>OZ022266.1:86615245-86957745 GCA_963978885.1 Nemotelus pantherinus | reverse complement strand
TTGAGTTGAAACTTTCAGGATACATTGGTGTATATGCAGAATAGGTCCAGGTCTCTTTAAATGTCAGTTATTGTTAACATTTTGGCGCCGGCGGCCATTTAAGTGATATTTTTAATATACCTATTATTTCGTGCACAAATAATTTTCGCAAAAATAAAGTTAACGAAATAAATTTCGAACGTGTTTTACATATGAATCGGATAATGCTTTTGAATTCTTTAACCCTATGTGTGCGCTGGGTGCCTAAAAAGAGGACGGGAAAATTTGAAAATTTTTAAATTTCGATAACTTTTGACAGAGCTATTCAATCATTACGAAATTTTCAGAACATATTGGTATTATTTAGTTGTAGCTTTGTGTAGCTTTAAATGAGCGTGCTGGCAACATTGTAGCTAGGGCAAGCACTGAAAGTGAAAACCTCCAAATCATCGTCTCTCTTGAAAAAATGCCGTTTCTTCAAAAAAAAGCCACTCATATGTAAATCTTGTGCTTTGTTTACATAACCAAAAAAAAAAAAAGATATGGTATAACGGGCACGCCTGGTAACCCTTGCCCAATTTACCTATATTTTTAGCATCAAAAACTTCTGTTCACGGAAACTCACGATTCGATGAGCAGAATTATTTGAAATTTACAGAATAAATTGGTCTTAAATAGGACCAAGTCTGATAAAAGTGATTTGGAAATGCGGGCAATTCTGTGCCAGTGGTGCCATCTTGAAAAACCACTAAAAAAGATAACTGTTTTTAGCCCTATAAATTCTGATTGAATCGTTCGATTTTGACGAAACTCACACAATTACTGGACCTTATCAGATACAGCTAAAATTTACAGAATGCATTGGACTTAAGTAAGACCAGATTTGATAGAAGCGATTTTGAGTTGTGGGCAAGTCTGTGCCAGTGGTGCCATCTTGAAAAATTACAAAGAAAAAAAACTGCTTTTTTCCCTATGAAATGTGAATAAGTTACCAGATTTTCATGAAATGGACACAGTAGCTAAACCTAACTCTAATCTCTGTTTGGTGGAAATTTGGTTGAAAAATTTGATTGGTGCTACTAGCTATGGTAATTTTTGTGTCTTTGATTTTGAAAATTCGCCCAGGAAAATAAAACTTTTTGCACTATAACTTCCAGTGCAGTCATGAAATCAATACGAATTTCATACAATTAATGAAACCTGTCATAAGCATTATTTAGGCCAAATTTGGTTGAAAAGCCACGATAGGGTTGCCAGCTATTGTTGGTTTTGTGTTTAATTGCAATATCTTTATTAAGCGGTTTTATCGTAGAATTTTCAAATGGTAATGATATTGTAGTGACAATAAACAGCAAATATTAAGCTTTCGATTATTTGAAAAAACTCGCTGCAGGTAATCCTAAATTTGCAGGTAATCCTAAATAAAGTCGGTTGTGCTACTTTTGTATCAATAAACGCTTACAGTTAGTATTCATACCGGAAACATTTACAATCAAAATAAATAATCAATGTTTCAATTCGCAAAGTTCTGCAAATTTTTCGGATCGCAGCCCCAAACATCAAGTTCAGTTACAGTGCTGCTGGCACTGAGCATTTTTTTCATTGATGTTATATGAGATGCTGCTTTCAAAATTATGTGAAATAAGCAACTGATAACGAATATAATTAACCCGTGTTTTGCTCTCATAAACGTTGAAATTCATGCCAGTGGTAATATCTGAAACCTTCCACCATATGAGTTATAATGCATTCTTGAGACCAAAGTAAAACGTGGCATTTGAAACAGTTTGGCCGTAATAAGCAGCACATGTAGTGGAATATGCACTCAAAACCTGCACGATTTTTCTACTATTCTTCGAACATTAGTGTTTCTAGCGGTTCAGGTGCGCTAGAGTTTTTCGTATTACTTTCGATTCGTTTGTATTTTCTAATTTTCGTACGTTTGGATTGTTTCGCATAAGTAACTTTCAAATAAACAATTGAATTGTTATCTTCGCGTTTTTATTCTTAAATTACAAGTGGAAGATAAAACATATGGTCCTTCGAACTGGATAATCGAAGCCGGATTGTGAAAATTGTATATTGAACCGGATAGTGTGATAAGTTGAAAAATAAAAAGTTTTTGTGGAAAAGTAAGAGGACAAAGTAAATCAGTGCAAGTGGGGTGTTAACAAGACAATTTAATTCGTGGCGCGATTCGGTTATAACCGGGTGGTGAAAATTTACATTTGTGAAAATTGTATGCAGTAAGCCGGGGTAAGTCCTATTCCTTTCGGTATATCCTTTTACTATAAAAATCCCTAGATTTTCCTCCTTACCAATTGTTATATGATATTTATTAAAACATTTGATATACATACATACAAATATATTCTATTGGGCAAAACCAGACCATTTGAATTACAAAGTCTGGTTTAATACATTCGGGCTTGAGTGAATTAGTTGACACTGAAAATTGACACTGAAATCGTAATTCATTGATTCTTATAATAACTAATTCGCTTTTGAATCAACTTCGTGTTGCTTGGATATTTTGAATTGAGAAGCCACATTCAAGTGTTGTGACTTCGTTTATAAATCGTCATAGTGTTTCGAATTGAAATCCCCATAGAAATTTGAGAAACTTCAGCCTGATTTGGCTGTTTCTAATAGTATTCAGAATGGAGACTTTAATTGTGCAACAAAAGCTGTCTTTACAGCAATTGAATAGACTTCGGTCTAATTTCAAAAAGACTTCAACAAGTCGTAAAACGTTGTCGTATTGTGAAAGGGTTAGAGAACGTTTACAAAATTTACATACTGACTTCGAAGAAAACCATAAGAGAATTTTAGCATTGTTAAAGGGTGATGAGGCAGAGTTGAATATCGATTATTTCGCGAGTGAAATCTTCATGCAGTTTGATGAGCAGCAGTTAGAATTCGTGGCTGAGGTAGATGACCAGTTGAAGGAAGTATTGGATAAGCAACAGGAAGCAGAAGAGCAAATAGCACGAGCCGTAAATAAAGGAGTCTTGGAGCAACAGTTATCACAACCAGGAGAAAAATCATCTGTGGAAGTCGAAGCATAAGAGAGCGAATCACGTTTTGATGACATTAAGCTACCTCGTATTGCAATTCCAAAATTCGAGGGTGATTATAATTTGTGGGTCTCATTTCGCGATTTATTCAAATCGCTCATACACGATCGCGGTAACTTATCAAAGGTGCAAAAATTGCATTATTTAAAAAGTAGTTTAACTGGTGAAGCTGAAAATTTGCTTCGACAATACGCAATCACGGAAGCAAATTATGATATTGCCTGGCGTATTTTGAACGATAGATACGATAATGTCATCATTCTCTTAAACAACCAATTCGAGCGATTGTTCTCCTTACCAAACGCACAGGAGTCTGCTTCGTCTTTAAAAACTTTGCTTGATCAAACGATGGAATGTGTACAAGCCATCGAGAATCTGGACGTTGAGAATCTGTGGCACGCAATGCTGGTGCATGTAATCTCCCAACGCCTGCCTTCATCTACTAGGCAACTCTGGGAGCAAGAGCATGTGCAAACTGCTACTCTTCCCTCGTTGAGCCAACTTTCAGAATTTTTGCAGCGTAGATTCCGAGCGTTAGAAGCTGCAAGAGTAGAACAATCACGAGTTCCTCGGACTACTGGTGCATTTCGTTTGCGTAACTTGCAGAATTATTCAAGTCAACTAACTCCAATGTCCGAAGTGTGTCAAGCTGGCCATCATATTCGACAATGTCCTACCTTTGTTAATATGGCGTGCGATGCGAAATTCGAATTAGTGAAACGCAATCGACTATGCATCAATTGTCTGGCGCAAGGCCATAGGTTGATAGATTGTCCCAGTCGCAGTAGATGTGCAACATGCAGGAAGTCGCATCACACTTTATTACATAGACAAACAGCCACACCCACAGCAACCATTTCTAGTCCACTGAATGCTGGTGCATCAGAATTTCCATCTCGTCACACATCTTCACCTAATTCATCTCAACTCCAAGCTAATATACAGACTTTGAGTGCTGTTGCATATCAGCAAGTGCTGTTGGCTACGGCTCTCGTAAGAGTAGAAAGCTCAAAGGGTAGCTGTATCCTTCGAGCATTACTAGATCAAGGATCCCAAGCGTCATTTGTAAGCGAAAATGCCATGAAGCGACTAAACATAAAAAGAAAACACACAAACACCACTATCAGCGGCATTGGCAAATCGGATCGTTCTCAAGCTAAAGGGATTGTGTGGTTAACACTAAAACTCGGCGACGGACAGCCACTGGAATTTGAAGCACACATCTTAGACCAACTAACCAACTCATTACCAACTTGGAGGGTCACGTCTAATGTTCGAGATCAGTTAAAGGGCTTTGAATTGGCGGATCCTCACTTTGACCAACCAGGGAAGATCGACGTGCTTCTAGAAGCCGATGTCTATGCTCAAGTAATAACGGGTGATATGCACAAACTTTCGATAGGACCAATCATACAAAAAACCAGTTTGGGATGGATTGTTTCCGGAGCGTTGCGTACACCATTACAACACGATCTTCGAAGTTTTAAGGTTGAAATAATTAACCATGATGATTTAAATAATCAACTAAGGAAGTTTTGGGAATTGGAAGACATCGGTGTAACGCGGTCAGTAACCAAGGAAGAACAATATTGCGAAGAATTTTATTTGAAGACAACTGAACGAGATATAAACGGCAGGTTTGTTACTCACCTTCCATTTAGAGAAGATGCCAGCAGACAGTCACTGGGAGCGTCAAGAAATATCGCTATTGCTAGTTTGCTCTCATTGGAACGGAAATTTGCAAAAAACCCTGAATTATACAACGAGTATTCAAAGTGCATTCAAGAATACGTAGATTTGAACCACATGCATATATCAAACAACACAATTGATGTACAGCTTAATGAAGACGGTACCGCCAAATGCAAAGCCAATTATCTACCCCATCATGTCATATACAAGGAGAGCAGCAGCACAAGAGCTCGCGTTGTGTTCGATGCATCATGGAAAACAAGTTCAGGATTGTCTTTGAATGACACGTTGTACGCTGGGCCTGCTCTGCAGGGTAGCCTTGATCATCTCGTATTAAAATGGAGATTTTTGCAATTTGTTTTCGTAGCAGATATTCAGAAGATGTATCGCCAAATACGTATGCATCCTGAAGATGCCGATCTCCAACGTATCGTTTGGCGCAATACCCCAAATGATCCAAACCAGGATTACACTCTAGATACAGTAACTTTCGGAGTGACCTGTGCTCCATTATTGCAATTCGTACGCTCCGAAAGCTCGCTGAGGATCATCAATCATCTCATCGCATGAGACACCACGCAATTTTCAATGAATTTTATGTGGATGATCTTCTTTCAGGTGGCACCAGCATAGATCTCGCATTAGCTAAAAGAGACGAATTGAGAAATTTATTACGTTCAGCAGGTTTCGATTTGAAAAAATGGGCAGCTAATCACGAACAGCTTTTGGACAACATCCCTATGGAAGATCGCGAAACCCTTCCCACTCTGGACATGAATCTCGAGTCTGGCCTTAAGACACTTGGCATTATCTGGCACCCCACTTCGGATGAGTTTGCCTACAAAATAAATATTAATATGACTGATGTTATATACACTAAACGCAAAATATTATCGGACATTGCAAAATTATTTGATCCCCTTGGATGGATTTCACCAGTCATAATTATAGCTAAAATAATGATGCAGTCTTTATGGCTGGATGGTATAGTTTGGGATGACCGGGTTCCAGTTGATATCTCAAAGAGTTGGCATGATTTTAAATCAGAATTACAAACCCTGTGCAACTTACGAATACCTAGATGGTTGAAGAATGGGCCTAATGACATTCTTGAAATACACGGATTTAGTGATGCTTCTCAAAGCGCGTATGCCGCAGTTGTTTACATTATTTCTCGGAGTCAACATCAGTTCAACTCATCCTTACTAGTAGCGAAAACAAAAGTAGCACCGGTGAAAGCCATTTCCATTCCATGTTTAGAGCTTTGCGGAGCACTCTTGCTGGCTAAAACCATACAGCGAATAACGAATGCATTAAAGGTAAATGTGAAACATACATACTTATGGACTGATTCGACAATTGTTTTATCCTGGTTGGCAAAGCACCCATCACACTAGATTACTTTTGTTGCGAACAGAACCACACATATCCATGAAGCAGCAAAAGATATTCCCTGGAGCTATATCCCATCTGAGCATAACCCTGCCGATGTCGCTTCACGAGGTGCCTCCCCAAAACAACTAATTGATTCTAAGCTATGGTGGAGAGGTCCTTCATTTTTTAAAAAACCAAAGGAAGAATGGCCTGTAAACCCAAAATTGCCAGTATGCACTACGGAACAAAGGAAACAATCAGTTATATCATTATTAGTATCTAACTCTGAACCTAGCTCTCTAGATGTTTGGCTCAGCAAGTACTCTTCATTGAATCGGCTTATAAGAATAACAGCATATTGTTTCCGTTTTATCGCCTCGTCAAAGGGTAACCGCCCCACATAGTTATATTTGAGTACTTCAGAACTTAACGCAGCTTTACAGTTTTGGGTGAAATATACACAGCAAATGGATTACAGGGAAGAAATTGAAAACCTAAAACAAGGTAAACCTATAGACCAAAAATGCAGTTTGTTGAAGTTAGATCCTTTCTTAGACGAAAATGGAATACTGCGAGTTGGCGGTCGGCTCAGAAATGCTGATGTTCCATACGATACCAAATACCCAATCATTATTTCGAGAAAAAATAGACTGGTCCCTCTTATATTTTTGAAATATCATACTCTTACATTGCATGGAGGAGCACAGCTTATGTTGAATAGTATTAGACAAAAATTTTGGATTATTAACGCTAGAAATTTAGCACGCCAGTTCACACAAAGGTGCATAACATGCTATAAAATGAAAGCTCAATCTATGACACAACTCATGGGTTACTTGCCTGAGCCAAGAGTGACTCTATCCAGACCATTTTCACATTGTGGCATTGACTATTGCGGACCAGTTGACTTAAAGGTTGCTAAAGGCAGAGGATCAAAAACATCCAAGGGATATATAGCTATTTTTGTATGTCTCTCCGTGAAGGCAATACACTTAGAACTAGTAGGGGATTTGACGACCCAATCCTTTTTGGCAGCTTTCCGACGCTTTGTGAGCAGAAGAGGATTTTGCAGCAATGTGTATAGCGATTGTGGCACAAATTTTGTAGGCGCCAATAAGGAATTGATACAAATTTTAGAGCGAAATCAAAATCTGTCCCAACAGTTGGCTAATGAAGGCATCACATGGCACTTTAACCCTCCGTCATCGCCACATTTTGGTGGGCTTTGGGAGGCTGGTGTGAAGTCCACAAAACATCACCTGAAAAGGATTATAGGAAATGCAGCTTTGACATACGAAGAATTCAACACCGTATTGATTAAAGTAGAAGCGTGCTTGAACTCAAGACCTCTTTGTCCTTTGACGAACGACCCTAAGGATTTGAATGCCTTAACGCCAGGACATTTTCTTGTTGGAAAAACGTTATTAGCAATACCAGAAGACAACCTCATGGATTTACAACTCAACCGTTTGAGTCGCTGGCAATTCACCCAACGACTAACGCAAGACTTTTGGAAAAGGTGGTCCCTAGAATATATAACAAGATTACAAGAAAGGCCAAAGTGGAATCGTCGTCAGCCTAATATTGAAATAAATGATTTAGTGCTCATTAAGGATGAACGTTTGTCATCATACAAGTGGCCCATGGGCCGAATTATAAAGACACATCCTGGAACTGATGGATTAGTTCGCGTTGTGACAGTTCGCACTTCCCATAAGGAACTAGATAGACCAATCACGAAAATTGCTTTACTACCTGTAGAAAAGCCCCAGAAAAACTAAATTGTATATTATTGAACTGAACTTGTTTTTTTGGAATTGAACATTGAATATGGAATCATACAAAATGTGAACTTATGAGTCAAATCGCTGACATAATGAATTCTCAACGACATTAGCCAATAAGCCGAAATTAGAATTATGATACCTTGTTTACACTCCTAATCCACTTCCTATCCCTCCCCCCGGCATGAATGTTCCAGAATGGCGAGGCGAGGCGCCTGAAAACCTCAAGTTCCCGGGCATGGTTCATGGTCGCAAGGAGGAAATGCCGCTCCATAGAACCGTGCCATCGTTCAAGGAGAAATATCAAGTAGCAGACCAGAAGCAGAGAAGATGAAGATGATCTTTGTTATTAGTTAAAATTAAGTAATAATAATCTAATTACAGTAAAATATGAGACTGTCGCCTCATGGGAGGGGAGAATGTTGCGTACGTCTTCAACAACCTGAAAATAAAATAAAATTAGCAATAGTTGACGATAATGGTTACATACCGATCGATCCGTCCAGCTGACAGGTGTCAGTACGACTCGTCCAGCTGTTCCCGTGGAAATAACGAAATTCCAGTCAGCTGATGTTGGATATTAATGCTGTATTCTATTATGAAATTTCGACTAAGTTAATATTAGTTTAGTAAACAGTTAAAAATGTACCGGAATTTTCATCGCTATAAAAGAAAGTACCAGTTAGTTGCTCGCCCTTCTTTGTTAGTTTGAAATTTGATTTGATTCGCATATCTTTCGCATGTCTTTCGATTTTTTCGTATTATTTTCGATTCGTTTGTATTTTCTAATTTTCGTACGTTTGGATTGTTTCGCATAAGTGACTTTCAAATAAACAATTGAATTGTTATCTTCGCGTTTTTATTCTTAAATTACAAGTGGAAGATAAAACGCCGAGTATACAGATTCAGCCTAAAACTCTTTCCAAGCCTCAGGCTCAACGTAAGCGACAAACGCCGCATCGTGTCGTTAATCTCCACGCGCCCAACATCCAAATGCGTTCGGATGATAAGACTGAGACTGTCACTGTTCCTGATAACCAGGTTGTTACTTTGTGCGATGCTCCGCCAATACCTGTGGCATTGCCTCCTCTCCAAATTTTCGTCAGTCGGGTAACTTACGTAGTTTCTGCAGAGGATATAGCAAACTTCATCACATCTAGGCTTGGTTTTTCGCCTAGCATCTTATCATGTGTTAAACTCACGCCTGATAACTTACCGGATAGAGCTATTGCCTCTTTTAAAATCATCGTATCTGCTGGCTTGAATATCGTTCTTGCGCCGGAGTTTTGGCCAGCTGGCATCCTTGTTAAAGAATTTCAACAACGCCAACGGAAAAATTTTCTGAACAACGCCAAACGAGTCTTACACGCCTAACTAGTAGATCTACTTCACTTTGTATCTTCTACCAGAATGTTTGTGGTTTGAGGACTAAACTTAAGGAAGTTCTGCTCGCGTCTACTTTAGACTTACATCACGTTATCTGTTTCACTGAGACATGGCTTAATGACAATATTTTGAGCAGAGAATTACTTCCATGTTATACTGTTTTCCGGAGAGATCGTGATCGGGTTGCTTCTTGCAAAGCCGATGGCGGAGGTGTCTTAATTGCTATCCATAACACTCTTCGTGGAGCAATCTGTGCCGAGTTTGTTCCTTCTCCTCCTGTTGAGTGTATTGTTGTACGTGCTATCCTTTCCCCATCCCTTCTGACCTACTTGTCTGCTGTGTTTATATACAATCTAACTTGTCTGTCACTGCCTACGAACGTTTTTACGCTGAGCTTTCCAGCTTTATCCTCTCTCGATTTCCTTTAACTCCCCTCCTAATTTTAGGTGACTTTAACATGCCCACTGTGGAGTGGGACACCAAAAACCTTAGTTTACTATCCAACAACCCCCTCTCTGTTGCGACTTCGTCCTTTCTTTCACTTTGTTCTTGTTCCCAAATTAACCACCTTCGTAACACTAATAGCAGAATCCTCGACTTAGTCCTTACTAACGTTCCTTTAGACTCCCTTTCTCTCTCTCCTGCTCCTTTTGCTTATGTGCAACCTGATCCTCATCACCCTCCTTTCCTGCTTGATGTTGACCTGAACTTCCAGGTAAAGAATAAATGTCCTTCTTTCCAGCGTTACAATTTCTTCAAAGCTGACTTTCAAAAAATGTCCTCCGAAATCAGTCTTATCAATTGGTTTTCATGTTTCAAAGGATTGGATGTTGATTGTGCATTGTCCAAGTTCTACTCTTTCTCTCCTAACCTTATCTTTCGTTTTACTATCATTAAACGTCTTCTCAAACCTAATTATGTCCCTTGGTTCACTTTGAAAGTCTCTGATGCTCTTAAAGCTAAGGATAAAGCTCGTGAAAAGCTGAAGAAGACGGGTTCACCCTCTGACCTTCAGGAATTCCGTAGTTTGCGTTCTGACGCTAAAAAAGTGCTCAAGCAGGCAATGCGTGATTACTTTTCGAACAGCGAGGCTTCAATCTGTTCCAATCAATCTAAATCCTTTTAGACTTACATCCCTTCGCTCAAATCCAATTCTTCATTTCCTGATTCTATGTCTCTTGATGATGTTACTGCTTCCACTCCTCAGGCTATTTGTGATTTGTTTGCTGCCTTTTTTTCCTCCTCCTTTAAAAAAAACCCACTAAATACCTCTATAGCTCCCACTGTCTCTCGTACCTCTCCTGCATTACCTATGTTTAGTACCAATCCTTTGGAAGTTGAAATCCTTTTGCATACCTTAAATTCGAATGCCAGTTCCGGTCCTGATGGTATTCCTAATATCCTTGTCAAATCCCTCTCATCCTCGCTCTGTGTTCCTTTAGCTATCCTTTTCAACATTAGCCTTACTTCTGGTGTATTCCCTTCTTTATGGAAATCCGCCAATATTTTCCCAATCTTCAAATGTGGTGATCCTTCCGTTGTTTCCAACTATCGTCCTATATCCCTCCTCTGCTGTTTCAGTAAAATCCTTGAACGTCTTGTCTACAATAGAATTTATCCTTTCCTACAGCCCTTACTTGCTCCTGAGCAGCATGGTTTCTTCAATGGTCGCTCTACATCGACCAATCTTATGGAGTTCACTAATTTTGTAGCCTCTGCCTTCGATTGTCAACATCAAGTTGATGTAATCTACACAGACTTTTCTAAGGCTTTTGATTCTGTGAACCATAACCTGCTGTTCCTTAAACTTAATGGTTTTGGTGTTTTTGGTCCCCTCTTCTCCTGGTTTTCCTCTTATCTTCATAGTCGTCCCTGCAGAGTTACTTTTAATGGTTCCATTTCTTCTCCTATTTTTCCCACATCCGGAGTTCCTCAAGGTTCTATTCTTGGCCCCTTACTTTTTATCTTGTTTGTCAATGATCTTCCTTCTGTAATCAATTCTCCTTGTCTTTTATATGCGGAAGACTTAAAATTATACAGAGCAATCAGGTCCGCGAACGATTTTCACCAGTTGCAAGCTGATTTGTTTGCTCTTAATCTCTGGTGTCAAGACAACTTTTTGCCTCTGGACATTTCGAAGTGCCACCAGATGTCTTTCGCATATAAAAATACTCCACATGTGTTCTCTTATTCTTTGTCTGGTATTTCCCTGTCAGTTGTCCAGCAATTTAGAGACCTGGGTGTGGTGTTTGATTCGAAATTAAGATTTGATATTCACGTTATGAATATGGCGTCCAGGGCCTCTAGGATTGCTGGATTTGTTTTGCGTTCTTCCTATATGTTTACCAACATTTCCTCCTGTATTCATTTATATGTCTCCTTAGTACGCAGTATTCTAGAATATGCGTGCCAAATCTGGTCTCCGCACTTTCAGTACTTATCTGATGCTATTGAATCTATTCAGCGCAGGTTCACTCGCTCACTTCTTTTTAAATTTAATATCCCCTATTGTCCCTACTCCTCTCGTCTTTCCCTCCTTCGTATGTCCTCGTTGCAATCACGGAGGTTGTTCCTCGATGAGTGTTTCCTCTTCAAACTTTGCCAAGGCATTTTCTTGACAGATCTCTGTTCACAGATAACCAGACGTGTATCCAGCCGTCCAAGTCGTTCTTCTGAAGTTTTCTCTGTTCCTTTTGCACGTACGGAAGTCTACTTCCATTCGCCTTTGCTGCGCCTACCCAGAACGCACAACGCCCTTAAGCTTGGTCCTCTCCCCCAATCTTTTTTACAATTCAAGCATGTATTAAAAATGTTACCTTGAATTGCTACTTACCTTAGTCCTAATTTTAGTTTTTAGTTTTCTAATTTTAGTTTTTAGTTTTCTAATTTTTAATTATTTTAGTTATTTCTTTTCCTTTTTCATATTTCTTTTTTTGTTATTTTTGCTTTCTTGTTGCTGTAATTGGAATTATATCTGCAGCGCCAGGGATTAATAAATAAATAAATAAATATAGAATGTGCTGATAGAAAAGAGAAAAATTCATGAGAAGTTGTCTTTTTTTCCATGAGGTGGCTTTGGTTTTTTCAAGGTTATGTTGAATATTTTGGTAGTTAGGAAATTAGAAAAAACCCTCATAACGTGTAGAAAGGATAAAACTCGACTTGATGCACCACACAGCCGTTACATGAATTTTGCCGATAGATGTCTGGCTAGTATGTTGGTATTTTTATGGCTGTGTGTTTGCTTTTGAGGATGTTTTTGTTTGTTTGTTTGTTTTTCTTAATTGTGTTATCTTCTCGAGTATTTTTTTGTATAATTTTTTGCGTTTTCCTTCTATTTTCTACCCCTGCTACCCCCAAGTTAATAGAAATAATAAAAGAGTGACTTTGAAATCAGTGAACTATACAAAAAACTTATTGGAAAAGTATGGAATGACTAATTGCAATGAAATATCGACATCAATGGAAATAAATATCAAGTTTGAACACTGTATAGCGGGAACGTAATAAATGTGAAGAGGTAAATTCTAGTGAAAATCAATCGTTAGTCGGATCGCTCATGTACCTAGAAGTTTATTATGTTCGCGATAAGCTAGCTGTCACAGTTCAACAAGAAACCTCATAAAGAGTATTTTGACAGAAAAGAACTATGCTGCAATAACAAAGATCTAGTACAAAGCAGCAGTGCATTTGATAAAACTGACATAGGTTGCTGTATTCGCTGTGGTTGCACAAAACAGCTGAAAATAAAAGGAGAAAATAACGAATATACACCATCACAATCGATAGAAAATAGAAAAAACCCTAGCGCATCAGAACCGCTAGAAATACTTATGTTCGAAGAACAGTAGAGGATTTGTGCAGATTTTGAGTGTATTGTTATATATTGTCTTATATATTGTTGTTATATTGTTGTTATTGTCTTATATATTATATATTGTATGTATTGTCATATATATTGTTATATATTGTATATTCGCGATGTGAATACTTAATGCAAGCATTTATTGGTTTGAAAATAACAAAAAAACCTCGTGCTAGCAGTTCTTTGCTACCACCGAAGCCAAAAATAAGTCATGTCTGCCTCACGTTGAAGTCAACCTGCTCTGCGAATTTCGTATTAGTCCGATCACTGCATTGGAAGTTATAGCGATGCAAAGAAATTTAGGGCTACCATTCGCAAGAGCTCTCAGTTTTTCAAGATCTTAGTATTTGGTGTGTATTTTCACTACAAGACCACTACAATTTGAAAATTTTATGATAAAATCGCTTACTAAAGCTATGTCAAAAAATACAAAAACAATCATAGCTGGCAACCCTATCATTGTTTTTCAAACTAGATTTCTACTGAATATTGTCTACAATAATTTAAATTCGCCATATAAATTTCGTTATGGTACCATGTCTGTACTGGAGGCTATAGGGCAAAGAGCTTTATTCAAATAAAATAACATTATATAAACAGCTTGGTGCAGTTGCACCAATTTTTGACGATTCTAAAAGCATATAGATATATAACTTAGATGCTTTGCTTTTATATAATTTTTTAGTGCTTTTATATAATCGAAGTTATTTGTCATAAATTATGCTTACGATAGAAAGGGGATGATGCAGATGAATAAGCTAATAAACTTGGTTATAGATTCAAGTAACAAACAATAAAATTTCTAAAACTCGGAACATTTAAATATCGGTTGCTTATTTTATTGTAAATGGTTTGATTATGCATAGAAAATGAAAGCATCTGTTGGTGCGATGTTTACGAAATTGTTCGGTGCTGGCAATCATGTGCTAGCACCATAGCTGCTTCACGTTCTGTTAAGCCCAGCCTATGAATTTCGTTTCGATTGAATGGCTGCGCTGTAAGTTATAGGAGTGAATTAAATTTTAGGGTTACCATCGTGCAAACTTTTTAAATTTTTGAAACGGAAATATTTGTTGTTAATTGTCATTGCAGGATCATTCCCATTTGGAAATTTTATGAGAACTTCGCTCGATAAAGAAATGTTAATAAATTACAAAATTCATCATAGCTGGCAACCCTTTCACGGTTTTTCAAAAAAAAGTCTACAGAATTCAAAACGCAACAAAACATGCTTTTCACATGAAGGTCTGTTTGATTTCATCACTGCATCGGAAGTTATAGGGAAAAAACTTTTATTTTCCTGAGCAAATTTACAATATTTAAGAGACAAAAATTGCCGTAGCTGGCGCCTCTATACTAATTTTTCAACCAAATTTCTATGAAATCTATCCTGAAGTAAGGTTCACCTACTGCGTGAATTTTGTTAAAATCTGGTGGCTAAATCGGAAGCTATAGGCCAAAAACCATTTTTTCTCAGCGATTTTTCCAAATGGCACCACTGCCACAGTGTTTCTCGCTTTTCAAGATTAATTCTATCAGACCTGGTCCAAGTTAATACCAACATGTTCTGTAAATTTCATATTGATCGCATTATCCGATCGTCAGTTCTCGTGAACAGAAGTTTTGAGTGCTGAAAATAGAAGAAAGTTTGATCACAGGTTGCCGTTCTTGTTAACCGCGGAATTTTTGAAATTTTTATTTGACTTGCTGGACAAAAGTCAAAATTTATCAATCATTTGAATTAACTTTCAAATATCAACAAAAAAAATCAAGAGACTAGATGATTTGAAGGATTTTTGCTCAGGAGCCTGCTGTAGTTACAGAGTTGCCCACACACTTTTGAAAGTCCATGTGTATTGAATTCTTGTCTACATCAATACGCTCTGAAAATTTTACGATAATTCATTTTTTTTCTTAGAAGTTATGACAAGTCGAATTTTGAAAAAAAATCTTTGCCTACTTGTAGGCACTCAGCGCCTACACAAGGCTCAAAATTTCCACTTTTTTATCATAAGCAAACTTAAAACATAATAAGTTTTCATGCCTAGTACTTTTTTTTAACAAAAATTTACATTGATTGGAAATATAGGAGTACCTGAAAATTCACTTAAATGCCCGCCGCCGCCAAAATGTTTAAGTTATCTGAATTCTAGCAAATAATAGACCTACCTGTTATATACGTCTATGTCCTCTAAAAATTTCAGCTCAATCGGATTGGCCCCTCCAGAGTTTATCTCCCTTAACCATTTTGCTGATATATATATATATATATATATATATATATATATATATATATATATATTGTTACGTGGTAACAAGAGACGCGTATTCATCTTGGAAAAAAAAAAAAAAAAATTACAGCCTTCCCCGGGGAAGGCTGAGTCATAACGCGGCAATCCACCACTCCACTAAGTAGGAGTATGGGACCACCACTCAGTAAGCAGTGCTAGGGTCGTGGTAACAACCGACTTGTGTCATATACCTGTCGGTTGTTAATCACCTAGTCGATAAGATAGTTTTAAACATACCAACGTCAAACACCGGATTGGAGATGTAACCAGGCGGTCTCTTCCCAAGGAGCTTATCGGACCGTCAAACGACGCAATCCTCAAGATCAGACCTATCCTCGTCGTCTCGAGATCTGACCGGTCATCATCGACCGACGAATAAATCGCCAATTCCGGCTCCACAGATGGATGCGTAGTAGTGTGAACTGGCACTTGATGATAGCAACCGACACGTTACTCGAGCGACCTGGAAAGGATAGAGAAATTGACCACAAAGCATCGGGTCCTGGATGCACAAAACGAAATACTTATCTGATTGACACCGAGCTGGAGCTGCAGGAGCTGCAGGATATCGCTGAATACGTCCATCACCGTTCATCGAGGGAATCCTCCAATATTTATATTCCGCAGAGTCACGCCCGATCATTTGTTATCCGAAGATACTAAATACACTCGTCAAACCACGTAAAATTCACATTGACGATCACAGAATGATTGTTCACTTGACAAATACAACTAAAATGACAGTTGAAACGTCAACCGACCTCGGAAAAACACATAACCAAGTTGTCAACCAAATCCAGGGGTGGAATAACGACAACCACAGAAAAGAATTAGATTGGTGGAAATCCTCGATCGGCACGTGGAGAAAGTACATTCACCCGGTCACTTTGTGAAAGGAGAAAGTACGGGATCGGGATGCGAACAGAAAAAGCAGCGGTACCTGATGGAGGAAAAAGTGGTCATTCTTTTTGTGACGGCGAAGGCGAGCAGATTTTGAAATTGAATATTATCAGGTGCGTCGAAGATTCTTTTTGTGACGGCGAAGGCGAGCAGATTTTGAAATTGAATATTATCAGGTGCGTCGAAGATTCTTTTTGTGACGGCGAAGGCGAGCAGATTTTGAAATTGAATATTATCAGGTGCGTCGAAGATTCTTTTTGTGACGGCGAAGGCGAGCAGATTTTGAAATTGAATATTATCAGGTGCGTCGAAGATTCTTTTTGTGACGGCGAAGGCGAGCAGATTTTGAAATTGAATATTATCAGGTGCGTCGAAGATTCTTTTTGTGACGGCGAAGGCGAGCAGATTTTGAAATTGAATAATATCAGGTGTGTCGAAGATTCTTTTTGTGACGGCGAAGGCGAGCAGATTTTGAAATCGAATACTATCAGGTGCGTCGAAGATTCTTTTTGTGACGGCGAAGGCGAGCAGATTTTGAAATTGAATATTATCAGGTGCGTCGAAGATTCTTTTCGTGACGGCGAAGGCGAGCAGATTTTGAAATTGAATATTATCAGGTGCGTCGAAGATTCTTTTTGTGACGGCGAAGGCGAGCAGATTCTGAAATTGAATAATATCAGGTGTGTCGAAGATTCTTTTTGTGACGGCGAAGGCGAGCAGATTTTGAAATCGAATACTATCAGGTGTGTCGAAGATCCTTTTTGTGACGGCGAAGGCGAGCAGATTTTGAAATTGAATATTATCAGGTGCGTCGAAGATTCTTTTTGTGACGGCGAAGGCGAGCAGATTTTGAAATTGAATAATATCAGAACGTCGAGGAAAGTCCTTGGTGTGGTGGTGAATGAGTCAAAAAGGACCTCAGTTAGGAAAAAAATACAACAAAAACGGCAAATCGAAAACGGGTCCCGGCGGGGTTCGAACCCGTGTTCCTCGTGTCGTATGAGACCGACGGCGAGTCGGTTAAGCGGCAATAAGACTGTTCGTCTCGTACCGGCCCTGTAGTGTAGAGGCTAGCACGTCTGGCCGGGAACCGGGCGGTCTGGAGTTCAGAACTCCACCCGTGCTGATGTAACTGGGGATTGTCGAGGATTCTGTGTGTGACGGCGAAGGCGAGCAGTAAATGAATCTGGTCTTGAAGAAATTTACCCACAACTGAACCGGGACTCGGCTGGAGTCGGGGTTGGACTTTTGTTGCTTTTTGAATCCGTTACTAACGCGAACAACAAGGAAGAAGGAGGTTAGTGCATAGTTGAATGTAGTTATAAGTTGCCTTTATTTTCCTTTTGATCATTTTTTTTTTTTGCATAACAAGCCATAGTAGAATAAGCTAAGAATAGAAATATTGTGATAGTAGAGTGGTGGAATTTACGATTTTCTTTCTACGGTGGAAGGAAGTCAGTGAGACGATAAACGCTAGGCTTCGAGAATTGAATAAAATTAAGAAATAGATTCGGGAATCTACGATTTTCTTTCCACGGTAGAAGGAAGCCAGTGAGACGATTAACGCTAGGCTTCGAGAATTGAATAAAATTAACAATTAGATTCGGGAATTTACGACTTTTAACGGTAGAAGAGATTCTATGACACGATAAGTGCTAGAGTACGGGGATTGTATATAATAAAAAGAATTTTGTTTGCGAAACTTCGGCGTCGTTCATTATTGTGGTACGGGGAGGCAGAACGGTCCGTGTTACGTGACTGATTGGATCGGTGGCGGGAAGGCATAGAGGGGCCGTACCATTAGTGGCAACAACCCTCCTTCTCGGAATTCTTGACCTCGGTGAGCCGTAACCTCACTCGGCGGCTCGTGGTCCATACTTGGGGTGAGTGAGTGGCGCCCACGCCCAGTCTCCTGAGCGACCCGGGACCCAAACGGACCGAGCCGAGGGTCACTACCCCCTCAAATAGGCGGGGAGGGTAACAAATTGGCGCCCAACGTGGGGCCTAAAAGGAAATTATCGCGGGGTAATTCCTTTGAAAATTTCGTGGTGAAAACAGTGAAAGTGTGAAAATCGGAAAATTAGTGTCAAAGATTAGTTGGAACAGGAAAAGCAGTTGACAAGTTGAAGACCTGGGACCTTAGATCAAATTACAGATTCCAAGCAGAGTGTGCAAGGAGCGACAGCTAGGCGGCGAGGATTGCGAGACAGAATAAAAGTGGCTGATTTCTTTTTGACTTGTAATTCTAATCAAGATTCACTTTGAAATAAAAATTCGTGTTTTATTCTACTCTTAAGTAACAAACGAACTTAGCATTTTTAACATAAGCATCTAGCGGTGGGGGAAAATCCAGTATGGCGTCGAAAACCAAGATTTTAATTGACCGACTCAGCAAGGAGGAGTTGGCCTATGAACTCGAAATCCGAGGGCAACCTACCGGGACTGTGGAGGCCATGAGGAAGACGCTTCGGGTGGCGCTCCGGGCTGAGACTTCGATGGATACGTCGCTGATTACAACTCGAGTCTATCCTTTTACATTGGAAGAGGACTTGGAGGCCGTCAAAGAGAAGCTGGAGGAAATCCAAACCCTGACTGCAACCTTTACGGGCACCCCACAAACGTCGGAATTTATCAAAATCAAGTCGAAAGTTGAATTTGGAATGCGGCGATTGCAAAACGCACATCACGAGGCTGAGGAGATGGGAGAAGAAGCCCACAAACTGAGAGCTCGATTGATCATGGCTATGGGGGAACTTCTGGTTAAAGCGGAAGGAGAAGATGAGGAATTAGAAGCGGAACCGGAACCAGACCATGGAAGTATTGGCGGTCGCGATGAACAGGACCAGGGTGACGAGCCTGCGAGGGAAGCCGTCAGGATCCGAGAGCCAATCCAGGATGGGAATGGACCGGGGAACCCTTTATTTTCCACACCCAGAGCGACTGTTGGGGCGTCCAAGGGACAGGATGTGGCAAAATGGGGCCTTCGTTATAATGGCGACTCCGGGTCCTTGAGTGCCTTTCTGGAGAGAGCCGAAGAGTTGCGGGAAGCCAGAGGAATATCATCAAGGCAGTTATTCCAGTCAGCAGTCGAATTATTCGAAGGGAAAGCACTGATTTGGTATCGGGCAAATCGGACGCGCGTCAACTCTTGGCAAGAGTTGGTCGTGGAGATGCGCGCCGAGTTCCTGCCTCCAGACTACGACGACCGGCTTCTTCTGGAAATAGGGAGACGCACTCAAGGGCCGGATGAATCAATTGGCGTATACGTGTCAGCAATGGAGGGGTTGTTCCGACGCCGTGCCACTCCTTGCACAGAGGAAGAAAAATTGAAGATCCTCCGCAAGAACATAACCCCGTTCTATCAAACCCAATTGGCGCTGACATCCGTGAAGACCATTGCAGATCTCGTCAAAGTTGGACGTTCGTTGGAGGCAACACGAGTCGCGGTGGAAGCATATATGCCACCCCCTACGCGAAAATCCCAACGACTTCTAGAACCGGATCTGGCGTACGTGGGAGTTAATCCTGGACCAAACCTTGCCTCCTTACAGAGAGACGAAATACGCTGTTGGAACTGCCAAGGTCTCGGGCATACGACCAGAACTTGTTCAGAGCCTCAGAAGTGTTTTGGTTGTGGCCGAGTGGGGGTGAGGAAGGCAACCTGCCCTAATTGTCGAGGAGCGCAAAACCCAGGGCGAAATTTCAGAGGTCGTTCCGATACCAACCAGGGTAGAGTCAACTCCCAAAGTAGTACCGGCAGAATCGGGCCAGTAACCTCAACCCGCCAACAGTCGGGAAACGAGCGGTGTGCTCAGTAGGCGGCAGCCTGAGCACTGAACCGGGAGAAAACGAAGCCGCGGTGGGCGCACAGGTTAGTTATCTATTAAACAGGAAGCAAGGGGATAATAGGCCATATATTGAGGTGGAAATTTTAGGTCACAAGTTCCTTGGGCTTGTGGACTCGGGGGCTTCCCATTCGGTGATGGGTGGAGAAGGATGGCGGGTTTTGGAACAGTTGGGAGTGGAGCTGTTGAAATCCGAGCAACAGTCCATCAGAATGGCAAATAATCAGGGGTGCTCAATCGCGGGAACAGTGGCCATACCGGTGAAGCTGGAGGGGAAGGTGGATTGGTTAAAAGTGCTGGTGGTCCCCGAACTCCCACATCCTTTAATACTCGGGGTAGATTTCTTGCGACAGTTTGGACTGGTTATGACTCTGAGGAAAGAGCACTGGGAGTTCGTTGGAACGTTAGAGGGAGGAGGGACAGAACAGCTGAAACCGAGAAGCCACTTGACCGAGAAGGAAGAAAGCATACTCAGTCAGTTGGTGCAGAAGGAGTTTGAAGACATGGGGGAGGGTATTGGCTGTACAGACAGAGTTGAACATGTCATCCGGACTTCGGCCCCACCGATAAAACAGCGATATTACCCTGTTTCGCCTGCGGTTCAGCAACATGTTGATTCAGAGCTGAACGAAATGCTAACCCAAGGTATAGTCGAGCCATCCTCTAGTCCCTGGGCTTCGCCCATAATCCTAGTCAAGAAGAAAGATGGCAAGTATCGTTTTTGCGTAGACTACCGCAAACTGAATGCAGTCACGGAGCATGATGCCTATCCATTGCCATATGTGTCGGCTACGCTGGATAAATTACGGGATGCAAAGTACCTGTCATCGCTTGATGTTAAGTCCGCGTACTGGCAGGTGCCCATGGCAGAACAGTCCCGGAAATACACAGCCTTCACGGTACCACATCGTGGGTTGTTTCAATTTCGGCGGATGCCTTTCGGGCTTCAGAATGCACCGGCGACATGGCAACGTTTGATAGACCAAGTCCTAGGTCCAGATTTGGAACCGTACGTATTCACATATCTCGACGACATAATAGTGGTAACGCAAGACTTCGGGAAACATGTGGAAATTTTGAAGGAGGTATTTAGTCGCTTAAAGGAAGCCGGCCTTAAAGTCTCCAAGGAGAAGTGTGAATTCTGCCGTCCACAACTGAAGTACTTGGGCTACGTTGTGGATGAGAAAGGCCTGAATGTGGATCCCGACAAGGTGAAGTGTCTGATGGAGATCCCTGCGCCTACCAATGTGAAGGGGGTACGCCAGTTTATGGGAATGGTCTCGTGGTATAGGAGGTTTATACCCGACTTTGCCACGATGACGGCACCACTGACGAATCTTCTCAAGAAAAATCAGAAGTTCGAGTGGACCCAAGACTGCGAGACGGCTTTTACACAGGCAAAGGTGAAACTGTCAACAGCACCCATCCTCACTTGCCCGGATTACAGTCTGCCTTTCGTGATCCAGACGGACGCTTCGGACTTGGGCTTGGGGGCGGTGTTGTCGCAGAAGTACGCCGATGGCGAGAGGGTAATATGCTATTTGAGTCGGTCCTTGTCGAAAGCGGAAAGACGGTATTCAACTACGGAGAAGGAATGTCTGGCGGTAATTTGGGCAGTGGAGAAATTGCGGCCATACGTGGAAGGAGCCAAGTTTTCAGTAATCACGGATCATTACTCACTAGTGTGGTTGAATAACCTCAAGGATCCGATGGGACGTCTGGCCAGGTGGGCTGTGCGACTTCAACAATACCCGTTCGAAATCATTCATAGGAAGGGAAAGGAGCATCTGGTGCCTGATGCACTGTCTCGACTGTTGCCAGAGACTCAAGTGGCCGTGGTAGAAACCCAAGAAGACCGTTGGTATTTAGGATTGAAGGAGAAAATAGCTAAGGCCCCAGCGCAGTACGCGGATTGGAGAGTAACGAATGGACAGATATGGAAACATCTGCCCGGACGTTATCCGGAATTGGAGGGAGCCGAGGCGTGGAAAAGGGTAATATCTAAAACGGAGAGAAAAGAAATTTTACAGAGGTGTCATGATGATCCCAGGGCGGGACACATGGGGATTAGTCGCACGTTGGGTAGGGTAGCAGCTCAATATTATTGGCCAAAGATGTCGACGGATGTGGCGACCTATGTTCGTAGATGTAAAACCTGTCAAGCTAATAAGGTGGAGAGGAAAGCTCCAGCAGGGCTCATGTCCTCTCGACAAGGGGAACCACAGCAGCCTTGGGAGATGGTTTGTGTGGATTTGGTGGGGCCATTCCCACGTTCTAGTCACGGGCATACATTTATTCTGACCGTCCTAGATTATGTCTCCAAATTTACCTTGTTGTTTCCTTTACGGCAGGCGACGGCTTCGGCGGTAACGAAAGTCCTGGAGGACCAGGTATTCTTACTATTTGGGGCACCTAAGTGGTTAGTATGTGACAATGGTGTTCAGTTCCGGGGAAAGCAACTGCAACAAATGGTCACCAACTACGGGACTCAAATAAAGTATACCGCGCTTTATCACCCACAAGCCAATCCAGCCGAACGAAGGAACCAAGACATAAAGCGGATGCTACGATCTTACGTTGCGGAGAACCATCGGGCATGGGACCAAAATCTGGCAAAGATCGCATGCGCACTCCGTACTTTCAAACATGAAGTGACGCAAATCACTCCATATTTCTGTAACTTCGGCAGGGAGATGGTGACGTACCATGACGGCCAAGAACGGCCAGGAGAGGGGCAGGCGGCCGTAGAGCCCGAGGCTAGGGCCGAGGAGCTCGCCAGAGTGCGCACAGATGTGTTGGAGCGCATGAAACACGCAACTACGCGGAGTGCTCATAGGTACAATTTGCGTAGGCGGGAAGTAACGTTCGCGGAAGGAAAGGCCGTGTGGCGGAAAAACTATACTCTCTCGGACGCAACAAAATTCTACTCAGCAAAGTTAGCGCCGGAATATGTGGGGCCCTTTTGGGTCAAGAAACGGGTATCAAGGGGAATCTACCTACTGGCAGATGGAAAAGGCCAGAATGCCGGATCATGGCACGTCAAGGATTTAAAAGAATATATCAATTAGGAGGTCTTGAGGAAGAATCAGTTAGGTTTCGGGATGAAACGAAGAACCTAATCCTTAAAACCTAAACTTACAATCTAATTCTTAGGATCTAGATCTTAAGTCTAAGTACGAATATCTGCACTTAAACAACTAAATCTTAACTTAAGTTAGTAGTTATAAGAAGTTAAACCTAATTTTATAAGTCTTAAACGCTAAGTCGCCGCTGTCTCGTTTTTCTTCTCGCCGCCTGTGGCCGATGTCGCTTGGAAATTCCTTTTCTGCTCGGGGGGGGGGCGCTGGCAGTCCGGGATCATTAGCGTCCCGCTGCCTATCTATGATGGGATATAGGCACCCGTTATCGACGCCACGTCGAGGAACCTAAAAGAAACCGTGAAAGTGCGATTTAGTAGGCGAATTTATGAAATAGTAATAGGTTGGAGAGACTCAATCAGATGGAATTAAGGATAGCTAGATGGGAATCAGCGGGATTAGAGAGCTCTAAGTAAAAGGAAAAGAAAATTAGCCATAACCACGTAGACTTAGGTGGAATCTAGAAAAGTTATAGTTTCCTAGGTAGCATTAGATAGAAGTACTGAGTGTTAGGTGGAACGGGGCAGAAACATAGTACAGTAGTAAAAATGAATTAAAAGTTAGATTAGGTCAATATTAGTTATTAGCGAACAGTATCCATGAAATTATGAACCAAAACAAAAATTTGTTGAAAGAACAATTAAAATGTAGGATAATTAAAATCTCAGATAGAAGGCAACTCATTAGTCAAATTTGAATTTCGAACAAACTCAATTCAACAAAGTAAAGCGAGCCAGATACAGCATATACAAATAGGAAAAAAAAAATTAGCAACGTCAAATGAAAATAGATAAGAGAGAACGAGATCCATCATATGAAAATAGAATAGAATCTTGGATTAGTAATAGTTAGAAGTTAGAGTTAATGTTGATGAGTAAACATACACATTCCAAATAAAATAAGATCTCGGGGTAGATATTAAGTCAATGAAAGTTTCATTTAAACTAGGAGTTAGGAGTTAGAATTAGAATTACTTTAGCAACATACATACACGAACTAGAAGCTAGAAGTAGGCACACAGCTAAAGAAACGTTATTTGAATTGCGAATTAGAGAAAAGATATATGTGTTGCTGTATGAACATATCTACTCAAAGTAGAATAGGAAGGGAAACTTGAAACTTATTGATTATAAGTAGAGAATATATATAAAAGCGCGTAAACAATCGCACAGTGCGACAACGATGCTTTAGGAAACTACACTCGCGCTGCGTCAAGCAGACCACGGGGAAAACCGACCGAAAACCAAAACCGACCACGGGGAAAAACGTATGGCATATTCAATGCAAGATTATCACGTATCCGTTAGATTAGAATACTCGAGTTTATAATTACCGGGACCGTCGCGACAACGATATCGGTAAAGGATTCCGGGGAAATCCTTTTCGGGTAAGGGGGGAGTTGTTACGTGGTAACAAGAGACGCGTATTCATCTTGGAAAAAAAAAAAAAAAATTACAGCCTTCCCCGGGGAAGGCTGAGTCATAACGCGGCAATCCACCACTCCACTAAGTAGGAGTATGGGACCACCACTCAGTAAGCAGTGCTAGGGTCGTGGTAACAACCGACTTGTGTCATATACCTGTCGGTTGTTAATCACCTAGTCGATAAGATAGTTTTAAACATACCAACGTCAAACACCGGATTGGAGATGTAACCAGGCGGTCTCTTCCCAAGGAGCTTATCGGACCGTCAAACGACGCAATCCTCAAGATCAGACCTATCCTCGTCGTCTCGAGATCTGACCGGTCATCATCGACCGACGAATAAATCGCCAATTCCGGCTCCACAGATGGATGCGTAGTAGTGTGAACTGGCACTTGATGATAGCAACCGACACGTTACTCGAGCGACCTGGAAAGGATAGAGAAATTGACCACAAAGCATCGGGTCCTGGATGCACAAAACGAAATACTTATCTGATTGACACCGAGCTGGAGCTGCAGGAGCTGCAGGATATCGCTGAATACGTCCATCACCGTTCATCGAGGGAATCCTCCAATATTTATATTCCGCAGAGTCACGCCCGATCATTTGTTATCCGAAGATACTAAATACACTCGTCAAACCACGTAAAATTCACATTGACGATCACAGAATGATTGTTCACTTGACAAATACAACTAAAATGACAGTTGAAACGTCAACCGACCTCGGAAAAACACATAACCAAGTTGTCAACCAAATCCAGGGGTGGAATAACGACAACCACAGAAAAGAATTAGATTGGTGGAAATCCTCGATCGGCACGTGGAGAAAGTACATTCACCCGGTCACTTTGTGAAAGGAGAAAGTACGGGATCGGGATGCGAACAGAAAAAGCAGCGGTACCTGATGGAGGAAAAAGTGGTCATTCTTTTTGTGACGGCGAAGGCGAGCAGATTTTGAAATTGAATATTATCAGGTGCGTCGAAGATTCTTTTTGTGACGGCGAAGGCGAGCAGATTTTGAAATTGAATATTATCAGGTGCGTCGAAGATTCTTTTTGTGACGGCGAAGGCGAGCAGATTTTGAAATTGAATATTATCAGGTGCGTCGAAGATTCTTTTTGTGACGGCGAAGGCGAGCAGATTTTGAAATTGAATATTATCAGGTGCGTCGAAGATTCTTTTTGTGACGGCGAAGGCGAGCAGATTTTGAAATTGAATATTATCAGGTGCGTCGAAGATTCTTTTTGTGACGGCGAAGGCGAGCAGATTTTGAAATTGAATAATATCAGGTGTGTCGAAGATTCTTTTTGTGACGGCGAAGGCGAGCAGATTTTGAAATCGAATACTATCAGGTGCGTCGAAGATTCTTTTTGTGACGGCGAAGGCGAGCAGATTTTGAAATTGAATATTATCAGGTGCGTCGAAGATTCTTTTCGTGACGGCGAAGGCGAGCAGATTTTGAAATTGAATATTATCAGGTGCGTCGAAGATTCTTTTTGTGACGGCGAAGGCGAGCAGATTCTGAAATTGAATAATATCAGGTGTGTCGAAGATTCTTTTTGTGACGGCGAAGGCGAGCAGATTTTGAAATCGAATACTATCAGGTGTGTCGAAGATCCTTTTTGTGACGGCGAAGGCGAGCAGATTTTGAAATTGAATATTATCAGGTGCGTCGAAGATTCTTTTTGTGACGGCGAAGGCGAGCAGATTTTGAAATTGAATAATATCAGAACGTCGAGGAAAGTCCTTGGTGTGGTGGTGAATGAGTCAAAAAGGACCTCAGTTAGGAAAAAAATACAACAAAAACGGCAAATCGAAAACGGGTCCCGGCGGGGTTCGAACCCGTGTTCCTCGTGTCGTATGAGACCGACGGCGAGTCGGTTAAGCGGCAATAAGACTGTTCGTCTCGTACCGGCCCTGTAGTGTAGAGGCTAGCACGTCTGGCCGGGAACCGGGCGGTCTGGAGTTCAGAACTCCACCCGTGCTGATGTAACTGGGGATTGTCGAGGATTCTGTGTGTGACGGCGAAGGCGAGCAGTAAATGAATCTGGTCTTGAAGAAATTTACCCACAACTGAACCGGGACTCGGCTGGAGTCGGGGTTGGACTTTTGTTGCTTTTTGAATCCGTTACTAACGCGAACAACAAGGAAGAAGGAGGTTAGTGCATAGTTGAATGTAGTTATAAGTTGCCTTTATTTTCCTTTTGATCATTTTTTTTTTTTGCATAACAAGCCATAGTAGAATAAGCTAAGAATAGAAATATTGTGATAGTAGAGTGGTGGAATTTACGATTTTCTTTCTACGGTGGAAGGAAGTCAGTGAGACGATAAACGCTAGGCTTCGAGAATTGAATAAAATTAAGAAATAGATTCGGGAATCTACGATTTTCTTTCCACGGTAGAAGGAAGCCAGTGAGACGATTAACGCTAGGCTTCGAGAATTGAATAAAATTAACAATTAGATTCGGGAATTTACGACTTTTAACGGTAGAAGAGATTCTATGACACGATAAGTGCTAGAGTACGGGGATTGTATATAATAAAAAGAATTTTGTTTGCGAAACTTCGGCGTCGTTCATTATTGTGGTACGGGGAGGCAGAACGGTCCGTGTTACGTGACTGATTGGATCGGTGGCGGGAAGGCATAGAGGGGCCGTACCATTAGTGGCAACAACCCTCCTTCTCGGAATTCTTGACCTCGGTGAGCCGTAACCTCACTCGGCGGCTCGTGGTCCATACTTGGGGTGAGTGAGTGGCGCCCACGCCCAGTCTCCTGAGCGACCCGGGACCCAAACGGACCGA
Source organism: Nemotelus pantherinus (assembly GCA_963978885.1). NCBI lineage: Eukaryota > Metazoa > Arthropoda > Insecta > Diptera > Stratiomyidae > Nemotelus > Nemotelus pantherinus. The sequence continues at coordinate 86,930,186 of OZ022266.1, read as the reverse complement.
GCCGAGGGTCACTACCCCCTCAAATAGGCGGGGAGGGTAACAATATATATATATATATATATATATATATATATATATATATATATATATATATATATGACGATTTTCGGCAAAGCGATTTTAATACTAATATTCTTCGAACATTAGTAAAAAACTAACAGAATTACCTCTTTTAACTTTCTACACATTATGAGAGCTTTCTCTAATTTCCTTTAAATTAGAAAACTACCAAAACATTCAGCATAGCCTTGAAAAGACCATAGCCACCTTACAGCAAAAAAGACAACTTCTCATGAGCTTTTCTTTTTTGTATCAGCACATTCTATGGTTCAGCACGTGAGCTACCAATGAGGAATAGAATTTTCGTACTAATGAATTCACTGGTACAGGAGTGTTGTTGTTTTCAATGCATACACTTTGTTCTCTGCTGGATAGAAGAGCAAAAAAACGCGCTTTATGTATCCTTTGTTCTCTTGAAAGCACAAAGTTGTAGTACTAGTTTTAATGTACTTTTGGCTACGATCTGCCTGCAGCCAATTTATCGGCAGTGTGTGGTTTTGCAGCAGGGATCGATCGGTCGACAACGGTTTCGTTTGCTAAGGGTAGGTTTACAGCGTATATTTGTTGAAATGAGGCAGCATTAAATAATTTCTGCAATTTAATATTTTCTGCTCGCATACTCTATGCATTGGCATGAAGTTATTTTTGTACGCTGTTTGACTACACACCGAAGACTGTCCCTCTTTCGTGAAAGAGCATGAGATTTCAGTTGAATCTGAGCTAGTGCGAGATCCTTAAAAGTGCCAAACGGTGTGGTGCGAATACATATTTTAAAATATGCGTGGCAAGGAAAATATTTTTCGTGCAATACTATAATGAAAGTCGAATATTTATGTGGAGATACTTAATTACCGCTTAAAGGCTGGTACTGAGTTCGAGTTCACGTGAAATTTTGACATTTTCTCATTATCTGGCCATTCTTTCGAGCGAAAATTTTGACAACGGAGAAAAGCAGAGACACTGCTCATTCTTGACGGATACTTTTCGATCGATTTTTTTATTGGAAAGTCATTTACACTGCTCAATTTTCAAATTGAAACACTAAATGTCACTTTTTCGCTCGAAAGAATGAACTGCACAAACTAAATTGGCGTGAAATGATTGACAACATGTTTCAGTGCCATCTATGTTTTCAAAGCGAAAGCAACTTCAAAGCAACTTTTCATGCTAAGAACACAGTACCAAACTTGCTTATTTTCAAGCTAAATTTTCGCCGAAACAGATTTCACGTGAAATTTTGTATGAAATTTCCTGTGAAATCGAACTCAGTACTATGCTTAAGATGACTTTATAGTCACTATTATTATTATTTCAAAAACAGACCGCTGTCACTTCTCGTTGTCACTTCTAAGGAAATGCCTTGAGAGCGTTTTTGTACTTTCCATGAATTTCCCCGACCACATGATTCAGGAAGTTTCAGTCCATGAACGCGATTGAAAGTACACAAACAGAGCTATTATTGAGAAAAATTTGATGAGTAAGATTGTAAATAGATGAGTGCCAGATTATTTCTAAATCTAAATTTAAATGCTAAAATTAATGCTAGATGCTAGCTCCGAATTTCTAATGCCGTTTCGGGTAAAATAATGCCAGATCTAGCATTCGAAATGCTAAAATGACGGCACTGCTTATGGGACTATGTGTCCGGGTATATTCTGTGTCCTAAAGAAGACGATGCGAAAATCACTTTATGGGAAAAGAAAGACCAAAAAGTATTAGCACATATAAGACTTAGTGTCTCGACAGCCCAGTTAATGCACATCAAGTACAGTAAAACTGCTAAGGAAGCCTGGGATGTACTCAAAAATATATAAGTAAGCAATACACCAGCGCAGAAGGTATCATTATATAAATCATTGATACAATTACGTTTTAAAGATGGTGATAGTATGCAAAATTATTTGCATGATTTTTTCCAATTTATCGATAAAATGTATGAGCTGGAAATTCAAATCGACGAAGAAATTCTAACTTTTATGCTATTGTGCTCACTATCACAACAATGCGATAGTTTTGTAATAGTAATAGAAACGAGAGATTCATTACCGTCACTTAAAGAACTGAGACTAAAGTTGATTGAAGAAGAAGAAAGAACGAAACAACAAATTTCTTCCAAAGGCAAAAGATTATATCTTAGTAGGATACTCAGAGGAGCAAAAAGGCTATAGAGTAATGAATAAATCCACTAAACAAATAGTTATTTCAAGAGACGTCAAATTTTATGAAAATAAAAATCTGACAAGTGTGTACTTTAACCAATTTGAAATGAACGACCAATGGCAATCGACAACAAAAAACCTAATTCAACAGGAAGACGATAATGTGGAAGGAAATATTTCAATGCAAAATGAATTTAAGACCGATGAAGATGAAAACGATTGAGATAGTGGTCAAAATAATTTAGGTCAAAATGAATACTTAACATCGAAATCGGTGGAGAGAGTGATATTCCGGGACCGATCAACATTTAAGCGGCCAACGAGACTTCAGTTCAATAATAGGTGCGTTTTTTTGCTCCTCTATCAGGCACAGAACAGAGCTGACGCATTGGAAACAACATCACTCCTGTTCCAGTGAATTCATGAGTACAGAAATTCTATTCCTCATAGGTAGTTCACGTGCTGAACTGAAGAAAAAATCGTACAACATACGTTCCGTTCGGTCGTGTCAAAAAGTTATCGTTCATCTTCCCAGTTTTCCACGTACTTTAGTACTCCTTCGACTTAGTGAAAGTTTTGACCGGCCCCTTACGACCTTTCGTGTAGTTGCCATTGATAGTGGAAGTGTGCGAAAGCTTCCTCAATTCCCAAGACATAATTTTACAATTTTCTTCTGTGAACGGTTCTTGTTGCTGTTTACTACATACCAATCCGACGCGCTTTTCAAGTTATTGTTGGTGCGAATCTATGCTGTTATTAATCGTTCGGCTTGCGTGTCATTTAGACTAGACAGTTTCCTGACATTATCAGCGCCCCAATCCTCACCTTGTGATCTTTTGTGCTTTCTACAGCTTGATCAATAACTTGAAGTGGTGTGAAGCTGTGCTCTCATAGACTATAGTTAAGACACTTACCTATGCTTCCATTACTTTAGAACTTCTAAGCTTTTAGTGATCACTCGATCCATACTTTATTCTATTTTCTTACCGGCTCGCTAGTGTTGTGCTTTTAAACCGCGGTGTGGAGTCTGGACACTCACCTAACTTTTGTCGGAGTGCTGCCATAATTGTGCATCCTGTTTGCGAAGTGCTACCACATCTACATTTTACTGCTGGTTTTCGATTTTAATTTGAACTTTTCGATTTTAATTTGAGAATTTAACTATTCTTATTATATTCTTTTTTTTTCCTGCAATACTATCATCGACCATGTCTCTTTGTTCCGCTAACTCCTGTTGTGACAAAACCGAAAAAACTCCACTAATTACTTGTTTTGGATTTTGCGGCTTATCTTTTCACGCGAAGTGTGCAGGTCTCACTGCACCTATGGGGGACTGTATCAGTCGCGCGGATTCGGGTATACATTACTACTGTGAAAAATGCCGGAAACATTCGATTCTTACTTACGTGGATAGACTTCGTGCCAATTTACGGAATTTTACTGTGCTTGAGGTCTCTTTCAACGCATTACATAAGCAGCTTGAGGATTCCCGCAAGGAGTCCGAAAAGCTCCTTAAATTTGCTTTGACTGATCGTCCATCTACTTCCGCGTCGCAAAATGCGCTGGCTGTCAGTGATGCAATCGTACCTCCCGCCTCACCTGTCGGTCCTGCGCCTTCTCTTTCTGGTGGAATCTGCACTCGAAGTCAGAAGCAGCAAATTTCAATTCAGGCCCAGCTGCAACAGCCTTCTAATCAAGCTCAGCCTGTTCGTACTTCCGCGGAGCCGATGCCACATACGGATCTTCAAATAATTAATTCATCGAGTATACAGATTCAGCCTAAAACTCTTTCCAAGCCTCAGGCTCAACGTAAGCGACAAACGCCGCATCGTGTCGTTAATCTCCACGCGCCCAACATCCAAATGCGTTCGGATGATAAGACTGAGCCTGTCACTGTTCCTGATAACCAGGTTGTTACTTTGTGCGATGCTCCGCCAATACCTGTGGCATTGCCTCCTCTCCAAATTTTCGTCAGTCGGGTAACTTACGTAGTTTCTGCAGAGGATATAGCAAACTTCATCACATCTAGGCTTGGTTTTTCGCCTAGCATCTTATCATGTGTTAAACTCACGCTTGATAACTTACCGGATAGAGCTATTGCCTCTTTTAAAATCATCGTATCTGCTGGCTTGAATATCGTTCTTGCGCCGGAGTTTTGGCCAGCTGGCATCCTTGTTAAAGAATTTCAACAACGCCAACGGAAAAATTTTCTGAACAACGCCAAACGAGTCTTACACGCCTAACTAGTAGATCTACTTCACTTTGTTACTTCTACCAGAATGTTTGTGGTTTGAGGACTAAACTTAAGGAAGTTCTGCTCGCGTCTACTTTAGACTTACATCACGTTATCTGTTTCACTGAGACATGGCTTAATGACAATATTTTGAACAGAGAATTACTTCCATGTTATACTGTTTTCCGGAGAGATCGTGATCGGGTTGCTTCTTGCAAAGCCGATGGCGGAGGTGTCTTAATTGCTATCCATAACACTCTTCGTGGAGCAATCTGTGCCGAGTTTGTTCCTTCTCCTCCTGTTGAGTGTATTGTTGTACGTGCTATCCTTTCCCCATCCCTTCTGACCTACTTGTCTGCTGTGTTTATATACAATCTAACTTGTCTGTCACTGCCTACGAACGTTTTTACGCTGAGCTTTCCAGCTTCATCCTCTCTCGATTTCCTTTAACTCCCCTCCTAATTTTAGGTGACTTTAACATGCCCACTGTGGAGTGGGACACCAAAAACCTTAGTTTACTATCCAACAACCCCCTCTCTGTTGCGACTTCGTCCTTTCTTTCACTTTGTTCTTGTTCCCAAATTAACCACCTTCGTAACACTAATAGCAGAATCCTCGACTTAGTCCTTACTAACGTTCCTTTAGACTCCCTTTCTCTCTCTCCTGCTCCTTTTGCTTATGTGCAACCTGATCCTCATCACCCTCCTTTCCTGCTTGATGTTGACCTGAACTTCCAGGTAAAGAATAAATGTCCTTCTTTCCAGCGTTACAATTTCTTCAAAGCTGACTTTCAAAAAATGTCCTCCGAAATCAGTCTTATCAATTGGTTTTCATTTTTCAAACGATTGGATGTTGATTGTGCATTGTCCAAGTTCTACTCTTTCTTTCCTCACCTTATCTTTCGTTTTACTATCATTAAACGTCCTCTCAAACCTAATGATGTCCCTTGGTTCACTTTGAAAGTCTCTGATGCTCTTAAAGCTAAGGATAAAGCTCGTGAAAAGCTGAAGAAGACGGGTTCACCCTCTGACCTTCAGGAATTCCGTAGTTTGCGTTATGACGCTAAAAAAGTGCTCAAGCAGGCAATGCGTGATTACTTTTCGAACAGCGAGGCTTCAATCTGTTCCAATCAATCTAAATCCTTTTGGACTTACATCCCTTCGCACAAATCCAATTCTTCATTTCCTGATTCTATGTCTCTTGATGATGTTACTGCTTCCACTCCTCAGGCTATTTGTGATTTGTTTGCTGCCTTTTTTTCCTCCTCCTTTAAAAAAAACCTACTAAATACCTCTATAGCTCCCACTGTTTCTCGTACCTCTCCTGCATTACCTATGTTTAGTACCAATCCTTTGGAAGTTGAAATCCTTTTGCATACCTTAAATTCGAATGCCAGTTCCGGTCCTGATGGTATTCCTAATATCCTTGTCAAATCCCTCTCATCCTCGCTCTGTGTTCCTTTAGCTCTCCTTTTCAACATTAGCCTTACTTCTGGTGTATTCCCTTCTTTATGGAAATCCGCCAATATTTTCCCAATCTTCAAATGTGGTGATCTGTTTCAGTAAACTGCTGTTTCAGTAAAATCCTTGAACGTCTTGTCTACAATAGAATTTATCCTTTCCTACAGCCCTTACTTGCTCCTGAGCAGCATGGTTTCTTCAATGGTCGCTCTACATCGACCAATCTTATGGAGTTCACTAATTTTGTAGCCTCTGCCTTTGATTGTCAACATCAAGTTGATGTAATCTACACAGACTTTTCTAAGGCTTTTGATTCTGTGAACCATAACCTGCTGTTCCTTAAACTTAATGGTTTTGGTGTTTTTGGTCCCCTCTTCTCCTGGTTTTCCTCTTATCTTCATAGTCGTCCCTGCAGAGTTACTTTTAATGGTTCCATTTCTTCTCCTATTTTTCCCACATCCGGAGTTCCTCAAGGTTCTATTCTTGGCCCCTTACTTTTTATCTTGTTTGTCAATGATCTTCCTTCTGTAATCAATTCTCCTTGTCTTTTATATGCGGAAGACTTAAAATTATACAGAGCAATCAGGTCCGCGAACGATTTTCACCAGTTGCAAGCTGATTTGTTTGCTCTTAATCTCTGGTGTCAAGACAACTTTTTGCCTCTGGACATTTCGAAGTGCCACCAGATGTCTTTCGCATATAAAAATACTCCACATGTGTTCTCTTATTCTTTGTCTGGTATTTCCCTGTCAGTTGTCCAGCAATTTAGAGACCTGGGTGTGGTGTTTGATTCGAAATTAAGATTTGATATTCACGTTATGAATATGGCGTCCAGGGCCTCTAGGATTGCTGGATTTGTTTTGCGTTCTTCCTATATGTTTACCAACATTTCCTCCTGTATTCATTTATATGTCTCCTTAGTACGCAGTATTCTAGAATATGCGTGCCAAATCTGGTCTCCGCGCTTTCAGTACTTATCTGATGCTATTGAATCTATTCAGCGCAGGTTCACTCGCTCACTTCTTTTTAAATTTAATATCCCCTATTGTCCCTACTCCTCTCGTCTTTCCCTCCTTCGTATGTCCTCGTTGCAATCACGGAGGTTGTTCCTCGATGAGTGTTTCCTCTTCAAACTTTGCCAAGGCATTTTCTTGACAGATCTCTGTTCACAGATAACCAGACGTGTATCCAGCCGTCCAAGTCGTTCTTCTGAAGTTTTCTCTGTTCCTTTTGCACGTACGGAAGTCTACTTCCATTCGCCTTTGCTGCGCCTACCCAGAACGCACAACGCCCTTAAGCTTGGTCCTCTCCCCCAATCTTTTTTACAATTCAAGCATGTATTAAAAATGTTACCTTGAATTGCTACTTACCTTAGTCCTAATTTTAATTTTTAGTTTTCTAATTTTAGTTTTTAGTTTTCTAATTTCAGTTTTCTAATTTTTAATTATTTTAGTTATTTCTCTTCCTTTTTCATATTTCTTTTTTTGTTATTTTTGCTTTCTTGTTGCTGTGATTGGAATTATATCTGTAGCGCAAGGGATTAATAAATAAATAAATAAATATAGAATGTGCTGATAGAAAAGAGAAAAATTCATGAGAAGTTGTCTTTTTTTCCATGAGGTGGCTTTGGTTTTTTCAAGGTTATGTTGAATATTTTGGTAGTTAGGAAATTAGAAAAAACCCTCATAACGTGTAGAAAGGATAAAACTCGACTTGATGCACCACACAGCCGTTATATGAATTTTGCCGATAGATGTGTGGCTAGTATGTTGGTGTTTTTATGGCTGTGTGTTTGCTTTTGAGGATGTTTTTGTTTGTTTGTTTGTTTTTCTTAATTGTGTTATCTTCTCGAGTATTTTTTTGTATAATTTTTTGGGTTTTCCTTCTATTTTCTACCCCTGCTACCACCTATTTGCCCTCTGGTGGTACAATTTCCCGGCTATGGTGCATCAAGTCGAGTTTACCCACAAAATATAATGAAGATGGTAAAGTAGACAAATTCAAAGGTCAAATAGTGGCTCAAGGCTTTAAACAGGAGTATCAAGTGGACTATAATAAAACTTTCAGTCCGGTGTTTAAAAGCTCGACATTAAGGTTATTAATTGCAGTAGCAGTGGAAAAGACTTGCTAATACATCAAATATACATTAAAAACGCATACATAAATAGTGAGTTTGTTGAGACAATATACATAAAGCAGCCATCGGGATTTACAGTTGGTGAGAATAAAGTGTGCAAACTAAACAAGAGCATATACGGATTGAAAAAAATCAGGGAGAGAATGGGATAACGCATAAAATATAGCTCTTACTGAAAAAATTGGTTTGCACCGATTAAAATTGGATCCGGGTGTATACGTAAACAAATCAGTTATTCTAGCTATTTATATAGATGATATTATAATAATGTCAAAGAACGTGAATGAAATCAGTTATATAAAGAATATTTTAAACAATTTATTTGAGCTTGAGGATATTGGTGAACTTAAATTCATACTCAGCGTGAAGTTAATAGAAATAATAAAAGAGTGACTTTGAAACCAGTGAACTATACAAAAAACTTATTGGAAAAGTATGGAATGACTAATTGCAATGAAATATCGACATCAATGGAAATAAATATCAAGTTTGAACACTGTATAGCGCGAACGTAATAAATGTGAAGAGGTAAATTCTAGTGAAAATCAATCGTTAGTCGGATCGCTCATGTACCTAGAAGTTTATTATGTTCGCGATAAGCTAGCTGTCACAGTTCAACAAGAAACCTCATAAAGAGTATTTTGACAGAAAAGAACTATGCTGCAATAACAAAGATCTAGTACAAAGCAGCAGTGCATTTGATAAAACTGACATAGGTTGCTGTGTTCGCTGTGGTACCACAAAACAGCTGAAAATAAATGCCGTAATCACAATATGCCGTAATCACAATACAGCGTTTTTCGCTGCGGCCAACGCAGTGGGCTGCGGGAAGTGCTGTCAAAAAAATAGAATGCACTGTTTTGTATGGTAACGCGCACAATGGCTGCGGCGGAATTTGCGGCAGCGGCGAAATTTGCCAAATTTCTAATTTTGCCGCACCGCTAGCGGTGATACCTACCATAGGTTGGCATCACCACTAGGTTGAATTAACTCTGTTTGAATTAGGTTGAATGGTCTGGTGGAATAGACAAGCAATGGCTGATGAGTATTGTGATAAGCCAACCTAATCCTCGTACAACAGGATTTAGCAATACAAAAGAAAAAAAAATGATTTTGGTTGGTGCCTTGGTTGCATTGACAGCGACATTGTCGCTGCATTGTGATTCACCAAATTCAACTGCGGCTTTCACGCCTCCCCCTGTGGAACGCTGCGTTGGCCGCAGCGAAAAACGCTGTATTGTGATTACGGCAATACAGCGTTTTTCGCTGCGGCCAACGCAGTGGGCTGCGGGAAGTGCTGTGAAAAAATTAGAATGCACAGTTTTGTATGGTAACGCGCACAATGGCTGCGGCGGAATTTGCGGCAGTGGTGAAATTTGCCAAATTTCTAATTTTGACGCACCGCTAGCGGTGATACCTACCATAGGTTGGCATCACCACTAGGTTGAATTAACTCTGTTTGCATTAGGTTGAATGGTCTGGTGGAATAGACAAGCGACGGCTGATGAGTATTGTGATAAGCCAACCTAATCCTCGTTCAACAGGATTTAGCAATACAAAAGAAAAAAAAATGATTTTGGTTGGTGCCTTGGTTGCATTATCAGCGACATTGTCGCTGCATTGTGATTCACCAAATTCAACTGCGGCTTTCACGCCTCCCCCTGTGGAACGCTGCGTTGGCCGCAGCGAAAAACGCTGTATTGTGATTACGGCAAAAAGGAGAAAATAACGAATATACACCATCACAATCGATAGAAAATAGAAAAAACCCTAGCGCATCAGAACAGCTAGAAATACTAATGTTCGAAGAACAGTAGAGGATTTGTGCAGATTTTGAGTGTATTGTTATATATTGTCTTATATATTGTTGTTATATTGTTGTTATTGTCTTATATATTATATATTGTATGTATTGTCATATATATTGTTACATATTGTATATTCGCGATATGAATACTTAATGCAAACATTTATTGGTTTGAAAATAACAAAAACACCTCGTGCTAGCAGTTCTTTGCTACCACCGAAGCCAAAAATAAGTCATGTCTGCCTCACGTTGAAGTCAACCTGCTCTGCGAATTTCGTATTGATCCGACCACTGCATTGGAAGTTATAGCGATACAAAGAAATTTAGGGCTACCATTCGCAAGAGCTCTCAGTTTTTCAAGATCTTAGTATTTGGTGTGTATTTTCACTACAAGACCACTACAATTTGAAAATTTTATGATAAAATCGCTTACTAAAGCTATGTCAAAAAATACAAAAACAATCATAGCTGGCAACCCTATCATTGTTTTTCAAACTAGATTTCTACTGAATATTGTCTACAATAATTTAAATTCGCCATATAAATTTCGTTATGGTACCATGTCTGTACTGGAGGCTGTAGGGCAAAGAGCTTTATTCAAATAAAATAACATTATATAAACAGCTTGGTGCAGTTGCACCAATTTTTGACGATTCTAAAAGCATATAGATATATAACTTAGATGCTTTGCTTTTATATAATTTTTTAGTGCTTTTATATAATCGAAGTTATTTGTCATAAATTATGCTTACGATAGAAAGGGGATGATGCAGATGAATAAGCTAATAAACTTGGTTATAGATTCAAGTAACAAACAATAAAATTTCTAAAACTCGGAACATTTAAATATCGGTTGCTTATTTTATTGTAAATGGTCTGATTATGCATAGAAATTGAAAGCATCTGTTAAGCCCAGCCTATGAATTTCGTTTCGATTGAATGGCTGCGCTGTAAGTTATAGGAGTGAATTAAATTTTAGGGTTACCATCGTGCAAACTTTTTAAATTTTTGAAACGGAAATATTTGTTGTTAATTGTCATTGCAGGATCATTCCCATTTGGAAATTTTATGAGAACTTCGCTCGATAAAGAAATGTTAATAAATTACAAAATTCATCATAGCTGGCAACCCTTTCACGGTTTTTCAAAAAAAAAGTCTACAGAATTCAAAACGCAACAAAACATGGTTTTCACATGAAGGTCTGTTTGATTTCATCACTGCATCGGAAGTTATAGGGAAAAAACTTTTATTTTCCTGAATTAACTTTCAAAAATCAAAAAATTTTCAGGAGACTAGATGATTTGAAAGATTTTTGCTCAGGAGCCTGCTGTTGTTACAGAGTTGCCCACACACTTTTGAAAGTCCATGCGTATTGAATTCTTGTCTACATCAATACGCTCTGAAAATTTTACGATGATTCATTTTTTTTCTTAGAAGTTATGACAAGTCGAATTTTGAAAAAAAATCTTTGCCTACTTGTAGGCACTCAGCGCCTACACAAGGCTCAAAATTTCCACTTCTTTATCATAAACAAACTTAAAACATAATAAGTTTTCATGCCTAGTACTTTTTTTTAACAAAAATTTACATTGATTGGAAATATAGGAGTACCTGAAAATTCACTTAAATGCCCGCCGCCGCCAAAATGTTAAAGATATCTGAATTCTAGCAAATAATAGACCTACCTGTTATATACGTCTATGTCCTCTAAAAATTTCAGCTCAATCGGATTGGCCACTCCAGAGTTTATCTCCCTTAACCATTTTGCTGATATATATATATATATATATATATATATATATATATATATATATATATATATATATATATATATATATATATATATATACATATATATATATATATATATATATATATATATATATATATATATATATATATATATATATATATATAGATAGATATATATATATATATATATATATATATATATATATATATATATATATATATATATATATATATATATATATATATATATATATATATATATATATGACGATTTTCGGCGAAGCGATTTTAATACTAATATTCTTCGAACATTAGTAAAAAACTAACAGAATTACCTCTTTTAACTTTCTACACATTATGAGAGCTTTTTCTAATTTCCTTTAAATTAGAAAACTACCAAAACATTCAGCATAGCCTTGAAAAGACCATAGCCACCTTACAGCAAAAAAGACAACTTCTCATGAGCTTTTCTTTTTTGTATCAGCACATTTGATGGTTCAGCACGTGAGCTGCCAATGAGCGATTTGACAGCTATTCCCAATTCGGGATTGGGAATATACCGAAATTCGTGAGCTTTCTCTGCGTGTTATTGTATTGTTGTGTACACGATAATTCTGTGTACGTACACGTAGATTTTCATTATGGCGGCATTTGACTACTGCTGTTCACTTCGTTCGAGCATGTGCATGGACGCAGCTTTCCGATATGGCGGCTTCTGACCAACGCTGCTTGCTTCGTGTCAGCACGTCCGTGTAGTCAGATTTCCAATATGGCAGATTCTGACTTATCCTATTCACATCGTGCGAGCATGCTCGTGCAGAAGATTTCCCCTAGCGGCTTCTGCTGATTGGTGCTCATTTCGTAAGGGCGTTTCCATACAGGGAAATTCTTTACATGGCGACTTCTGAAAAACTCTCTTCATTTCGCAGGAGCGTGTACAAACGGGCACACTTCTAATATGTCGGCTTCTGGCGAGTGCAGTTCACTTCATAGAAGCATATTCATGTAAGGGAATTCCAATGTGGCGGCTTCTGAAATTCACCGTTTACTTCGTTGAAGCGCGTGGAAACAGGGAAATTTGTTTTATTGATGCTTCTGGCGAGTGCTGTTCACTTAGTTGGTGCGTGTCTCGCGAATAGCGACGTCGCCACTTTATGCATGAGCGTTACACGAACCATTTGCGATGATGGTTATGTGGTGTAGACATTTGGCAGCAGCGCTGAACGTTCTGTCTATATTTTAGCGCTTTCGAGATATTCAATGATTTGTATTTTGATGTGTACTGGGAATATATGGAGAGTGCATATTTAAATATTGATTTTAGCATACTTCCACAAAAGATAGGTTTTTGAAATTTTGCAGATTTATGAAATAGAGTATGTAGTTTTTGAGTTTGGTGTTAATTCAAAAATGTAGATAGAAAGTTTGTGCAAATCAGGGCAGAGAGGGTGTTTGACTCAATTTCTGATTGATTATTGTGAGAGCAAATATATTTGGAAGATGCAAGCAAGCACATTTTGATAATTTAAAAATATATGCTTCAAAGTGTTTGCAGAAGCTGAGCAATTTAAAAATTGTGGTATGTTCGCAGGCATACAGCAGATCATTTTATGGTATGATATTTTGTTTCGAAGTCGAGTTCTAGCTTGGCAAGAAGTAATCACACAAAATGATATCTCTCAAATTTATGATAGATTTTAACTACAAATTGAATTGTATGAGAAAAAACAGTGCGGTTTTTCCATTTTTGATAACGTTTCATTCATTTGCACGTTTAATATTTTGTACTTTGTACCTTGTTCTCGTCTGCGTAAATTCAATAAACCATAAATATAAATGGCTGGATTATAAAACACCAACCACAGTGGCGATATTACTCTCGTTCACGGTAGCTGTAATAAAAAGAAACCAGGTTGAAAATAGGGTAATTTTTAATCCTTGCCTTTTAAGTAATTTTAGAATGTATAGCATATAACACTTTGATTTGAAAGAGTCATCAGGTTAAACAAATAAACAATAGGCATGTTTTTTTGCTCCTCTATCCAGCAGAGAATAGAGTATACGCATTGGAAACACTAGTACAGAAATTATATTTCTCATTTGTAGTTCAAGTGCTGAACTATAGAATGTGCTGATAGAAAAAAGAAAAGCTCATGAGAAGTTGTTTTTTTCGCTGTGAGGTGGCTTTGGGTTTTTCATGGTTTTGTTGAATGTTTTGGAAATTAAAAAAAAAAACTCTAGCGCACCTGAACCGCTAGAAACACTAATGTTCGAAGAACAGTAGAAGAATCGTGCAGGTTTTGAGTGCATATTCCTCCACATGTGCTGCTTATTACGGCCAAACTGTTTCAAATGCCACGTTTTACTTTCGTCTCAAGAATGCATTATAACTCATATGGTAGAAGGTTTCAGATATTACCACTGGCATGAAATTCAACGTTTATCAGAGCAAAACACGGGTTAATTATATTCGGTATCAGTTGCTTATTTTACAAAATTTTGAAAGCAGCATTTCATATAACATCAATGAAGAAAATGCTCAGTACCTGCAGCACTGTAACTGAAGTTGGTGTTTGGGGCTGCGATCCGAAAAATTTGCAGAACTTTGGGAATTGTAACATCGGTTATTTATTTTCATTGTAAATGTTTCCGGTATGAATACTAACTGTAAGCATTTATTCATACAAAAGTAGCACAACCGACTCGTGCTGGCAGCCTTTCGCCAGTATCAAAGCCAAGAATATATCAAATCCGCTTCACGTTGTTTAATTACATTCGAAGTTATAGGAGTATAAAGAAATTTCGGGTTACCTGCAGCGAGTTTTTTCAAATGATCGAAAGCTTAATATTTGCTGTTTATTGTCACTACAATATCATTACCATTTGAAAATTCTACGATAAAACCGCTTAATAAAGATATTGCAATTAAACACAAAACCAACAATAGCTGCCAACCCTATCGTGGCTTTTCAACGAAATTTGGCCTGAATAATGTTTATGACAGGTTTCATTAATTGTATGAAATTCGTATTGATTTCATGACTGCACTGGAAGTTATAGTGCAAAAAGTTTTATTTTCCTGAGCGAATTTTCAAAACCAAAGACACAAAAATTACCATAGCTGGCAGCACCAATCAAATTTTTCAACTCAATTTCCACCAAACAGAGATTAGAGTTAGGTTTAGCTATTGTGTCAATTTCAAGAAAATCTGGTAACTTATTCACATTTCATAGGGCAAAAAGCAGTTTTTTTTCTTTGGAATTTTTCAAGATGGCACCACTTGCACAGACTTGCCCACAATTCAAAATCGCTTCGATCAAATCTGGTCTTACTTAAGTCCAATGCATTCTGTAAATTTTAGCTGTATCTGATCATTGGTTCGTGAGTTTCCGTGAACAGAAGTTTTTGATGCTAAAAATATAGGTTAACTGGGAGAAGGTTACCGTTCTTGTCCGACATGAAATTTCCAAAGTTTTATTTTGAACGTGTAGATATAACATAAGATTTATAAACAGATTGGTCTTATTGTAAGAAACGGACATTGTTTTTGAATATTCGATGGTTTGAATGTTTTCACTTCCAAATTTTTTTTTTCAAAATGAAGACACCAAAATTATCATAGCTGGCAGCTCCAACCGAATTTTTCAACCAAATTTCTACCAAACGTGGCTTAAAGTAAGGTCCAGCAATTGTGTGAGTTTCGTTAAAATCGAACGATTCAATCAGAATTTATAGGGCTAAAAACAGTTATCTTTTTTAGTGGTTTTTCAAGATGGCACCACTGGCACAGAATCGCCCGCATTTCAAAATCACTTCTATCAGACCTGGTCCTATTTAAGACCAATACATTCTGTGAATTTCAAATAATTCTGCTCATCGGATCGTGAGTTTCCGTGAACAGAAATCTTTGATGCTAAAAATATAGGTAAATTGGGCAAGGGTTACCAGGCGTGCCCGTTATACCATATCTTTTTTTTTTTTTTGGTTATGTAAACAAAGCACAAGATTTACATATGAGTGGCTTTTTTTTGAAGAAACGGCATTTTTTCAAGAGAGACGATGATTTGGAGGTTTTCACTTTCAGTGCCTGCCCTAGCTACAGGATTGCCAGCACGCTCATTAAAAGCTACACAAATCTACAACTGTATAATACAAATATGTGTTGAAAATTTCGTAATGATTGAATAGCTTTGTCAAAAGTTATCGAAATTTAAAAATTTTTAAATTTTCCCGTCCTCTTTTTAGGCACCCAGCGCACACATAGGGTTCAAAAATTCCAAAACATTATCCGATTCATATGTAAAACACGTTCGAAATTTATTTCGGTAACTTTATTTTAGCGAAAATTATTTGTGCACGAAATAATAGGTATATTAAAAATATCACTTAAATGGCCGCCGGCGCCAAAAGGTTAACAATAACTGACATTTAAAGAAACCTGGACCTATTCTGCATATACACCAATGTATCCTGAAAGTTTCAGCTCAATCGGATGGCGCGTTCCCGAGATTATCTCACTGAAATTTTTTGATGATATATATATATATATATATATATATATATATATATATATGGAAATATGAATTTTTGGCCGAATCGATTTTAATACTAATGTTCTTCGAACATTAGTAAAAAGCCCTCATAATATTTAGAAAGTTAAAAGAAGTAATTCTCTGTTAGTTTTTACTAGTGTTCGAAGAACATTAGTATTAAAATCGATTCGGCCAAAAATTCATATTTCCATATATATATATATATATATATATATATATATATATATATATATATATATATATATATATATATATATATATATATATATATATATATATATATATATATATATATATCATCAAAAAATTTCAGTGAGATAATCTCGGGAACGCGCCATTCGATTGAGCTGAAACTTTCAGGATACATTGGTGTATATGCAGAATAGGTCCAGGTCTCTTTAAATGTCAGTTATTGTTAACCTTTTGGCGCCGGCGTCCATTTAAGTGATATTTTTAATATACCTATTATTTCGTGCACAAATGATTTTCGCAAAAATAAAGTTAACGAAATAAATTTCTAACGTGTTTTACATATGAATCGGATAATGCTTTGGAATTTTTTAACCCTATGTGTGCGCTGGGTGCCTAAAAAGAGAACGGGAAAATTTTAAAATTTTTAAATTTTGATAACTTTTGACAGAGCTATTCAATCATTACAAAATTTTCAGAACATATTGATATTATTTAGTTGTAGATTTGTGTAGCTTTTAATGAGCGTGCTCGCAACCCTGTAGCTAGGGCAGGCACTGAAAGTGAAAACTTCCAAATCATCGTCTCTCTTGAAAAAATGCCGTTTCTTCAAAAAAAAGCCACTCATATGTAAATCTTATGCTTTGTTTACATAACCAAAAAAAAAAAAGGTATGGTATAACGGGCACGCCTGGTAACCCTTGCCCAATTTACCTATATTTTTAGCATCAAAAACTTCTGTTCACGGAAACTCACGATCCGATGATCAGAATTAATTGAAATTCACAGAATGTATTGGCCTTAAATAGGACCAGGTCTAATAGAAGTGATTTTGAAATGCGGGTGATTCTGTGTCAGTGGTGCCATCTTGAAAAACCACTAAAAAAGATAACTGTTTTTAGCCCTATAAATTCTGATTGAATCGTTCGATTTTGACGAAACTCACACAATTGCTGGACCTTACTTTAAGCCACGTTTGGTAGAAATTTGGTCGAAAAATTCGGTTGGAGCTGCCAGCTATGATAATTTTGGTGTCTTCGTTTTGAGAAAAAAAAAATTTGGAAGTGAAAACATTCAAACCATCGAATATTCAAAAAAATGTCCGTTTCTTACAATAAAACCAATCTGTATATAAATCTTATGTTTTATCTACACGTTCAAAATAAAACTTTAGAAATTTCATGTCGGACAAGAACGGTAACCCTCTCCCAGTTAACCTATATTTTTAGCATCAAAAACTTCTGTTCACGGAAACTCACGAACCAATAATCAGATACAGCTTAAATTTACAGAATGCATTGGACTTAGGTAAGACCAGGTCTGATAGAAGCGATTTTGAATTGTGGGCAAGTCTGTGCCAGTGGTGCCATCTTGAAAAATTACAAAGAAAAAAAAACTGCTTTTTGCCCTATGAAATGTGAAAAAGTTACCAGATTTTCATGAAATTGACACAGTAGCTAAACCTAACTCTAATCTCTGTTTGGTGGAAATTGAGTTGAAAAATTTGATTGGTGCTGCCAGCTATGGTAATTTTTGTGTCTTTGGTTTTGAAAATTCGCTCAGGAAAATAAAACTTTTTGCACTATAACTTCCAGTGCAGTCATGAAATCAATACGAATTTCATACAATTAATGAAACCTGTCATACACATTATTCAGGCCAAATTTCGTTGAAAAGCCACGATAGGGTTGCCAACTATTGTTGGTTTTGTGTTTAATTGCAATATCTTTATTAAGCGGTTTTATCGTAGAATTTTCAAATGGTAATGATATTGTAGTGACAATAAACAGCAAATATTAAGCTTTCGATCATTTGAAAAAACTCGCTGCAGGTAACCCTAAATTTCTTTATACTCCTATAACTTCGAATGTTATATAACAACGTGAAGCAGATGTGATATATTCTTGGCTTTGATACTAGCGAAAGGCTGCCAGCACGAGTCGGTTGTGCTACTTTTGTATCAATAAACGCTTACAGTTAGTATTCATACCGGAAACATTTACAATGAAAATAAATAACCGATGTTACAATTCGCAAAGTTCTGCAAATTTTTCGGATCGCAGCCCCAAAAACCAACTTCAGTTACAGTGCTGCAGGCACTGAGCATTTTCTTCATTGATGTTATATGAGATGCTGCTTTCAAAATTATGTGAAATAAGCAATTGATAACTAATATAATTAACCCGTGTTTTGCTCTCATAAACGTTGAAATTCATGCCAGTGGTAATATCTGAAACCTTCCACCATATGAGCTATAATGCATTCTTAAGACGAAAGTAAAACGTGGCATTTGAAACAGTTTGGCCGTAATAAGCAGCACATGTGGTGGAATATGCACTCAAAACCTGCAAGATTCTTCTACTGTTCTTCGAACATTAGTGTTTCTAGCGGTTCAGGTGCGCTAAAGTTTTCTATTTGCAATCGATTGTGGTAGTGTATATTGGTTATTTTCTCCCCTTAATTTGAGCTGTTGTGCGTTACCACAGCTAATACAGAAACCTATGTCAGTCTTAGCGAATGCACTGCTGTTTTATACTTGATCGTTGTTTCGCGGCATAGTTATATTCTGTTTTGTATCGCACTGGCTCATGGTGTTAGGAGACTAGCACAATTTGGCTCAAGTTTATCTACTTGGAATATCAGCATACTTATTTATTTTAATGAACTCAAAATTTATACAAAAGACTCGCAACTCATCGTAATGTATGAAAAAGCGTGTTTGTAAACTAAATATTAAGCTCTTAATTATACCGAATACCGAACTAAAAGAATACCGAAATAAAATTAAAAAATTCACTATTTTTCTGGGGACTAGTGCATTTACCCTATATAGAAACATGTACGGCTTCCATGCCTTCCTCCGGTTTTTATTGTCAAGCGACAACAAAAGTCTAATCATTTTCATAAATTTACACAACCATAATCGCAAATGGTCCATGTACTAACGGCCAGGGCTCACACTTTACTCAATTTGAAGTAGATATAATTAATTTTTATTTTGAAAATGATAGCTACTTCCCAACTTCAGTTTCTTCGGATTCTACACCATTTTCGCTTCGAATTGAATCAAAGAGAGTTTTTCTTTTTCATATTTTTTTTCCTGCATCGAGGTTCGACAGCAACACTTTTCTAGTCTAATGCTGTTTCAATGCAAAGAACAACTTACTGCAAATCACTAACGCTAAATGTAACTCAAAAATAATGCTGTTTCGCAAAGAAATGCTGAAGATTGCAAATATAATTATGTTTTGTGTATAAAACTGATATTATGCTTTAATTGATTTTTTTAACTTCTAATTACTTCTTCTAAAAACTTCTAATAACTTCTAATTTGAGTTTTTAACGTTGCTTTCCGTTATAGTAAAAATGATAATATCCACCTACTTTATATGAAAAAATAAATAATGCTTTACATTAAGTGACCCCAATCGTTCATCTACTTAATTTCTTTCTACTTAAAATCTACTTCAATTTATTTTCAGCTTCTACTTCAAATGTTGTTCACGAAGTGTGAGCCCTGCTAACGGCAGCATAAAGTACCCAGGAAGCAATTTAGAAAGCGTTTCCTACAAACGATAGTTTATCGACAATCAACAGACATATCCCTCATACGAAACCGAGCTTGTTCGCAAATATATCAGCAAACAATAATTTTCCTTACGATTTGCGACAAATAATAATAATGCATGCCATATGTATGTACCCTATGGCCCATGCAACTCATTAAAAGGCAACATTACCTAGATATTTTCCCTAGATTGTTTATAATGTTACGATGTTTTATGTTCAACTTTGGCAGCCTTTATTGCTTTATTCTTCGTCTTTCAAATTCACTCTACTATGCGTAAATAATTTTAACTTATTTTCAAATCGCAAAAGCAAATTTATTGGAAATCGTTAAAACTATCGCTAATAATTCATAAAAGTGTCACTTTTAACGAGTATATAGGTCATATTTACTCGCTAAAACCGCATCTTCTTCAACTCATTAATGAATCGTTACAGGCCGCCTCCATTAGCAATTTCCCATGGCATAGCATTTTGAATTACTAATGGAGGTGGCCTATGGTATGCCTTATTTGATGGCATACCGTAAATGGTAGGCAATATGGTATGCCATTTGTTTGGCCATCTGCCTGGCAATATTTTTACAGTTCTTGATTTTCATGCCCCGTTTCCTATAAGAAAATGTAGGGATTCTGAATTCATAGGGATTTTAAGATCTCGTTGAGCAATACAAATAGTCTACAGAATATGAAATTGTGGGAAATAACGAAAAAGTCGAATTTTGATGCGGAATAGTGAAATTATGTACTTATTTTATTTAAAAGAGAATGACTTCTATAACATTCCCCTTTGTACCCTAGCAAATTACATAATAGTCACATTTTCTTTTTAAATTTCACCCGCTTATCCAAAAAGTGATTTATCCTGCATGTGAAGTATTCATCAGCAGCAGAATTTCTTCACTCTGCACTAGTGATGGGCAGCACCTGTGCGTGCTTAGCACAGTGTGCTAGCACACTTCGGTGTGCTGTGCGAGTGCGGCACTTTACAAGTGTGTCGGCAGCACACTGACACACTGACACAGTGCCGACACACTAGCACAGTGCCGACATACTAGCACAGTGCCGGCACACTGACACAGTGCCGACACATTAGCACAGTGGCGACACACTGACACTGCCGGCACACTGACACTGCCGACACACTGACACAGGGCCGACACACTGACACAGGGCCGACACACTGACACAGTGCCGACACACTGACACTGCCGGCACACTTGTACTGGCAGGCACACTCCACGGGAACGAATGCTGTACGAGTGGCGTTGATTTTTCCCATTAATATGATGTGCTTCGGTAACAAGGCGTTGTTTGCATTGCAGAATGTGTACACATTTTGCGGTTTCGAAAGCATTAGCTATTGAATGCATTAGCTGATGAATGAGATAATTAGGGAACGAAAACAGGCAGTAAGATTTGTTATTCGTATATTTTCTGGGTGAAAGTTTTGATTTTGAGTACACTACCGACGATTTGTGTTTTTCTAAATGCAAACGGGATGAAAGTTTAAACACAGATACAAATACGTTTACTTGCGGTACATATGAAAGAAATGCTTTCACGTTCAAAATATTTGTGGTAAATAGGTTTTGAGCAGATAGAAGGGTTTTGTCGTAACATGCAACGATAAAATGATAGCGATAAAATGATCTGCTGCAGATAGAAGGTTTATGGTAAGTAGTGCTATGTTTTTAAATATTCAAATATTAAAGGAGTTTTTAGGGCAAAAGTAGCTGAAATCGGCCAATTTTGGGTTAGAGTGATTTCGGACATAACGAGCCAAGACCTATTGCTGTGATACAAAGATTTCGGTTTTGTAAGGGAGTAAGGGGTTTTTTGGGCATAGTTTGGTAAAAACTGTCTTTACGGCGCTTTCGATGATTGAACGTGGTCGGGGAGTACAATAGTGATATTATAAGGACGAAAAAAATTTTTGATAGGGGAAATTGGGCAAAACCGTCAAAATTTTTTTTTTGGTCTAGCATGAATTCGGGGACTTTTCTGAGTTGTTTCGAGCGAAATTGCCATACAAGTTTGGGGAAAAGCATCCTAGTTTCGAAGATGCGGCAAAAGTATCTGAAATCGGCCAATTTTGGGTTAGAATGGTTTCGGACATAACGGGCCAAGACCTATTGCTGTGATACAAACATTTCGGTTTTGTAGGGGAGTAAGGGGTTTTTTGGCCATAGTCTGGCAAAAACTGCTGTTACCACGGTTTCGATGATTGAAAGTGGTTGGAGAGTACAGTAGTGATATTTTAAGAACGAAAAAATGTTTGATAGGGAAAATTGGGCAAAACCGTCCAATTTTCCAAAAAAAAATTTTTTGTCTAGCATGAATTCGCGGACTTTTCTGAGTTGTTTCGAGCGAAATTTCCATACAAGTTGGGGGAAAAGCGGCCTAGTTCCGAAGATACGGCAAAAGTAGCTGAAATCGGCCAATTTCGGATTAGAGTGGTTTCGGACATAACGGGCCAAGACCTATTGCTGTGTTACAAACATTACGGTTAGAAGGGTTTTGTCGTAACATGCAACGATAAAATGATAGCGATAAAATGATCTGCTGCAGATAGAAGGTTTATGGTAAGTAGTGCTATGTTTTTAAATATTCAAATATTAAAGGAGTTTTTAGGGCAAAAGTAGCTGAAATCGGCCAATTTTGGGTTAGAGTGATTTCGGACATAACGAGCCAAGACCTATTGCTGTGATACAAAGATTTCGGTTTTGTAAGGGAGTAAGGGGTTTTTTTGGCAATAGTTTGGCAAAAAATGCCTTTACGGCGCTTTCGATGATTGAAAGTGGTCGGGGAGTACAGTAATGATATTTTAAGGACGAAAAAATTTATGAGAGGGAACATTGGACAAAAACGTCATTTTCCAAAAAAAAAATTTTTGGTCTAGCATGAATTCAGGGACCTTTCTGAGTAGTTTTGGGCGAAATTTCCATACAAGTCTGGGAAAAAGCAGACTAGTTTCGAAGATACGGCAAAATGATATCCTCCGGAAAACCGTCCGGAAAAATTGAAAGTAGCTCTAAAAGTGCTAAGTAAGAAAATGTTCAGATCCTGTTTGGTTCGATAGTTGGCTTCTCCGGCTTTGCATTTTTCCGTATCTTCGAAACTAGGCCGCCTTTTCCCACACTTGTATGGAAATTTCGCTCGAAACAACTCAGAAAGGTCCCCGAATTCATGATAGAACCAAAAATTTTTTTTTGCGAAAGTTGGACATTTTTCCCCATGTTCCCTATCAAAAATTTTTTTCGTCCTTAAAATACCACTATTGCACTCCCCGACCACTTTCAATCATCGAAAGCGCCGTAAAGACAGTTTTTGCCTAACTATGGCCAAAAAACCCCTTACTCCCCTACAAAACCGAAATGTTTGTATCACAGCAATAGATCTTGGCCCGTTATGTCCGAAACCACTCTAATCCAAAATTGGCCGATTTCAGCTACTTTTGCCGTATCTTCGAAACTAGACCGCTTTTTCCAACACTTGTATGGAAATTTCGCCCAAAACAACTCAGAAAGGTCCCCCAATTCATGCTAGACCAAAAAAAATTTCTTGCGAAAATTGGACATTTTTGCCCAATGTTCCCTATCAAACATTTTTTTTGGTCCTTAAAATATTACTTTTGCATTGACCGACCACTTTCAATCATCGAAAGGGCCGTAAAGGCAGTTTTTGCCAAACTATGCCCAAAAAACCCCTTACTCCCCTACAAAACCGAAATCTTTGTATCACAGCAATAGGTCTTGGCCCGTTATGTCCGAAATCACTCTAACCCAAAATTGGCCGATTTCAGCTACTTTTGCCCTAAAAACTCCTTTAATATTTGAATATTTAAAAACATAGCACTACTTACCATAAACCTTCTATCTGCAGCAGATCATTTTATCGCTATCATTTTATCGTTGCATGTTACGACAAAACCCTTCTATCTGCTCAAAACCTATTTACCACAAATATTTTCAACGTGAAAGCATTTCTTTCATATGTACCGCAAGTAAACGTATTTGTATCTGTGTTTAAACTTTCATCCCGTTTGCATTTAGAAAAACACAAATCGTCGGTAGTGTACTCAAAATCAAAACTTTCACCCAGAAAATATACGAATAACAAATCTTACTGCCTGTTTTCGTTCCCTAATTATCTCATTCATCAGCTAATGCATTCAATAGCTAATGCTTTCGAAACCGCAAAATGTGTACACATTCTGCAATGCAAACAACGCCTTGTTACCGAAGTACATCATATTAATGGGCAAAATCAACGCCACTCGTACAGCATTCGTTCCCGTGGAGTGTGCCTGCCAGTACAAGTGTGCCGGCAGTGTCAGTGTGTCGGCACTGTGTCAGTGTGTCGGCCCTGTGTCAGTGTGTCGGCCCTGTGTCAGTGTGTCGGCAGTGTCAGTGTGCCGGCAGTGTCAGTGTGTCGCCACTGTGCTAATGTGTCGGCACTGTGTCAGTGTGCCGGCACTGTGCTAGTGTGTCGTCACTGTGTCAGTGTGTCGGCACTGTGTCAGTGTGTCGGCACTGTGTCAGTGTGCGGCACTGTGTCAGTGCTGGGAGCACAGTGCTAGCACACTTAAGTGTGGTGTGCGAAGTGTGCTAGCACAGTAAAGTGTGCTGGTTTGACCCATCACTACTCTGCACCTAAAATAACTTCTTAAGAGCATTTAACGCTTAGATACAGCGCGCGTCCTTTCCGCTTAGATGCATTTTCGGAATGATATTGCATTCCGATGCATGCTGTTTGGTGGATGGCCACCAAACTGTTCGACGAAGTGAACAGCGTGTTACGTTGTAACAATGGGTGCGCGTTCACTTTGAAAAAAAAAAAACAAATACAGCCTTTCCCGGGGAAGGCTGAGCCATGACGGGCAATCCACCACTCCACTAAGTAGGAGTTTGTTACCACCACTCCGTAAAAAGGTTTAATAGGGCCGTGGTAGCACCCGACTTGTGTGATATACTTGTCGGATGCTAACCACCTAGCTGTTAAGTTACTTTCAACAATACTTACGTTACGCACCGGATCTGGTATGAACCTACTCGGCCCCATTCCAAGGAGTCTAGGGGGCCATCAAATGACGTCATCCTGTTGTAGCATCACGACTTCTCGACGACCGTCGAGGAACGGGCAACTCGAGATATTGCCCCAAGGCGAGTGCTCGGTTCGGGGCCGCGCACGTCGCTGCGACGAGTACCCGACGACCTGGAAGGAAAAGATGAAACGATCACAAAGTATCGTGTCCGGGATGCACAAGGAACAACCAAAAGAAAAACAAAAGAAAGAATACTTATCTGATCCGACCACAGACTCTGCCACCAGCGATCGCCAATCTCAGTGAGGCCGGATGGCTCAGCAAGCGTCGGAGCTGCCGTGTAACTTCCGATGCCATCACCACAGCTACTTCAGGCAGGCGCGCAGCATCCACCGGCTCCGCGAACATGCTCCCGAACACCATTTAAACATATATTTCGCGAACTACACGGCTATCACAAACTCACGTCTCACGAAACCGACATACGGGTTGACAGCCGAGAACATAAATAAACAGTGGAAACCGACATAACCAAACGCCAACAAAATCCAGGGGTGGATTAACGACGACCACGGTAAATTATCGGGTTGGTGGGAATCTTCGATCGGCCCGTGTGGAAAGGAGGACATTCACCCGGTCACATTGTAAAAGGAGAAAGTACGGGACTCGAGCTAGAAAGTAGAAAGCAGCAGTACCCGATGAAGGAAAAAATTTTCCATTCTGTGTGCGACAGTGGGAACGAGCAGATCGATAATTTTGGAAAAATTATCAGGTACGGAAATTCTAGATTCTGTGTGCGACAGTGGGAACGAGCAGATCGATAATTTTGGAAAAATTATCAGGTACGGAAATTCTAGATTCTGTGTGCGACAGTGGTAACGAGCAGATCGAAAATTTTGGAAAAATTATCAGGTACGGAAATTCTAAATTCTGTGTGCGACAGTGGGAACGAGCAGATCGATAATTTTGGAAAAATTATCAGGTACGGAAATTCTAAATTCTGTGTGCGACAGTGGGAGCAAGCAGATCGATAATTTTGGAAAAATTATCAGGTACGGAAATTCTAAATTCTGTGTGCGACAGTGGGAACGAGCAGATCGATAATTTTGGAAAAATTATCAGGTACGGAAATTCTAAATTCTGTGTGCGACAGTGGGAACGAGCAGATCGATAATTTTGGAAAAATTATCAGGTACGGAAATTCTAAATTCTGTGTGCGGCAGTGGGAACAAGCAGATCGATAATTTTGGAAAAATTATCTGGTACGGAAATTCTAAATTCTGTGTGCGACAGTGGGAACGAGCAGATCGATAATTTTGGAAAAATCAGGTACGGAAATTCTGTGTGCGGCAGTGAAAACGAGCAGGTCAGTGATTTACCAAAAAAAAAGCATCCGAAAATCAGCGGGAATCGAAGGAAGAAGGTTAGTTCCTGTTTTAGAATATCTGGAAGATTTCATTTAGATCTAAGTAGTTCAGCATAGAGATAAGAGAAAATTTTCAAAACTTTTCACATAACCAGTATTTTTCGAATCATATTCTTGTGTAAAAAAGATTGTTACAGTGGAGTGGTGGATTTCGTTATTTAAAATAAGCTAACGTAGCGTAGGCGTTAGAGTTGGAAATTGTTTCGGTGTTAGGAATATCGCGAAATCGCGTTGAGAAAATAAAGATTTTGTCATCTATTTACGAGATCGTATCTTTTTTTCTTTTTCGTGGCACAAATCAGTGATTAATCAAACGTTTCGCGGTTTGATGGTTCGGCGACGGTGAACTAGAGGGGCTGTGCTACACGCAACAGCGATCCCAATCCCAGATTTCTTGACCTCGGTGAGCCGTAAGCTCACTCGGCGGCTCGTGGTCCATTCTTGGGGTGAGTGAGTGGCGCCCACGCCCAGTCTCCTGAGCGAACCCGGGACCCAAACGGACCAAGCCGAGGGTCACTACCCCCTCAATTAGGCGGGGTGGGTAACAAATTGGCGCCCAACGTGGGGCCTAAAAGGAGATTGCCGCGGGGTAATTTCTTTGAAATTTTCGTTGGTGAAAACAGTGAGAGTGTGAAAATCGGAAAATTAGTGTCAAAAATTAGTTGGAATAGGAAAAGCAGTCGACAAGTTGAAGACCTGGGACCTTAGACCAAATTACAGATTCCAAACAGAGTGTGCAAGGAGCAACAGCTAGGCGGCGAGGATTGCGAGACAGAATAAGAGCGGCTGATTTTTTTTGACTTGTAATTTTAATCAAGATTCACTTTGAAATAAAAATTTGTGTTTTATTCTACTCTTAAGTAACATACGAACTTAGCATTTTTAACTTAAGCACCTAGCAGTGGGGAAAATCCAGTATGGCGTCGAAAACCAGGATTCTAATCGACAGACTCAGCAAGGAGGAGTTGGCATACGAACTAGAAATCCGAAGGCAACCTACCGGGACTGTGGAGGCCATGAGAAAGACGCTTCGGGTAGCGCTTCGGGCTGAGACTTCGATGGATACGTCGCTGATTACCACCCGAGACTATCCTTATACCATGGAAGAGGACTTGGAAGCCGTCAAAGAGAAGCTGGAGGAAATCCAAACCCTGACTGCAACTTTTACGGGCACCCTACAATCGTCGGAATTTCTCAAGATCAAGACGAAAGTTGAATTTGGAATGCGGCGGTTGCAAAACGCACATCACGAGGCTGAGGAGATGGGAGAAGAAGCCAACAAGCTGAGAGTTCGGTTGATTATGGCTATGGGAGAGCTCCTAGTGAAGGCGGAGGGTGAGGAGAGAAACGAGGGAGTAGAGGCAGTAGGGGACAGCGATGGAGGAAACGAGCGAAGGGAGGCACCCGTAAATGGGGATGAGGCCGCGGGAGTAACCGTAGGCTTCCGTGAATCGAATCAGGGTCTGGATCACAACACTGGTCCTTTGTTTTCGACACCCAGGGCAACGCCGGTGGTAGCGAAAGGGCAGGAGGTGTCCAAGTGGGGCCTCCGTTATAATGAGGACTCCGGGTCCCTGAGCGCATTCCTAGAGCGGGTGGAGGAGCTGCGGGAGGCCAGAGGGGTGTCACCTCAGACGCTATTTCAGTCAGCAGCGGAAATGTTCGAAGGAAAGGCGCTAGTCTGGTACCGTGCCAATCGTACTCGGGTCAACTCGTGGCAGGAGTTGGTGGCAGAACTGCGTGCCGAATTTCTACCGCCTGACTACGACGACCGTCTGCTCAGTGAAATTGGAAGGCGCACACAAGGCCCGGAGGAATCGATGGGCATATATGTATCGGCAATGGAGGGGCTGTTTAGGCGTCGTACCGTCCCGTGTTCCGAGGAGGAGAAACTTCGGATCTTACGGAAAAATATAGCCCCATTTTACCAAACACAGCTGGCTCTGACTCCGGTACATAGTATCGCGGATCTGATCAGGGTAGGCCGCTCTTTGGAGGCGACACGGGCATCAGTCGAAGCATATTTACGCCCACCGACTCGGAAACAACAACGCCTTTTGGAGCCGGATCTGGCCTACGTTGGTTGCGCGGATGGAGTAAATCTAGCGCCTCTGCAGGGGAATCTGGTGCGCTGCTGGAACTGCAAGGGCAGTGGCCACACGTCCAGGGACTGTCGAGAGCCCCAGAGATGCTTTGGTTGTGGGCGGCAAGGTGTCAGAAGAGCGACGTGCCCAAATTGCCAGAGCCAACCGAACCATCCTCGTAGCGCCAGAGCACCACCGGATTCGAGAGCGAATGAGAGACCGATAGCCAGAAACTCCGAAGCCGAAGTTCGTAATCGATCGACTCAGGGAAACGGACGTTGTGTCCAGTAGGCGGCAGCCTGGACACAAGGAGCAGTATAGGAGGGGCCGCAACGGAGGCGCAATTGAATTATTTGTTGGCGAAGAGACAGGGAGACAACCGACCACACCTTGAGGTGGAGATTTACGGTCGCAAGTTCTTGGGTCTCTTGGATTCGGGCGCCACTAATACAGTGGTAGGGGAAGAAGGTTGGAGGGTGCTGAACGAGCTGGGTGTAGAGCTTCTGGACTCCAACCAAAAGGTGATCCGAATGGCCAATAGCCAGGGATGTGCAATTGCGGGGACGGTAATGGCCCCAATTCAGCTGAAGGAGAAGCAGGAGTGGCTTCGAATGCTTGTGGTTCCGTCGCTACCGCAGACGCTCATATTGGGGGTGGACTTCGTCAGACGTTTCGGCCTGGTAATGGCTTTGAGTGAAGAGAGTTGGAGCTTCATCAGCGCATTACAGGGAGACTCTGGCGAACAGTTGAAGCCACGGAGTCGCCTCACAAGATTGGAGGAGGGTGCCCTAAGCCGATTGCTTCAGGAAGAATTTCAATTAATGGGAGATGGTGTTGGATGCACTAACAGGGTAGAGCATGTCATCAAGACCAACTCGCCCCCCATTAAACAACGTTACTATCCTATCTCGCCGGCCGTTCAAAAGCATGTGGACGTGGAGCTCAACGAGATGTTAGAACAAGGGATAGTGGAGCCTTCTGCGAGCCCATGGGCCTCACCCATTCTATTGGTGAAAAAAAAAGACGGCACCTATCGGTTTTGCGTCGACTATCGGAAACTGAATCGGGTTACTGAACACGATGCATACCCAATCCCATACGTGTCGGCCACATTAGATAAATTACGCGACGCAAAATATTTATCGTCGCTTGATATTAAATCGGCCTATTGGCAGGTGCCAGTGCCAGAACAATCGCGGAAATATACGGCTTTTACCGTGCCCCATAGAGGTCTTTTTCAGTTTCGCAGGATGCCATTTGGCTTGCAAAATGCCCCAGCGACATGGCAGCGGCTGATTGACCAAGTGCTGGGACCGGATCTTGAACCTTGCGTGTTCACCTATCTCGATGATATCATCGTGGTAACGCAGGATTTCGCGAAGCATTTGGAGACCTTGAGAGAAGTCTTCCAGCGGTTGAGGCAGGCGGGTCTGAAAGTGTCCCGTGACAAGTGCGAGTTTTGTCGTCCCCAATTGAAATACTTGGGCTACGTCGTGGACGAGAGGGGCTTGAACGTGGATCCGGACAAGATAAGGAGTCTGATGGAGATTCCCGCGCCTAAAAATGTGAAGGGAGTACGGTAGTTCCTGGGAATGGTCTCTTGGTATAGGCGATTCATACCAGACTTTGCCACGCTGACAGCGCCACTCACGAATCTCCTGAAAAAGCACCAAAAGTTCGAGTGGACCCAGGACTGCCAAGCTGCTTTCACCCAGGCGAAGGTGAAACTTTCCACTGCCCCAATTCTTACCTGCCCGGACTACAGTCTACCTTTTTCGATTCAGACCGATGCTTCAGATCTGGGTTTGGGGGCCGTTCTGTCACAACAGCACGCTGAAGGAGAGAAGGTAATCTGCTATCTTAGCCGATCACTGTCGAGGGCCGAAAAGAAGTATGGCACCACAGAGAAGGAGTGTCTCGCGGTTTTGTGGGCTGTGGAAAAGCTCAGGCCATACGTGGAGGGGGCCAAGTTCACAGTGGTTACCGATCACTCTCTCTCGTGTGGCTAAACAACTTGAAAGACCCGTCAGGGCGGTTGGCTAGGTGGGCGATTCGGCTTCAACAATATCCCTTCGAGATAATTCATAGAAAGGGGAAGGAACATCTCGTGCCAGATGCACTATCTCGGATGGTAATTCAATAAGAGGTAGCAATGCTGGTGACCACGGAGGATAAGTGGCTTGAGGAGATGAAACAGAAGGTTTCGAAGGCTCCAGGACGTTTCGCAGATTGGTGGGTGGTGGGAGGCTCACTCTGGAAGCATGTGCCGGGTCGATATCCTGAGTTGGAAGGAGAGGACGCATGGAAAAGAGTGGTGCCCAAGGCGGAACGAAAAGAAATTCTTCGTCAATGCCATGACAATCTAACGGCGGGACATATGGGGGTCAGTCGCACGCAGTCTCGAGTGGCCACGAAGTATTATTGGCCCAAGATGTCCGTGGATGTGAGTGGCTACGTACGAAAATGTAAGGTGTGCCAAGCAAATAAGGTAGAGTGACAAGCTCCGGCTGGGTTTATGGTCTCGCGAAGTGGCGAGCCGCAACAGCCATGGGAGATGGTGTGTGTCGACTTGGTGGGCCCATTACCTAGATCGACCCGGGGATATACTCATATTCTCACGGTTGTGGACTATGTAAGCAAATTTACAGTCCTGTTCCCAGTGCGAACGGCGACAGCCGCCTCTGTTTGTCACTTACTTGAAGAGCAAGTTTTCCTGGTGTTCGGAGTTCCGAAATGGCTTGTATGCGACAATGGGGTCCAGTTTCGGGGAAAACTAATGCAGCAGCTAGTGGAGAAGTACGGGACAACTATTAAATACACCGCATTATACCACCCACAAGCCAACCCGGCAGAACGACGAAACCAGGACATTAAAAGAATGTTGCGTTCTTACGTCGCTGACAACCACCGTGTTTGGGATCAACACCTGGCGAAGATTGCCTGTGCGCTACGTACTTGCAAACACGAGGTAACTCAAGTCACCCCATACTTTTATAACTTTGGCAGGGAGATGGTGACGTACCATGACGGCCAGGAACGGCCAGGGGAGGAGCAGGCAGCAGTAGAGCCCGAAGCTAGGGCCGAAGAGCTCGCCAGAGTACGCACGGATGTGCTGGAGCGTATGAAACACGCAACTATGCAGAGTGCTCAAAGATACAACTTGCGTAGGCGTGACGTAACGTTTGCGGAAGGAGAGGCCGTGTGGCGGAAAAATTACACCCTCTCGGATGCAGCAAAATTCTATTCGGCAAAACTAGCGCCTGAATATGTGGGGCCCTTCTGGGTCAAGAAACGGGTATCGGGATGGATCTACCTACTGGTAGACGAAAAAGGCCAGAATGCAGGGACATGGCATGTCAAGGATTTAAAAAAATATGTTGACTAGAGGTTTCGAGGAAGGTCCACCCACGATTTAGCTGATAAGTTACATAATCCTTAAAACCTAAACTTACAATCTAATTCTTAGGATCTAGATTTTAATTCTAAGTACGAATATTTACACTTAAACAACTAAGCCTGGAAATCTTAACTTAAGTTATTAGTTATAAGTAGTTAAACCTAATTTTCTAAGTCTTAAACTCTAAATCGCCGCTGTCTCGTTTCTCTTCTCGCTGCCTGTTGCCGATATCGC
Organism: Nemotelus pantherinus; assembly: GCA_963978885.1. Taxonomy (NCBI): domain Eukaryota; kingdom Metazoa; phylum Arthropoda; class Insecta; order Diptera; family Stratiomyidae; genus Nemotelus; species Nemotelus pantherinus. The sequence goes on along the minus strand of OZ022266.1, from coordinate 86,898,081 downwards.
TCGAAAATTCCTTTTCTGTCCGAAGGGCGCTGGCAGTCCGGGATCATTAACGTCCCGCTGCCTACCTATCATGGAATATAGGCACCCGATATTGACGTCACGTCGAGGAACCTAAAAGAAACCGTGAAAGGGCGATTTAGTAGGTGAACTTGTGAAATAGCAATAGGTTGGAGAGACTCAATCAAATGGAATTAGGGATAGCTAGATGGGAATCAGCAGGATTAGAGAGCTCTAAGTAAAAGGAAAAGAAAATTAGCCATAACCACATAGATGTAGGTAGAATTTAGAAAAGTTATAGAGTTCTAGGTAGCATTAGATAGTAACACAGAGGAACGTGGTAGAAACTTAGTGCATTAGTAAGAATGAATTAAAAGTTAGTTTAGGTCAATATTAATTATTAGCGAACAGCAACCCTGAAATTATGAACCAAAACAAAAATTTGTTGAAGGAATATTGAAACACGTTCAGATAGAAGTCAACTTAATAGTTAAATATGAATCTTGAACAAACTAAATCTAACAAATTAAAGCGAACCAGGTACATCATATGAAAATAGAAAAGAATTAGCAACGTCAAATGAAAATAGATAAGAGTGAACTAGATACATCATAGGAAAATAGAATAGAATCTTGAATTAAACACTAAGCCAATGGAATCCTATTTGAGTTAGGAGTTAGAAGTTAGAGTTAAGGTGGCTGTAGAAACATGCATAGAATTTTGGTTTAGACACTAAACCGACAGAATTTTATCATTAGTAGCTAGAAGCTAGAGTTAATGTTGATTTATAAACATGCATATTCCAAATAGATTAGGATCTCGAATCAGACCCTAAACCAATGGAATTTTATTTGGATTATGGGTAAAGACTTAGAAAAAGGGTTGCTTGATAAGTATGCACAGTCAAAGTAGAGTAGGATCTCGGATTAGACGCTCGACAGATGGAAATTGTATTTGAATTGGGGGTTAAGAAATAGAGCTAGGTCGTTCTACCAACATACATACACGAACTAGAATATGAGCTAGAAGTAGGCCCACAACTAAAGAAATGTTCTTTGAATTGCCAGTTAGGGAAAAGAGTTATGTGTTGCTGTACGAACATACCTACTCAAAGTCGAATATGAACTGGGGTTAGAACTTATGATTATAATTAGAAAATCTATATAAACGCGCGTAATCAATTACACAGTGCGACAACAAGGCGTTAAGAAATTAATCTAGCGCTGCGTCAGGCGGACCATCAAAACCGACTACGAGATCCGACGTATGGCATTTTCGATGCAAGACTATCACGTATCCGTTAGACTAGATACTCGAGTTTATATTTACCGGGACAGTCGCGACAACGATATCGGTAAAGGATTTCCGGGAAAATCCTTTTCGGGTAAGGGGGAGTTGTTACGTTGTAACAATGGGTGCGCGTTCACTTTGAAAAAAAAAAAAAAATACAGCCTTTCCCGGGGAAGGCTGAGCCATGACGGGCAATCCACCACTCCACTAAGTAGGAGTTTGTTACCACCACTCCGTAAAAAGGTTTAATAGGGCCGTGGTAGCACCCGACTTGTGTGATATACTTGTCGGATGCTAACCACCTAGCTGTTAAGTTACTTTTAACAATACTTACGTTATGCACCGGATCTGGTATGAACCTACTCGGCCCCATTCCAAGGAGTCTAGGGGGCCATCAAATGACGTCATCCTGTTGTAGCATCACGACTTCTCGACGATCGTCGAGGAACGGGCAACTCGAGATATTGCCCCAAGGCGAGTGCTCGGTTCGGGGCCGCGCACGTCGCTGCGACGAGTACCGGACGACCTGGAAGGAAAAGATGAAACGATCACAAAGTATCGTGTCCGGGATGCACGAGGAAAAACCAAAAGAAAAACAAAAGAAAAAATACTTATCTGATCCGACCACAGACTCTGCCACCAGCGATCGCCAATCTCAGTGAGGCCGGATGGCTCAGCAGGCGTCGGAGCTGCCGTGTAACTTCCGATGCCATCACCACAGCTACTTCAGGCAGGCGCGCAGCATCCACCGGCTCCGCGAACATGCTCCCGAACACCATTTAAACATATATTTCGCGAATTACACGGCTATCACAAACTCACGTCTCACGAAACCGACATACGGGTTGACAGCCGAGAACATAAATAAACAGTGGAAACCGACATAACCAAACGCCAACAAAATCCAGGGGTAGATTAACGACGACCACGGTAAATTATCGGATTGGTGGGAATCTTCGATCGGCCCGTGTGGAAAGGAGGACATTCACCCGGTCACATTGTAAAAGGAGAAAGTACGGGACTCGTGCTAGAAAGTAGAAAGCAGCAGTACCCGATGAAGGAAAAAATTTTCCATTCTGTGTGCGACAGTGGGAACGAGCAGATCGATAATTTTGGAAAAATTATCAGGTACAGAAATTCTAGATTCTGTGTGCGACAGTGGGAACGAGCAGATCGATAATTTTGGAAAAATTATCAGGTACGGAAATTCTAGATTCTGTGTGCGACAGTGGTAACGAGCAGATCGAAAATTTTGGAAAAATTATCAGGTACGGAAATTCTAAATTCTGTGTGCGACAGTGGGAACGAGCAGATCGATAATTTTGGAAAAATTATCAGGTACGGAAATTCTAAATTCTTTGTGCGACAGTGGGAACGAGCAGATCGATAACTTTGGAAAAATTATCAGGTACGGAAATTCTAAATTCTGTGTGCGACAGTGGGAACGAGCAGATCGATAATTTTGGAAAAATTATCAGGTACGGAAATTCTAGATTCTGTGTGCGACAGTGGGAACGAGCAGATCGATAATTTTGGAAAAATTATCAGGTACGGAAATTCTAAATTCTGTGTGCGACAGTGGGAACGAGCAGATCGATAATTTTGGAAAAATTATCAGGTACGGAAATTCTAAATTCTGTGTGCGACAGTGGGAACAAGCAGATCGATAATTTTGGAAAAATTATCTGGTACGGAAATTCTTAATTCTGTGTGCGACAGTGGGAACGAGCAGATCGATAATTTTGGAAAAATCAGGTACGGAAATTCTGTGTGCGGCAGTGAAAACGAGCAGGTCAGTGATTTACCAAAAAAAAAGCATCCGAAAATCAGCGGGAATCGAAGGAAGAAGGTTAGTTCCTGTTTTAGAATATCTGGAAGATTTCATTTAGATCTAAGTAGTTCAGCATAGAGATAAGAGAAAATTTTCAAAACTTTTCACATAACCAGTATTTTTCGAATCATATTCTTGTGTAAAAAAGATTGTTACAGTGGAGTGGTGGATTTCGTTATTTAAAATAAGCTAACGTAGCGTAGGCGTTAGAGTTGGAAATTGTTTCGGTGTTAGGAATATCGCGAAATCGCGTTGAGAAAATAAAGATTTTGTCATCTATTTACGAGATCGTATCTTTTTTTCTTTTTCGTGGCACAAATCAGTGATTAATCAAACGTTTCGCGGTTTGATGGTTCGGCGACGGTGAACTAGAGGGGCTGTGCTACACGCAACAGCGATCCCAATCCCAGATTTCTTGACTTCGGTGAGCCGTAAGCTCACTCGGCGGCTCGTGGTCCATTCTTGGGGTGAGTGAGTGGCGCCCACGCCCAGTCTCCTGAGCGAACCCGGGACCCAAACGGACCAAGCCGAGGGTCACTACCCCCTCAATTAGGCGGGGTGGGTAACAAGCGGCCGCTAGAAGCCACGATTTTAGAAATTTCCCTTTTGGACACGCCCTATTGAAAACAAATCACAATCTATGTGTTTGTAAACCAGATCGCCGCTCAAATTCTATGGTTACACGAGATCGGGATTTCAAACCGGTTTTAATCCGATCTTCTTGTAGCCATACAGTTTGATCCGGCACACATACATATGAACGCTTCGTACAAAACCGGTATTCGGAAATCAAGCTCATGAGGAGCTTCCGTGCACGTACACAGTCTGCGCACACATACATGGAAATCGGGCGAAAGCTCACGAATTACGGTATATTCCCAATCCCGAATTGGGAAGTGCTGTAAAAACGCTCAATGAGGAATAGAATTTTCGTACTAATGAATTCACTGGTACAGGAGTGTTGTTGTTTTCAATGCATACACTTTGTTCTCTGCTGGATAGAAGAGCAAAAAAACGCGCTTTATGTATCCTTTGTTCTCTTGAAAGCACAAAGTTGTAGTACTAGTTTTAATGTACTTTTGGCTACGATCTGCGTGCAGCCAATTTATCGGCAGTGTGTGGTTTTGCAGCAGGGATCGATCGGTCGACAACGGTTTCGTTTGCTAAGGGTAGGTTTACAGCGCATATTTGTTGAAATGAGGCAGCATTAAATAATTTTTGCAATTTAATTTTTTCTGCTCGCATACTCTATGCATTGGCATGAAGTTGTTTTTGTACGCTCTTTGACTACACACCGAAGACTGTCCCTCTTTCGTGAAAGAGCATGAGATTTCAGTTGAATCTGAGCTAGTGCGAGATCCTTAAAAGTGCCAAACGGTGTGGTGCGAATACATATTTTCAAATATGCGTGGCAAGGAAAATATTTTTCGTGCAATACCATAATGAAAGTCGAATATTTATGTGGAGATACTTAATTACCGCTTAAGATGACTTTATAGTCACTATTATTATTATTTCAAAAACAGACCGCTGTCACTTCTCGTTGTCACTTCTAAGGAAATGCCTTGAGAGCGTTTTTGTACTTTCCATGAATTTCCCCGACCACATGATTCAGGAAGTTTCAGTCCATGAACGCGATTGAAAGTACACAAACAGAGCTATTATTGAGAAAAATTTGATGAGTAAGATTGTAAATAGATGAGTGCCAGATTATTTCTAAATCTAAATTTAAATGCTAAAATTAATGCTAGATGCTAGCTCCGAATTTCTAATGCCGTTTCGGGTAAAATAATGCCAGATCTAGCATTCGAAATGCTAAAATGACGGCACTGCTTATGGGACTATTTGTCCGGGTATATTCTGTGTCCTAAAGAAGACGATGCGAAAATCACTTTATGGGAAAAGAAAGACCAAAAAGCATTAGCACATATAAGACTTAGTGTCTCGACAGCCCAGTTAAGGCACATCAAGTACAGTAAAACTGCTAAGGAAGCCTGGGATGTACTCAAAAATATATAAGTAAGCAATACACCAGCGCAGAAGGTATCATTATATAAATCATTGATACAATTACGTTTTAAAGATGGTGATAGTATGCAAAATTATTTGCATGACTTTTTCCAATTTATCGATAAAATGTATGAGCTGGAAATTCAAATCGACGAAGAAATTCTAACTTTTATGCTATTGTGCTCACTATCACAACAATGCGATAGTTTTGTAATAGTAATAGAAACGAGAGATTCATTACCGTCACTTAAAGAACTGAGACTAAAGTTGATTGAAGAAGAAGAAGAAAGAACGAAACAACAAATTTCTTCCAAAGGCAAAAGATTATATCTTAGTAGGATACTCAGAGGAGCAAAAAGGCTATAGAGTAATGAATAAATCCACTAAACAAATAGTTATTTCAAGAGACGTCAAATTTTATGAAAATAAAAATCTGACAAGTGTGTACTTTAACCAATTTGAAATGAACGACCAATGGCAATCGACAACAAAAAACCTAATTCAACAGGAAGACGATAATGTGGAAGGAAATATTTCAATGCAAAATGAATTTAAGACCGATGAAGATGAAAACGATTGAGATAGTGGTCAAAATAATTTAGGTCAAAATGAATACTTAACATCGAAATCGGTGGAGAGAGTGATATTCTGGGACCGATCAACATTTAAGCGGCCAACGAGACTTCAGTTCAATAATAGGTGCGTTTTTTTGCTCCTCTATCAGGCACAGAACAGAGCTGACGCATTGGAAACAACATCACTCCTGTTCCAGTGAATTCATGAGTACAGAAATTCTATTCCTCATAGGTAGTTCACGTGCTGAACTGAAGAATGTGCTGATAGAAAAGAGAAAAATTCATGAGAAGTTGTCTTTGTTTCCATGAGGTGGCTTTGGTTTTTTCAAGGTTATGTTGAATATTTTGGTAGTTAGGAAATTAGAAAAAACCCTCATAACGTGTAGAAAGGATAAAACTCGACTTGATGCACCACACAGCCGTTATATGAATTTTGCCGATAGATGTGTGGCTAGTATGTTGGTGTTTTTATGGCTGTGTGTTTGCTTTTGAGGATGTTTTTGTTTGTTTGTTTGTTTTTCTTAATTGTGTTATCTTCTCGAGTATTTTTTTGTATAATTTTTTGGGTTTTCCTTCTATTTTCTACCCCTGCTACCACCTATTTGCCCTCTGGTGGTACAATTTCCCGGCTATGGTGCATCAAGTCGAGTTTACCCACAAAATATAATGAAGATGGTAAAGTAGACAAATTCAAAGCTCAAATAGTGGCTCAAGGCTTTAAACAGGAGTATCAAGTGGACTATAATAAAACTTTCAGTCCGGTGTTTAAAAGCTCGACATTAAGGTTATTAATTGCAGTAGCAGTGGAAAAGACTTGCTAATACATCAAATATACATTAAAAACGCATACATAAATAGTGAGTTTGTTGAGACAATATACATAAAGCAGCCATCGGGATTTACAGTTGGTGAGAATAAAGTGTGCAAACTAAACAAGAGCATATACGGATTGAAAAAAATCAGGGAGAGAATGGGATAACGCATAAAATATAGCTCTTACTGAAAAAATTGGTTTGCACCGATTAAAATTGGATCCGGGTGTATACGTAAACAAATCAGTTATTCTAGCTATTTATATAGATGATATTATAATAATGTCAAAGAACGTGAATGAAATCAGTTATATAAAGAATATTTTAAACAATTTATTTGAGCTTGAGGATATTGGTGAACTTAAATTCATACTCAGCGTGAAGTTAATAGAAATAATAAAAGAGTGTCTTTGAAACCAGTGAACTATACAAAAAACTTATTGGAAAAGTATGGAATGACTAATTGCAATGAAATATCGACATCAATGGAAATAAATATCAAGTTTGAACACTGTATAGCGGGAACGTAATAAATGTGAAGAGGTAAATTCTAGTGAAAATCAATCGTTAGTCGGATCGCTTATGTACCTAGAAGTTTATTATGTTCGCGATAAGCTAGCTGTCACAGTTCAACAAGAAACCTCATTAAGAGTATTTTGACGCGGCTAGGTGAATTTTAAGGTATTTAAATGGAACAATTAATCATGACTTATTGTTAAACTCTTGAAATTGATGCGTAGTTCTAAAAACGAATTGCGCAAAAGCGATGAAATTAACGCGTAGAACCATGAGTCAGAAGAACCGATATTTTAAAATATTAAATTTCGCAATTTACAACCAAGAATTAGCAGCTGCATGAATCAATCATCAGAACTCAATAATAGCTCCTCGATACAGATCTACTCATTGTAAGCAATAGACATTCGATCTCATCTAACGCGCGACAATTTCCAAATAATATAAACATATAAAGCTCGATGCTTGAGTATCAGTCCTCCAACGCATAAATAATTCCGGCTGATGCATGAACACTAAAAGATGAAGTACAAACAATAACCGTTCGATTCGCGACTAATAGTTCGATTCGATCGCGAAACTAATTAATTTTTTAATTCACAAATTTGCGATATTGTCACCTGGAACTATGTAAACAAATGCACGTGTGCAAAAATACGCAAATTAAAGCTACTATGTATAAAAGGGCTTGTACCATTGAATCAGAAGGATAGTTTTTACAAGTATTGAAAGTATCAGAGAGTTTTGAAAGTAAAGTTTTAAAGTTTCAATTCAAAAGTTCAGTTCAAAAAGGTTCAGAGATATGCGATATTATTGTGAGGGAAAGATATAGAATAATAATAAATTGTGGAAATCAGTTAATTGTGCTTTATGATACATATGTATCTATCGACGGAAGACAGTTTCTGCACCAAAAATTGAAGAACCTAAAATAAATGTGTTAAGAATGTGAAAAAACTCTAGCGCACCTGAACCGCTAGAAAACTAATTTTCGAAGAAATTGTCTTTGAGTGACAAAAAAGTGTGGAAAGACGTAATACACTGTTTTGTAGAATCATATCAACCATTCCTTATCCAAAGCAACAAAACTCAACTATAACACAAATGATGAAAATGTTCAGGGCTGGTAACACTTTCCGAACGAAGCAGCAATAAGTTTACCATAACAAGCTCATACTTAAATCAACTTATGCTTTGAATTTCGTTCTTATCGCAGGATTTCATCGAAAGTTTCAGCAGTTAAACGTTGTTTGAGGCTGCATCCGAAAAATGTTCAAAACTCGGAAAATTTAAAAATTGATTCCTTATTTTTATTGCAAATGCTTTGCATATGACAACGTAATTTGAAGCATCTGTTGGTGCAATATTAACTGAAATGGCGCATTGCTGGTTAGCCTGTGTCAGCAGCAAAGCAAAATACATACCAAATCTGCTTCACGTTAAGTTAAACCCAACCAGTAAATTTCGTTTCGCTTCAATCACTGCGCTGGAAGGTATACGGGTGAACAGAATTTTAGGGTAACCACCCTAAAAACTTTTCAAATTTTTAAAACGTTAATATTTGTTGTTAATTTTCATTGCAGGATAATTCTCAATTGGAAATCTAATGACATAATCGCTCAGTAAAGAAATTCCACAAAATTACAAAAATGGTCATAGCTGGCAGCCCTTTCATGATTTTTGTACGAAACTCCTACAACATTTACTTCACATTAAGGTCCATTTACTGCATGAACTTCGTTTTGATTTCTACACTGGACCAGAAGTTATAGGGAAGAAAGCTTTATTTTGCTGAGCAAATTTGCAAGATTTATGAGACAAAAATCACCACAGCTGCCAGCCCTATACTAATTTTTCAACCAAATTTTCACTAAATGTTACATAGAGTAACATCCACGTATTGTGTGAGTTTTGTTAAAATCTGATGGCTGAATAGGAAGTTATAGGCCAAAAAGATGTTTTTTTTTCTCAGTAGTTTTTCAAGATGGTACCACTGCCACAGGGTTGCCCGCATTTCAAAATCACTTCTATCAGACCTGGTCCTAAACAATACCAACATGTTCTGTAAATTTCATTATGATCAGATTATCCGGTCGTCAGTTCTCGTGAACAGAACTTTCGAGTGCTGAAAATAGAGGTAATTTGGTGATGAGTTGCCGTTCTTATGCAAATTGGAATTTTGAAAATTTTATCTTGAGATGAAGGACAAAGGATAAAATTTATCAAAGATTTGAAACTTTTGTCAAAAATCAAAAAATTTTCAGGAAGGTCAATGATTTGAAGGATTTTTTTTCAGCAGCCTGCCACAGCTGCAATGTTACCCGCTTTACGCTGAAAATCTATGTGTGCCATATTTTGGTCAACATCAATACGCTCTGTAATTTTCACGATGATAAATTGTTTTTCTTACAAGTAATGACAAATCAAAATTTGAAAAAAAATCCTTGCCTACTTTCAGGCACCCTGCACCCACACACGGCTCAAAATTTCCAATTCTTTATCATAAACAAGCTTAGAACATAATTAGCTTTCATTCCCAATACTTTTCTTTAACAAAAATTTACACTGCTTGGAAATATAGGAGTTCCTCAAAATTCACTAAAACGCTCGCCGCCGCCAAAAGGTTTAGGATATCTGAATTTGGGAATTCGAAGGGAATTCGTAGGTCGTGGACCTACCTACTATATACATCTACGTTCTCCAAAAATTTCAGCTCAATCGGATCGCCCATTCGAGAGATTATCTCCCTTAATCATTTTGCTGATATATATATATATATATATATATATATATATATATATATATATATATATATATATATATATATATATATATATATTTATATCTATATATATATATATATATATATATATATATCAGAGGCGAAGCGTGAACGATTCACTTAGTCATCGCTTGGGTGCTTTGATTTGTACCTCATGTAAAATATATAGACAAAATAATGAAAAGCGTTATATTAAAACTAACTGACGTTTTTATTTCTTCAATCGAGTTTGTCGTCTTCAAATTCATATATAATAAATAAATATACATGGAATATATATATATATATATATATATATATATATATATATATATATATATATATATATATAATATATATGTATATATATGTGTATATATATACCGTATATACAATATTTATACTTATATATATACATATATATGTTTATGTATATTTATAAATATAGAAATATATATTTTGATTCCTTGACACACTTTTTCAGCTCAATAAACAGTCGTTTATTGCACGGAAAAAAAATTCACCATATTAGCATACTCATGCACGTATTCTAAAAGAGGGCTCAGTTGCTGAAATGTTAGTACAGGAGTACAAAACTGGAACTAACTTTTTCATTTAAACTTTGGAATGTTAGTCAAATGTACATGCTATTGATCTAAGCTGGCTAAACAAAAAATAAAATAGTTGGAAACAGCAATAACTTTAAATTCAACGAAATTTGTCTTTCCGACAGTCACCAGCACTGGTGTAAGGGTAGGACTTCTAACAAAAATCATTCATGTATCAATGGTAAATTATTTGCCTAAATGTAAAAAAAATAATAAGTAACGAGAGGTTGAAAATGAAAAGAAATTTAAAAAAAAAGAAAATAAAAATGGTGAAAGATGAAATATTTCATTAAAAATTCGGCATAAAAAATTGCTTAAGCTTCCTCTTAAGATAAAAATATGAAAATTCATTTAGTTTTGTGAGTATTTATTTAAATTTGGGAGTAAAATTAAAACTTTATTGTGATTATCACATATACATAGGGCTGCGAAAAGTAATTCTTCTATAGAAAAAACTGTTTGTTATATGTATAACCCAACAGCAAGCTATTTAAATAAAAACTCTACCCTTCTTGATTTGGCAGCAAATTTCTCTATTACTAGAGTATAAAAGCTGTCTTTCTCTCTAATAGACTCAAGGAGTTCTTTTTCAATCGAAATAAGCGAAAGATTGCTAAATCTTTCTTCTCCTTGTGTAGATCGTTTGAAAGTATGAATTCGCTTTAGAGCAGAGAAAGATCTTTCAAAGGATGCAATTGTAGCTGGTATAGTACAAATAAGTTTGGCTAAGCGAAAGGTTTCTTTAAAAGCATTTTTCAAACTTTGTTCCAATAAAAAGCTTATCATTTGTCGTGGAGACTTGTTTTGAAAAATATCCGTTCTGTAAACAACTAAAAGTTCGTTCTTTAAAGCAAGTAAATCAAAAGTGTCTGGATATATTTTTGCTAACATGTTTAGTAAATTTTCCGGAAATTGATGTGAATTTGAATATTTTGAGAAAAGATTTGGATTCAAAAGCTCGAAAAATTGAAGTTTATCAATTGAAGAAAAACGTGCTGATGTATGGCCGATTAAATTATCTATGATAGAGAAGTATAAAACTCTATATTTCTGTTTTAACGCTTCATAATCTAATTGCTTTCGTGAAGATGACGGTAGACCAACTAAATCAACTGTTTTCTGCCACTCTTTCTCGAAACCAACTTCTTCACAATACTCACAGCTTTCATTTGCCGCAAGACGTGCTTCGACAATTTTTCGTTCGCAGCTTACACAATGCTGCAAGCCCACTCTACTTCCTTTCAAATCACGGAGAAAATCTCTAACTACATTTAGACATGCTGTGATGTCAATATTCTCACTTTGTAAAATATTAAAAATAACATCAGTTTTTCCAAACAAAGGAGCAAATACATTCAATAGAAATAATGTTTCGAAATTTTCCAAAAATAAAATGAATCCTCTTGCTGTGCACTTATCAATTCCACTCCAGATACCATCATTATTTTCTACTATATTAGCAAAGAAATTTATTATTTGTATTCTGTAATGTTCAATTGTGTTTACTAATCGAGAAGTGAAACACCACCTTGTTGGAGCGAAAGCTGGAATAGATCTAATGATCTTTTACTAGAGTGGGAAGAAAAAGTTGCAATGCCATTTAAGGTTGAAAAAAATACATTACATTCGAGAACATCATTCATTCCCTGAGACAAAACTAAATTTAAGACGTGAGCGTAACAATGAGTAAATAACGCCTTTGGAAATGTTTGTTGCACTTTCTGTTGCAAGCCATTTAAATGACCCGACATCACGGATGCACCATCATAAGTTTGAGCAACAAATTTGTCTATTATCTTGAACTTTTCGGCAATTTGATTAACGTGCAAGTATAACCCGTTCGATGTGCGATCAGCGCTAACGTCAGAAAATCCAACAAACCTCTCCTTAACGTATCCCCCACTCTTATGCACGTACCTCAAAACAGTTGATAGTTGGGAGCGGCATTTTACGTCGGAAGTTTCATCAAGCATTATTGAAACGAATTCTGTTTCATCGATTTCTGACGAAATCTTCTCCACCATTTTGGATATCACTTGATGTTCCTTTAAAAACAGTCGCGCTGGCAAAATGTTCAGATAATAAGGGATCCCATTTTTTCAAAATATTAAGTGTTTCTATATAATTTCCTTTATTCAAAGACGCTTCTGTTTCGTCGTGCCCTCGAAAAGGAAGCTCTTGCTTAGCAAGGAAACATACAACATCCACTAACCTTTTCAAAATTTCCCTATTTTTCATCACTTTCTGATTATGCAATGTATTGCTGACCCTCAGTGAGGTTACAAGCCCCTCATCTACTCTTTGCTTCCCAAAGTTATGAAGAGTGATCACACACTGAAGATGGCTTTCAGATTTCTCATGAGCCATTGCGGATTTGGTAAGCCCACTCAAATTAGCAAATCCGGTAGTAGTCCATACGTTTTTGGTGGTGGTTTTGCCAAACAAAATGCAAGGCCAACAGAATATTTTCCCTAGTTTTACACTACCACACAGCCATTCATAAGTTTCATAGCTTGAAACTGTCGCACATACGTTTTCCCCCTTTCAGACACGTTAGAAACTAATTTTGGAAGTGGAGGACAAGGGCGGCCATTTTCAACCGCTATTCGTTTTTCCTGAAAAGTAAATGAGCCAAAGTGTTTTTTTTTTAATTCAAAAATAATGTCCTGTATAGATTCCATATCTATGTAGATTCTTCTATTGAAGCACAATATAAATTTGTTTGAAATAAGCAACCACTAGCACTAGTAACTGAACTATTAAAATTTTAAATTTATTCAATTATATAAATCACACGCGTTGCGTAATCCGTACTATTGCAGATGTAGCAATCGAATGCAAAAAAACTCTGTTTTTACTAGACCAAATTTATAGGTAACATATAGATTGTACCAAAACTTCAAAATAAACTGCATGCATTACGAAGCGAGCAAATGGCGATCTACATACAAATCAGTTTTTACTTTTATTTGTGATTATAAGGAAAAATAATTATAAGCAATCTACGAAATAATTAATTTAGTATTTTACTTATAAAGCCTTCAGAATAAAAAAATCCTTCCGGAAATGTACATTTGTCTATGTACACTTGTACCTATTATTTTTACCAAATTCACCGGGCTCGAAAATGAAAAAAAAAACTGCGAATTTTAAGAACAATGTTCACAAGCAATATATCGATAATTTTCAGTCGTTATTTGAATGGATTCGATGTGGGTACCGATGACTGGCCCAACAGGAAAAGTAATGATAATTAATGTGTTCTGTATTTCACGTAAGGGGTGGAAACATTACAGCTATATTTTTACATTATATCTATTTTAAACTGGGGTGTCAACGGCTGCTATATAATATAACGCTTCTTGTAAAATATAACAATTTATTCTTGTATGCTTAATCATGCATATTGATTCCATGCATATTGATTCCATGCATATTGATTCCATGCATGAACTCATTTCCTATTGGAGACCGATGCTTCTTCCTACACTCGGAATTCATACACAGTATCATTTGCAAAATTGGAGAAAATGAAGAAGAAACGGCGCAGGAACGACAATTCGATTTTTCATTTACCCCTCTTTGCCTAACATATTCTACTTTGACGGATGCGCTAAACTTCCCGATGAGTTGATAGGCATAGAAGTACTGTATACAGCGGACGTTTAGTCCGCGGACTAAACACCAAATTCCACCTAAATTTTTTAGTCCACGTGCTGTATACACTCGTGGACCGACCTAAATTTAGGTCGGTCCACGATTTCAAGCGACCTGACCTAAATATAGGTCGTGGACTATAATCGTTGTAAACACACGCGACCTAAACATTGATTTTTGCGCGACTATTAATAATGTATGTATGTTGAATATAAGCACATAACATTCCCCTTTGACACAAAATCATTGAAATAAACATGTTTGAGAGACAAATGAAATGATAAAAACAGTGCATGAAGGAAAATCAAACTAAATGACAGCTGTCATATACGAACGAGGACTAAATTCCACATAAGCAAATTTTAGGTCGGGTTCGTTGTAAACATCTGAGGACTAAGTTCATTTAGTCCGCGCTTTAGGTCAGGTCACTTTTGGTCCGACTGGTGTAAACCGGCACAGACACTCATGAAAAGACGAATGGGTGGCATAAAAGAGATGATGAATATTTGGCTGTTTTTGAGTTACTCAATTCCTCGCTTTCACACTTCGCAGCGAATCGATGCGCTTAATTTGCCGATGACTTGTTCGCGACAAAAACTTAATGTGGGTACATACAAAAAGTGCCTCAACGAAAATAAGCGATTTTGAATGCGCTAGTTTTTCGTGATATGTTCCCTTGTCCTTTGGCATCCGATGTTTGTCGAAAATCGATGCGTTCGAATTTCCGATGACTGCGTTGAATGTGTGTTGTGATGGCAAGAAGTGGAAAAAGTGTCTAGTGGAAAGCAACGATTATCGCTTGGTCATCGGCGCATCTACCGATGACTGAACGCCTCGCCACTGATATATATATATATATATATATATATATATATATATATATCTATATATATATATATATATATATATATATATATATATATATATATATATATATATATATATATATAATAATAATAATAATATAAAATGTGAATTTTCGGCGAAACGAGTTTAATACTATTGTTCTTCGAACATTAGTAAAAAGTGTGTTTCTTTTAACAAAATTATAAGGGCATATAATTCTATATTTCCAGAAAATCGGCAAGCACCTTTCTTGCTATGTAGACGCAGGTTGTAGTGGCAACGCAGCAGACCGGAGATCCTATACTGACTACGTGTCTGATCTAGCAAATGGACTGATGAATCGAAGAAACAACCAACAGTAGCACTGAGTAGTGTTGAAGCGGAATATATAGCAATATGTCAAGCATGTAGAGAATTAGTTTTTCTTAAAAACTTGTTCAGTTACCAGTGAATATATTTTCTGATAGTCAAAGAGCAGCAAATCTGATTAAAAATTATACAAATAATATGAGAACAAAACATATCGATACTAAGCATCATTATATTAGAGAATTAAAAGCAAATGGAGTGATTCTTATTTTGTATGTTCCCACAAATGAAATGAAAGCAGACATTCTTACAAAAGGGTTACCTAAAGAAAGGTACATTTATTTAAAAGAAAAACTAATGAATTGTAATTACATATTTCAGTGAGGAGAGTGTTGAAAAGCACTGAGATAACTGCATTAATTTTATTTAATATGAACTTGCATTTATTTACAAGAAAATAACACTAGCACACAATAAACTACAATGCACTACATGCACTGCTACATTGCAGGTCCATAGTAGCTTCGAGTTAAGGATAAGTCCTAATTACTTGACCTTCTGGCTCAGTTCAATGGAGACCCCATTTAGTTTGGATAACTCAAGAGAGGGAATTTTATACTTCCTTGTAAACAATACTAGCTCCGTTTTGCTAGAATTCACATTCATCCACTTGTAGCACCGAGAGTGCCTCAACAATTGCATTACACTTTACGTTGTTGAAGGCTCTCTCAATGTCCAAGAAGGCGGCAAGCGGATATTCCTTTAGAGCAAGAGATTTTTCAACTTGTTCAATGAGGACGTGTAGAGCAGTCTCAACCGACTTATTTCTGTTATAGGCGTGCTGTGACTGCGAGATCAACACAGGATCTATTGATTTTTTTATATGGTGATCAATGATCCTTTCCAAAATCGAGCAAGACACAGTTAAGACTTATTGGACGATAGTCCTTCGGCTTAACATGCGAAACTTTTCCTACTTTAGGGATAAACACAACTCTAGTTTCCCGCCATCTGGAGGGAACACGCGAGAAGCGTAGGCAAGCTTTATAGATCTCTCTGAGCCATGGTAGCGATACTTCCATGGACTGCTGAATGTCAGCCACAAGGACGTTTATCTCTACGTGCTAGGGCACGCAGACAGTACAACACTTACCACATTTCACATTTTCACAACAGAAACAAACAGGAAGTAAAGGAAACGAAGAAGTTCCGTAAAAATCATTACTTAGCTATTTATTTTAAATGCATTAGGTAAAACAAAACGAACTCCAAAAGAAATCAAAATACAATCCAACCAAAAAAAATGCTCAAAATCAACCAGATCAAATAAAATAAGTCCAACACGAAAATTCAATCAAATCACTCAAATAAAAAAAATCAAATAAACTAAATTCAATCAAACAACTCAAATCAAAGAGAAACTAAAATTAATGAATATTTTGGATGGGGGGGGGGGGTTCTTTTTTCACACACAACCCCGGCTGGGATCGGTTCACACCTATCATAAAAAATATATATTTTTGCTAAGAATGGTTAAATAAACAATATAATATGCATTCATTCAGACCAATATATAAATATATATATATATATATATATATATATATATATATATATATATATATATATATATATGTATATCAATTTCCAATATAAATATATAAATATAATATAATAATATGTAAATACAAATTCTCCACACCCGGAATTGTAAAAATGAATAACAATCAAATTTAACAATAAATATTTAAAGAATAATTTCATTTATAATTTGTACTTATTTCTTTAAATTAAAAATGTTCGCTAATTCCACGGCTTTTAGAAATGCAATGATATTTTTATTTACTTGATATTATCCACGTGATTTCAACTTATTTCTTTAAATTAAGAAGGATCGTATTCAGTCGTCATATTCAGATCTGTATTGAACTTCGCATTAACTGATTTGGTTTTTGTAATGTTTCTCGTACCCGCTTTCGAATTTATTCTTTTCTTGCGTACCGTTCAAATAATAAAGGAACCAAGAGCTACTTATCTGATACGTGCGGTTTTATATCCACGATTAGGAATTCTGGAACTACCTCAGCTAGCCTGCCATTTCACCCAATAGTCGCCAGCACTAATATCTTGGGTTTTCCAGTCGTTATCCAACGAGTTAAAATTTTCAGCCAACCAAATCTCCTTTTCTTTTCGTTATTTTTTTCCCAAAAAAAAAACCTTTCACGTCTTTCAAATGTTTAACTGCTGTTCAATATATACTTTTACTTTATACTTCTTTAACTAACTTATCACTTTGTTCTTAGTAACTCTTAGACTAAAGACAGACGACACAAGTTAATTATCATTAACACAATGATCATTGAACGCAAATGATAATTTGTTTGGAGAGTGACACACGGTTATTTGAATGAGGTTGTTTAACAGCTGTAGGTTGTTTGAATTTAAATGGTATTATTTTGACAGTTATTGTTAATTGAAACACATCAAAAAATCAGGAATTAGTACAAGTTTTACTGCGAATGAGCCTTTGTGTAAAATTATGGAAATTTTACACAAAAAAAAGTTTAATCACGATAAGGAAGAAAATATAAAATGTTCAGGTATTGAAGAAGAGAATACGAAGAAATGTGCAAAAAATTAAACATTTGCATGCCATTTTGTAATATATTCGAAATAATATGTTTATGATTTTGACAGTTAGACATGGAATTTCCCGAATTTCTCCAGTAAATTTCATAATCTTCTCCGTAGATGGTGCGACAATCGATAAGAGCAAATGAGCATTAGCTTCCAAATGATAATTCCTAGAACCTCATTGATGATGTTATAAATGATGATTAACCATGACACACGTAATGGATAATGATCATTGGGCTCGAAATGATAATTAACTTGTGTCGTCTGTCTAGGCTCTTACACTTTTACTTTTTATTCAATTTTTTCAGCCGCCAAAATTCTTCGAACTTTTTCTTTTCACCACGAAGACTAGAATGCCCAAGTCCCATTTTCCTTTGTTCAAAAAATTTTCACAGTACCGCTAGAGCGGTTTCTTTCCAATTTCCCATTTCAACATGTTTCTACACAATTAGGGCATCACCCATCCCATTTTTGTACAGTCCCGAGATTTCATAAACAAAAATTTCAGCTGATGGGACATTTAGTAGAGCTTCCGCAAAACATTGGGATATTAAACATCTCATCTGTCAGATTCTGATCTGTCACCAATGGCCGCCGCTTGAATCGAACACTATCAAGAGAAATATCAAAAATTAGATGAGATAAAAGAATGCCACCTGTCATTCATGAAAATCTTCAATACAGGAAAGAAAGTCGTCGTTCATAATAACGAAGGACATCTACAATCGCGTATTGTTTATTATCTAATGAATATTCACATAACAACATTAATAATTTATTTGACGAGGCATGGTGAAAGGAAACACAATTTGAAGGGACTGATAGATGGGGATTCTAACTTAAGTCAACGAGGTCGAAGGTATGCAGCGTGTTTGGAGAAGTTTATTAGCCAGCAGGGTCAGCAGCATATCGAAGGATTACGTGTGTGGACATCGTGACTACGACGATCGAAACAAACAGTTGCAGATATCGAAGTGCCACAGGAAAGATGGAAGGCATTCAATGATATCGATGCGGGCATTTGTGACAAATGACCTACGAACAAATCAAAGAAAAATTTCCAGAAGACTTCAAAGCTCGAGTTCAAAATAAATTTGCACATCGATATCCGCGCGGCGAAAGCTACGAAGATCTAGTAGCGCGACTTAAACCAGTCATCATGGAACTTGAATGACAAGGAAACGTATTGGTGGTGTCACATCAAGCCGTTTTACGCTGTCTTCTAGCATATTTTCTTGACGAACCGGCCGAGGAACTTCCCTATGGGTGTCGTGTTGAGCCTACGGGGAACTTCCCTATGGGTGTCGTGTTGAGCCTACGGGTGTCGTGTTGAGCATATTCAACTACCAGTGGACGCTGTCAACACACATAGACCTAAGCCGAAGATACCTGGTGAAGTTTACAGTCAAGGACCTCAAAATGGTATTGCTTAAATTCCTAATTTCTATTTTCATCTGATTTCCATGGACAAAGAAAATGAAAAAAAAAAACAAAAACAAAAAAATTTACGTAAAACTAATAGTATCTCTTAATATATATTTAAAAAATTGAAAGTGCATTTTCTAATAAAATTGAATTTGAATATATATATATATATATATATATATATATATATTGTTACGCCAGTGCGTAGGGCAAATCAGATTGTATGTATTTAAAAATAAAAAAGGAAAAAAAATAAAGTAGAATTTAAGTTAGTAAGGTAATAGAACTGGTAACGATAATTGAATGTAACTAGATAGATGAATTGAATGATATTGAAATTAAATTGTAGAAAAATTATAATTATAAGTGTGATGGTGTCGCGGCGAACTTGGACTCCCCGGTGATGAAATCGAGCACTCCCCGCCAAGCCAAGCCATCGCCGACGATTTACATACGACGATCGACGATCACTTGACCCAGAAGCGAGCAACCCATAACGTAGCTAAGGAGCCAAGCGGAAAAGACCATCGCGGCAGCCGAAAGCCATTCCCAATCGACTAATTCCATCGGGTGAAACGGAGACTTTGAAGCGACGACCACAACAACCATCGCCACTCTTCACAGTGCCCGACAATAAACATAAAATTTATAAAAATTTCCATTCTGAGGTATTCCGTATGATAGCCTCACTTTTGAATTCATTTAGGCGTCAATTTAGTCGCGACTTATCGGAATGGATATCAATCGACCCAATAGTAGTAACGTTATCGTGGATAATGCTGTTAGTATCAATAATTTTCAGTCTCCAACGACGAATGGAGATCACACCAATAGTAATATTAGTACCAATTCTAACCGTAATGACGTTTACCAGTCAACAATGCCAAATCATATAGAAAACAAGCAAAAGAATACACAACCCGATCAGCAAAAGCTTGATAAAAAGTCGAATGAAGTCGGGACATCCGGAACGATACATAATGACAGTTTCGTTAACGCCACAATTGCGACAAATTGCAAGGGCGATGTGTTTGATCTAGACAGGAAAAAGTACATAGAAAGATGGGACACTGTTGCTTCGAATGATTCAGGATCAATTTCAGTTTCATCGCATACGAATCTTAATGACGAAGACAGCGTAGTGAAAACGCCATCTTCACTAGTTAATGGCTGTGATGATCGAATCAGTGATTATGATGATGATGCTGCTAGGATTAACACCGATATAGACGATTTAAATGCCACGGAAAAGGACAAATCAATTTTAGTCAAATCTACTTCGAATAGTTCTAATTCCTTACCATCAGGACGATCTTCAATGAATCGCGAAATCGATGACGCGGATCCCCTTCGAAATTCTACGGGAAAGAAAAACGTAAACAATCACGATCATCTTCCATCTGTAATTAAAAACAGCCACAAATACAAGGAGTATATTATCCAGACCTAGGTAGATACAAGTCGTCGTCCCAGCGTACGAAATGATGACGACGAATCTCATCAGTTGGAGAATGTGCGATTATTGATAAATGACACGGCACCGCTCAGGAAAAACATTAGTCGCAAGATGAAAGACAAACTTGACAAATGTCAAACAGCGATCGAACCGCCACCAAGCGGCAATTGGAAAGGGTGCGCTCCGACAACGAGAACTGCAAGAAAATGAACTTGCGAATGCGCGTGCAAGGGGCCAATGCACCCGCCAGCATATTACCAATCCCAATAGCACTTGGTGGACAACGGAATTCGCAGATACCGCAGAAGCGGTTGGAAATCCCTCTAGGGAAAGGTTTCGTGGCGAGTCGACAGGGCTTGGGAGCGTTCTTCTTCTGGCAACCAAGGTGAGACACGCACGCGTTGGCGCAAGCTCCTTCTTTTGTAACCGATTTTCTTCTTTTCGGTTTGGAATCCGTCTGGACGTGACGAGGAACAAGGATTTATCCTGAGCTATTGGTCGACAGCGAGTGGTGCGAAAACTCCAAGGATTATTGAGGAAAAAATAGCACGGGGAAAAGCTTCGACAATAATCAAGTGGGGCGGAGCGCCTAAAGGAACACGGCTCACAGCAAGCGAGCGACGGCGAGCAACAGCAACTGGAACCGCAACGAATACCATTGGGCCAACATCGACAGCCATATTTGTCATTCGGGGAAGCACCGGTGTGATTGGAATCGATATCGCAGATAAACGTAACTCACGGCAGCAGTAGAGCGACGCTTCGGGGAAGCACCCATTTGGCGGAGAGTGTACGAGCGAGTTAGAGCGTATAAGATTCAAGGTAGGCTAAGTTTCCTTACTGTGATTATATTAAGAGGAAGTAGAGTAGGTAACGCGGCGCCGTCGATAGGTATAGACTTGGAAGTAATTTGCGATCAATAAAACGTTGTTAACATTGTCAAGTGCTGGTGTTACCTTGTGCCCCTCTGGCAGGACGAATCGTTGATTATCAAGTGGCTACCGCGAAAATTTAAAATCTTAAAAATAAGTACCCGCCGTCGATTTCTCGCTTAGAGACGGTGGTATAAGAGACGGTTCCGGTTACAATTTGTAAAGCGAGTGGCGCCTGTAAACGACCCACACCCGTTTCCACGGGAGTTAGCCAACCGGAACTGTCCCCTTCGCCCTCCATCGCGAGGCGGAGGCACGTTGCTCGAATTAGCGTGGTAATAAATTGGCGCCCAACGTTCTACGGGGTGACAAAACGGTTTTGAAAAATTAACGATGAAACTATTTTGAAAACGTGAATTTTAGCTGAATGCATTTTAAATTTAAATTTTACATGTGAATTTTAAAGCGAGTGTCGGTATTTAATTTTGAAGAGATAACGATTGAGTCAAAATTTGATTAAAAAGAGTAAATTATTTAGAGAACGCGGATGGGACTGAAATAAGTAAATTGGAAACGGGAATTTTAATTAAGCTTTTCACTAAGCGAGCGAGATTTAGAAAAATATTTAATAGTATCGCATGCTAACTTCTTCTTACAAATATTGAACATCATTCTTACAAATATTGAATTTTATTTAAAATTTATTATATAAGTATTGAATTTTATTGAAAATGGTTCTTGGTTCTACCTTCGATAGTGTGTGTAGTGAGTCATAAAGAATAATTTATGGTGTGAAGTGTTGGTTTTTGCGTTACCGGGTGGTGAGCATTATTAGCGTAAGAGTGTAGGAAATCGTGTCAACATTTACAGACCGGGGAAAACCGAGGTGGGAAGAATTGACTGCCCGAATTTTCAGTGGGGTGTGTAGGAAGTATCACGAACCTCCGGTGCCTAAAATCGATTGTTCTGTGACGTAGCGTGTTGCCCTAGTCGCAATTATTGTTGATTCAACCTGGGTTGGTGTTGGATTCAGGATAGTAAAGGGAAAGTAATTAAGTGCGGAGCGAGCGCCGCGAATTGGGGATTTTGATTCGCGTTACGTTGTGCAATTGGAAGAGGGATACTTTCTCGTTGATGGGAGTAGGTCCCCGATGCTCGTGTGGTCAAAGACGCTGTCGAGTTGAATAGGAAGGTCAAGAAGACAGGTTACACGGCTAAATCCGAACCTAGTAAAAGTTTAACTAAATGTTCTAGCGTGGATAGGGCACGGGAATTGTGTTAGTAGTATACTTTTTCGTCGATCTCATTGGGCAACCACCAGTGGGTTCAACAGTTTAGCTAAGCTATTTGTTGCGGTTGGTAACAAGCAAATAAAAAGTTAAGGCAGGTTTGTGAAAAGAAGTAAAGAAATGTCGACCGTGAGTGCGGTGAAGAAAATCTCCGTGGATCGTCTCAGTAAAGACGAGCTCTCTTATGAGCTCGCGATTCGAGGCCTAGAGGCGGACACGGTAGATTCGATGCGGAAGGTGCTGCGGGGGGCGTTAAGAAGTGAGATGTTGTTGGGGGAGTCTTTTGCGTCGATCTCGTATCCTTTCACTTTTGTCGAAGATCAGGCGGCACTGGTTCTGAAATTAGAAGAGGTTGGATCGTTAGTAGGATCCTTTTCGGGAGATTTCAACTCGGGAGATTTTTTAAAGTTAAAGGGGAAAATATGTTTTGGGCTACGACGTCTAGGCTATATGAAAGGGGTAACGGCCGAGGAAATTGATTTTATGAGGCAGACAAAGGGCCAACTTCTAATCGCCATGGGGGATCTGTTGTATAAAGCTGGTGGAGAATTGGCAGAGGAATCGGACGAGGATTGGTCCTTGAATACTCCAAGCTCACCAGCCCCGAGTACGCCGGTGTTCCAGCCTCAAAAGCCGTTAGACCTCCACAAGTGGGGGTTGAAATTTAGTGGGGAATCGCCATATTCGGTGAGCGCTTTCCTCGAACGGGTGGAAGAGCTCAGGGAGGCAAAGGGTCTAACAAAAGCGCAGCTGTTCCGGTCGGCCGTAGACCTTTTTGAAGGAAAAGCCCTAATTTGGTTTCGAGCGAACCGCGCAATCTGCCAGAGTTGGGAGGGCCTGGTGAAGGAATTACGAGCCCAATTCCTTCCCGCAGACTACGATGATAGGCTACTGGATGAAATTAGACGTCGTACGCAGGGCAACACGGAGTCAATAGGGGTATTTGTGGCGGTCATGGAAGGTTTGTTCCGTCGATTGAGTGACCAACCGAGCGAAGCGGAGAAGTTGAAAATACTCCGGAAAAATATTGCTCCCTTTTACCAGACTCAGCTGGCTCTGGTGAAATTCGAATCGATTGGAGAACTGGTGACGCTGGGGCGTTCATTGGAGGCGACGCGAGTGTCCGTGGAGTCATTCGTGCCACCTACTCCAAGAAGAACGAGGGTACTAGAACCGGACCTGGCGTATTTGGAGACGCAAAACTTAGCCGCAGTGGAAGTACCGGGCGGATCGAGAAGCATCACATGCTGGAATTGCCGGAAGTTGGGCCATACTTCCAGGGAGTGCGACCAGGCTAGAAGATGTTTCGGGTGTGGTAGGGTAGGAGCCAGGAGAGCGGATTGTCCGAATTGTCGAGGCGGAGGACGAAGGAGTAATGCCCCAATGGGTAACCAGAATAGCAGCCAAAATGGGCCGTTGGGAGATCGTCGCCAGGGAAACGGCAATCGGGCCTAGTGGGCGACAAACTAGGCCCTCGTCCGATTTCGAGCGTCGCAAGAGATAGCCAAGTGGGGTATATACTGCACAGCGCAGAGGGGGATAACCGCCCTTACGTAGAGATAGCAATTCAGGGTCAGAGATTTCTGGGGCTGGTGGATTCAGGAGCGTCGAAATCAGTGATTGGTGGGAAGGGATGGGAGTTGATCCGGAGTCTAGGTGTCGAACTAAAACAAGGCGGTCGGAGAGACCTGCGATTGGCAAACGGAGTGGGTTGTGGTGTGGAAGGAGTAGCGTATTGCCCAATCACGGTGCATGGAAAAGAGAGATGGCTGGAGGTTTTGGTAGCACCTGCGATTCCGCATCTCATACTGGGAGTAGATTTCCTGCGGCTATTCGGAATTGTGTTGAATGTGGCGAAGGAGCAGTGGGAGATGGTCGCGTCGTTGGAGGGGCTCAAGTCCGAGCAACTGATCGGCAGGAGCCGATTGACACAGGGGGAGGAAGTGGAGTTGGAGGCAATGCTCGAAGAAGAGTTCCGGATGATGGGGGAAGGAATTGGTTGCACCGATAGGGTAGAACACGTCATACGAACCGATTCCAATCCGATCAAACAGCGCTACTATCCCGTCTCACCGGCAGTACAAAAGCATATTGACGCCGAACTAAATGAAATGCTTGAGGCAGGGATAGTGGAGCCTTCCAGCAGTCCGTGGGCTTCGCCGATTGTTTTGATTAAGAAGAAGGATGGGTCGTTCCGGTTTTGTGTGGACTACCGGAAGCTCAACAAGGTGTCGGAAAGAGATGCCTATCCTCTGCCCTTCGTCACGGCAACTCTGGATAAATTAAGAGATGCGAAATATTTATCTTCCCTGGACATTAAATCCGCGTATTGGCAAGTGCCGATGGCGGAAAACTCCAAGGAGCTCACCGCCTTCACTGTCCCCCACAGAGGGCTGTTCCAATTCCGTCGAATGCCTTTTGGGTTACAAAATGCCCCAGCAACTTGGCAACGACTCATTGACAAGGTTTTGGGACCCGATTTGGAGCCATTTGTGTTCACGTACCTGGATGACATTGTGGTGGTCACCCAGGACTTCGCGAAACACCTGGGGATCCTGAAAGAAGTCCTCAATAGATTGCGCCAGGCTGGATTGAGGGTCTCTCGGGAGAAGTGCGAGTTCTGCCGCACTCGTCTTCGTTATCTGGGTTATGTTGTGGACGAGAACGGGCTGAGTGTAGACCCGGATAAGGTAAAGGCGGTGATGGACATTCCTCGTCCAAAGGGAGTAAAGGAGGTACGGCAATTCTTGGGGATGGTCTCGTGGTATCGGAGATTTATTCCGGATTTTGCGACGTTGATGTCGCCAATCACGAACCTCCTCAAGAAGAACCGGAAATTTCTATGGACTGAGGAATGCGAAGAGACGTTCAGCCGAGCGAAGACAAAGCTGGCGACGGCACCAATACTAACTTGTCCGGACTACACTCTGCCATTTACCGTCCAGACAGACGCCTCAGGTAGCGGAGTGGGAGCGGTATTGACACAGGAGCACCCCGAGGGCGAAAAAGTGATCTGCTATCTCAGTCGCGCCCTGACTAGTGCCGAACAGAAGTACTCCGCCACAGAACGAGAATGTCTCGCGGTCGTATGGGCCATTGAAAAGTTGAGGCCATACGTGGAGGGTACTAAGTTCAGGGTAGTCACCGATCATCACTCTCTGGTCTGGCTCCACAATCTAAAAGACCCCAGTGGCCGTCTAGCTCGGTGGGCGGTGAGGTTGCAGCAGTACGATTACGATGTCGTCCATCGCAAAGGTAAGGAGCATCTGGTCCCAGATGCTCTCTCACGGTCCATCGAGGTGGCGGAGGTGCGAGGAGGCGAAATCAAGAAAGATCGTTGGTATGAGAAAATGAAGAAGGAAGTAGAAGAGGATCCAGATCGGTTCCCAAATTGGCGGATCAGTAATGGCCATCTATGGAAACATGTGGAAGGGCGATACCCAGAACTCCAGTCCGACGTTGCCTGGAAGAGGGTAGTTCCGTCCACGGAACGCTCTACAGCTTTGTTTCAGTGCCATGACGCGCCCACAGCAGGTCATTTGGGGGTACGAAAGACATTAGACCGACTGGGCCAGAGTTACTACTGGCCGAAGATGGCTGCGGATGTACAAAAGTATGTCAGGCGTTGCAAGGTTTGCCAGTCGGTGAAAGTGGAGCGAAAGCAACCAACTGGACATATGGTATCGAGGGTTGGGGAAATAACATCGCCCTGGGAGATGATCTGTGTGGATCTAGTAGGTCCGCTACCCCGGTCATCGCACGGATACATGTATATTTTGACGGTGGTAGATTATGCTACGAAATTTCCGCTAATATTTCCTGTGAGGAAGGCAACGGGAGCCACTGTAAGGCGTATTCTTGAGGAGCATGTGCTGTTTGTGTTTGGAGTCCCACGGGTGCTGGTGTGCGACAATGGAGTTCAATTCCGCTCAAAGGAATTCTCAAGGATGGCCGAGACTCACGGGATGACGCTGCGATTCACGGCATTCTACCATCCACAGGCGAATCCCGCGGAAAGGGTGAATCAAAACATCAAGCAACTGTTACGGTCATACGTATCCGAAAACCACAGAGATTGGGATAAAGTGATTCCACAAATCGGCTGCGCTCTCAGAACATGCACCCATGAAGACATGAAAGTCACGCCATACTTCTTGAACTTTGGGAAAGAAATGGTGATTCATCCGGGAACTCTAAGCAAGCCGGAGGCACACGGTAAAGGGGACACGGATGTAAATGGGGCTCAGAAGGCAGAAAGGCTGCGGGTGGTCCTGGAAGAGGTGCGAGAACGATTGAGGAAAGCGGCGGCTAAAGCGAAGTCAAGGTACGATCTCCGCCGGCGAGACGAGAAATTCCTACCAAGAGATCTGGTGTGGCGGCGTAATTTCGTTTTATCTGATGCAGCGAAATTTTTTTCAGCCAAATTAGCACCGGAATATGTGGGACCTTTTACGGTGCGAAAGCAAGTGTCTGGTTGGACCTATGAGTTGGAAGACTCTAATGGGAAAAGTGTGGGGATATGGCACTCTAAAGACCTAAAGAGATATGTTGCATGAATAAAACCGGAGGAATTATCAATCGCATTAAAGCATGATATTGACGTTGAATTAGTTGTGGCCATGTGTATGAGTGGGGTAACGATAAATAAGGGGATAATGGTGATGGTTTTAATTATAAGTACAGGATGCATAGCTCGATTAAGTAATGGAAGGAAGAAGAGAAGAGAACTAAGTAGCTAGTGAATTAGTAGTAAGTTACGTAGAGTAAGAGGTGGTGGTGATTGAAACTAGGCTAAGAAAAGTTAACGTGAGCAACGGGCTAAAAGTGAAATCAAGTAGTTATATAATAGGAATGAATTAAGAGAAAAGGTTACCATTGTTGCCGCGTTGCCTCCGTATTGTTTTCATCCTTCCGTGGTTGAGATTAATTGTTTTGTTTTGGTGACGGGTTGTCCGTTGTTTTTTTTTTATTTTTATTATTTCTTTTTTATCCTATGCGCATTTAGTCGTATTTTCGTTACCATTGTAACCTAAAATAGAAGGAATGGAATTAACTACGAGTATATGAAGGTGGTGGAATTTTTAGTAAACTGGTTAAGTCGAAGGTAGAACCAAAAATATGTCGCGGAGCGGTCCGGAGCAAGTCCGAATAATAAGCGGGTCTTACATTAGTAGTTATAATGAGAATCACTACGTAATTCTCTGGGGAGGGGGGAAATGTTACGCCAGTGCGTAGGGCAAATCAGATTGTATGTATTTAAAAATAAAAAAGGAAAAAAAATAAAGTAGAATTTAAGTTAGTAAGGTAATAGAACTGGTAACGATAATTGAATGTAACTAGATAGATGAATTGAATGATATTGAAATTAAATTGTAGAAAAATTATAATTATAAGTGTGATGGTGTCGCGGCGAACTTGGACTCCCCGGTGATGAAATCGAGCACTCCCCGCCAAGCCAAGCCATCGCCGACGATTTACATACGACGATCGACGATCACTTGACCCAGAAGCGAGCAACCCATAACGTAGCTAAGGAGCCAAGCGGAAAAGACCATCGCGGCAGCCGAAAGCCATTCCCAATCGACTAATTCCATCGGGTGAAACGGAGACTTTGAAGCGACGACCACAACAACCATCGCCACTCTTCACAGTGCCCGACAATAAACATAAAATTTATAAAAATTTCCATTCTGAGGTATTCCGTATGATAGCCTCACTTTTGAATTCATTTAGGCGTCAATTTAGTCGCGACTTATCGGAATGGATATCAATCGACCCAATAGTAGTAACGTTATCGTGGATAATGCTGTTAGTATCAATAATTTTCAGTCTCCAACGACGAATGGAGATCACACCAATAGTAATATTAGTACCAATTCTAACCGTAATGACGTTTACCAGTCAACAATGCCAAATCATATAGAAAACAAGCAAAAGAATACACAACCCGATCAGCAAAAGCTTGATAAAAAGTCGAATGAAGTCGGGACATCCGGAACGATACATAATGACAGTTTCGTTAACGCCACAATTGCGACAAATTGCAAGGGCGATGTGTTTGATCTAGACAGGAAAAAGTACATAGAAAGATGGGACACTGTTGCTTCGAATGATTCAGGATCAATTTCAGTTTCATCGCATACGAATCTTAATGACGAAGACAGCGTAGTGAAAACGCCATCTTCACTAGTTAATGGCTGTGATGATCGAATCAGTGATTATGATGATGATGCTGCTAGGATTAACACCGATATAGACGATTTAAATGCCACGGAAAAGGACAAATCAATTTTAGTCAAATCTACTTCGAATAGTTCTAATTCCTTACCATCAGGACGATCTTCAATGAATCGCGAAATCGATGACGCGGATCCCCTTCGAAATTCTACGGGAAAGAAAAACGTAAACAATCACGATCATCTTCCATCTGTAATTAAAAACAGCCACAAATACAAGGAGTATATTATCCAGACCTAGGTAGATACAAGTCGTCGTCCCAGCGTACGAAATGATGACGACGAATCTCATCAGTTGGAGAATGTGCGATTATTGATAAATGACACGGCACCGCTCAGGAAAAACATTAGTCGCAAGATGAAAGACAAACTTGACAAATGTCAAACAGCGATCGAACCGCCACCAAGCGGCAATTGGAAAGGGTGCGCTCCGACAACGAGAACTGCAAGAAAATGAACTTGCGAATGCGCGTGCAAGGGGCCAATGCACCCGCCAGCATATTACCAATCCCAATAGCACTTGGTGGACAACGGAATTCGCAGATACCGCAGAAGCGGTTGGAAATCCCTCTAGGGAAAGGTTTCGTGGCGAGTCGACAGGGCTTGGGAGCGTTCTTCTTCTGGCAACCAAGGTGAGACACGCACGCGTTGGCGCAAGCTCCTTCTTTTGTAACCGATTTTCTTCTTTTCGGTTTGGAATCCGTCTGGACGTGACGAGGAACAAGGATTTATCCTGAGCTATTGGTCGACAGCGAGTGGTGCGAAAACTCCAAGGATTATTGAGGAAAAAATAGCACGGGGAAAAGCTTCGACAATAATCAAGTGGGGCGGAGCGCCTAAAGGAACACGGCTCACAGCAAGCGAGCGACGGCGAGCAACAGCAACTGGAACCGCAACGAATACCATTGGGCCAACATCGACAGCCATATTTGTCATTCGGGGAAGCACCGGTGTGATTGGAATCGATATCGCAGATAAACGTAACTCACGGCAGCAGTAGAGCGACGCTTCGGGGAAGCACCCATTTGGCGGAGAGTGTACGAGCGAGTTAGAGCGTATAAGATTCAAGGTAGGCTAAGTTTCCTTACTGTGATTATATTAAGAGGAAGTAGAGTAGGTAACGCGGCGCCGTCGATAGGTATAGACTTGGAAGTAATTTGCGATCAATAAAACGTTGTTAACATTGTCAAGTGCTGGTGTTACCTTGTGCCCCTCTGGCAGGACGAATCGTTGATTATCAAGTGGCTACCGCGAAAATTTAAAATCTTAAAAATAAGTACCCGCCGTCGATTTCTCGCTTAGAGACGGTGGTATAAGAGACGGTTCCGGTTACAATTTGTAAAGCGAGTGGCGCCTGTAAACGACCCACACCCGTTTCCACGGGAGTTAGCCAACCGGAACTGTCCCCTTCGCCCTCCATCGCGAGGCGGAGGCACGTTGCTCGAATTAGCGTGGTAATAATATATATATATATATATATATATATATATATATATATATATATATATATATATATATATATATATATATGTATATATATGAGACGACAAGCTCTTTTACTATTATAGTTTATTGTTTCCCTTCTACTTGTCGATGATAAATTTGGGAAAAATAAACAATGAACAACAACTAATTTAGATTAATGAAAACAAATCAAAATAAGATCAAAACGAAAAGAAGTAAACGTGCATATGCATATATAAAAAGAGATTTAAATTTTAACTTCTAAGTGAGTGTCTGTGTGCTGCATACTGGAAGAACTATATTTTTTGTACTTAAGAGCGTACCATTTATTTATGTAGTTCGATTATTTTTACGAATAGTAAGAATTGTTGTAGTTTCGAATAGGTTGAACGAAACAATCGAAAATTCCATTATAGGGAGGATAATGATTGAAGGAAAGTGTTTCAAAAATTTAGCAGGAAAAAAGGCAGTTAAAATGAGGTCGTTTCGACGTGTTGTTATTTAACAGGAATACAGCACAAGATTATAGACTACATTCTAAAACAGTATGCCCAGTTGGATTATGACAATCTTGGGGACGACCCAGACCCTGAGAAGTCTCAAATTGCCGAGCACAGTTCAAGTTTGAAAAGATCACCCAAGGTATGCTTTCGTATTCTTAACAAGATTCTTAAAACTAACTTAGCTATTTTCAGACTTTGACATCTTTAACATGATAGATCCCCCACGATTTCCCTGTATCTTCAACCAATTCGTAAGATACCTTTCAAATCTTCCTGTTCAATAATGAACTGACGTTGTCACCTTGACAACATCAACAGCAGATGGGAGACAGACAGCTGTCTGATTTTATTATGTCTTACTATCCTCATTCTCCTATTGTTGTTTGTGGTGACTTCAATTTGCCTTCTATTCAATGGGACCTCTCGTCTTTAATCATCTCCTCTACCAATGCACTTTCAATTTCCCTCTCATCATTTCTTTCGTTTTGTTCCTTATCTCAATTTGATTACATTCCTAATAATAATAATCGTTTGTTGGACCTTATTTTATCTAATTTACCTTCTTCTATCTATTTTCGCATCATCCTTTCCTTACGTTGATCCTGACCCTCATCATCCCCCCCTTTCCATTGATTTTTGTTTACCGAATAGTCCACGCACCAAAAGCATAGTTGTGCCGTCTTTCAACTTTTTTAGGGCAGATTATGAACTTATTGCTGCTGAACTCCTCCCTATCAATTGGTTTTCTTTTTTTCGTGGGCTTGATATAAATGAAGCTGTTTCTTCTTTTTACTCTCTCCCTAATTCCATTGTTTCTCGATTTACTCCTGTGTCTCGTTCTCGTCGTGGTGCTTGTCCTCCTTGGTTTTCTGTCGCAGTATCCAAAGCTTTGCGCGAGAAAGATAAGGTCCGTAATGAATTTCTTCGTAGTTCATCTGTCGAGGTGTTTCAGCGTTATCGGTCTCTGCGAGCAGTGGCTAAAAGGACTGTTGAAGAAGCGAAACGTGGTTATTTCGCCCATATTGAAGCGAGTCTTTCCTCAGATAACTCGAAACCATTTTGGTCGTATGTCCGTTCCCTTAAAACTAGCAACCGGTTTCCTGACACTTTTTTTCCTGAGGAAACTACGGCTTCTACCCCTCAAGAAACTTGTGATTTATTTGCTAAGTTCTTTGCTTCTTCATTTTCCTCTCCTAATTTTGCTTCAGGGAGTTCTGCTGCGGCTGTGTTTTCTCAGGATAATTTTGCGATGACCAATCCTCTGTAGGTTGAAATTCTAATATCATCGTTGGATCACTCAGCAAGCAGCGGCCCGGATGGCATTCCTAATGTGTTTGTTAAGTCTCTTGCATCTTCCTTATGTGTACCTTTGTCTATATTATTTAATTTGAGTTTGTATGTTAGTGTTTTTCCTTGTACCTGGAAGGCTGCCAATGTTTTTCCGATTTTAAAATCGGGAGACATTGGCAATGTGGCTAACTACCGTCCTATATCTCTCCTGTCCTGCTTTCCGAAGTTGCTTGAGCGGATTGTTCATGACAGAATTCATGGTGCTTTTAGTCATTTATTTTCTGCAGAGCAACATGGTTTCATCAAGGGACGTTCAACGACTACGAATTTAGTGGAATTCACTAACTTCGTCGCTTGTACTTTGGACAATGGTCTTCAAGCTGATGTGATTTACACTGA
The DNA here is from genome assembly GCA_963978885.1 of Nemotelus pantherinus. Classification (NCBI taxonomy): domain Eukaryota; kingdom Metazoa; phylum Arthropoda; class Insecta; order Diptera; family Stratiomyidae; genus Nemotelus; species Nemotelus pantherinus. Next base: position 86,865,298 of record OZ022266.1, on the reverse strand, counting down.
CTTCGCGAAAGCATTTGACAGGGTAAATCACACAGTGCTTTTAGATAAGATCTGTCATTTTGGTGTTCCCAGTTCCCTTACATCTTGGCTTTCTTCCTACATCCATGATCGCGTCTGCCGTGTTGTGTTTAATGGTTGTTCTTAATCCCCTTTCTTTCCTACTTCTGGTGTTCCCCAAGGTTCCATCCTTGGTCCCCTCCTTTTCACATTGTTTATCAATGACCTTCCTTGTAACTTTCAGTCTGACTCTCTGTTGTATGCTGATGATCTTAAAATTTTCCGTGCTGTCGCTTCACAAAATGATTGTTGTAAGCTACAGTCGGATCTCTTTGTTTTAAGTGATTGGTGCTTTGCGAACTTCCTTGATCTTTATGTTTCCAAGTGTTTTGTGATGTCTTTTTCAAATAAGCCTAATTCCATTTCCTTTGAATATTTTTTGTGTGATAGTCTTTTGAGGCATGTAGATCAACATAAAGACCTCGGTATCATCTTTGATCCGAAGTTAAAATTTGATCTGCATGTTTCTTTTGTGGTTGCTAAGTCGTTTTGTGGTTTTGTTCTGCGCTGCTCTCGCTTTGCAACCAATATCAACACTTGTGTTCGCCTTTTTATTTCTCTTGTTCGTAGCATTGTTGAATATTGCTCCCAAGTGTGGTCCACTCGTTTCGTGTACCTGTCTAATGCTGTTGAATCCGTTCAGCGTAAGTTTACTCGCTGCCTTTTGTTCAAGTTTAATGTTGCTTATCGTCGTTATGATGACCGTCTGCTTTTCTTAAATCTCCATTTGCTGAGTACCCGTAGAGTATTCCTTGATGAATGTCTTCTTTATAAGCTTTATCATGGCTTACTCTCTTCCAACATTCGCGTGTGTCATTTCTTACGTGTGTCTGATCGCCCGGTTAGAACTCAGTCGCATTTCCTTACTCCTTTTGCGCGTACTCACCTATACCTAGGATACTTAGGAGCCATGATGAGCATTAGTTTGGTTCTTTGTCCATGTCTTTTCTTTCTTTTAAAAAACATGTTATTGATACGATAACGTAGTCTCTTAGTTATTTTTTATTATGCATTCTTTTCTTTACTTTTTCTGCAATTTTTGTTTTTATTATTTTATTATTTTTATTCCTGTTTTGCTTTATATTAATGATTTTTTTGATTATTTTTTGTATCACGTTTCATAATTGGATTTTTCTGTTAAATGAGATTTGAATAATAAATAAATAAGACTGATTGGAAAACTTTAATGCTGTGTTTTAAAATGTAAAATTGGATATTGGAAATTTATAACCAGTAATTGTTCAAAAGCTGGAATGTACCGAAATTTTCAATATCCAGTTATTTTTCAAAAGTTAAGTCAAAATAGAAATTTGAAATAAAAGTCAAGTCCATTATCAGCTTTCAAATCATGCACACTAAATTCGTTTTCGACCTTAGAAGTTTGTTAGATTTTGAAAACCGTATCTTTGAATCGAGTAGTTAACAGCAAGTACAAATTTTTAACTTTGAAATTAGAAGGTGTATTTGAATTAATATTTGGAATAAATTGGTGAATTGTATTCGGTATAGTGTCTTTGTTTCAGACGGAAATTAACATAAAGCGAAGTTTTAAGATACTAAGCATATTATTTTGGACATTTTTTGGTCCTTCGAACCGGATCGTGTCGCAATTCAATTTCGGTGAAAAAAGTGCTTTGTGAAACAATTGGCAAAGTTTTCCCTTTTTGGCACTGAGTGGAAATATCATTTGAATTAATCACAAAAACAAGTGGAGTGACTAAAATTTGTTATAATTTAAAACCAATATACTGGAATCTGGAAATATAGTGGCATTTAGATAAATCAATTAGATTCGGAACTCAAACAGTTAATATCAGATATACATTCGGTATTTTGTGCGTTTATATTGGGCGTGTAAATTTGAAATTTGCGGTGAATTCGAAAAGTGCGGTAAAATTGTGGAAAGTATCGGCAGCTTTTGATTCGAACTCCGTGTTAACGGGAATTTGTAAGAACGTGCTGAATTCACTGTATTTCCCTTCTGCAATAACGGTTGAATCTCTGCCACGGTTCGTAACCTTGTTCGTATTCAACTGTACATTCTTTGTAATTCTTATTGTGCACATTTAATCACAAGTAAATGGCTGACTTGCAGAATCTTATTGTACGACAAAAGATCGCATGTGATCAACTTGCAAAATGGCAAGTAAATTATCGTAAAGATTCTAAAGCACGAAAAACAACGGGTTATTACCAATCTTTGCTCAGCAAAATACAAGCTCTTTACAAGCGCTTCTTGGAGACCCATGAGCAGATTTTGGAACAAGTGAATGAGAAGATTGTGGAATTGCCGTATTTTACTGAAGACTTCGACAAATTTGAAAATCTTCACCTAAATTTCCAATCGGAATTGGAAGAATTATTACAAGGGGCGCAGGGGGTTGAAGGCAAGCAGACCACGAAGACGCAAGTGCAAACAAAACCCGATGAATTGGAGTTGAAACTTCCTCGGATAAACTTGCCTAAATTTACGGGAAATTATCAGTGGCGAGGCGTTCAGTCATCGGTAGATGCGCCGATGACCAAGCGATAATCGTTGCTTTCCACTAGACACTTTTTCCACTTCTTGCCATCACAACACACATTCAACGCAGTCGTCGGAAATTCGAACGCATCGATTTTCGACAAACATCGGATGCCAAAGGACAAGGGAACATATCACGAAAAACTAGCGCATTCAAAATCGCTTATTTTCGTTGAGGCACTTTTTGTATTGTTTGTACCCACATTAAGTTTTTGTCGCGAACAAGTCATCGGCAAATTAAGCGCATCGATTCGCTGCGAAGTGTGAAAGCGAGGAATTGAGTAACTCAAAAACAGCCAAATATTCATCATCTCTTTTATGCCACCCATTCGTCTTTTCATGAGTGTCTGTGCCGGTTTACACCAGTCGGACCAAAAGTGACCTGACCTAAAGCGCGGACTAAATGAACTTAGTCCTCAGATGTTTACAACGAACCCGACCTAAAATTTGCTTATGTGGAATTTAGTCCTCGTTCGTATATGACAGCTGTCATTTAGTTTGATTTTCCTTCATGCACTGTTTTTATCATTTCATTTGTCTCTCAAACATGTTTATTTCAATGATTTTGTGTCAAAGGGGAATGTTATGTGCTTATATTCAACATACATACATTATTAATAGTCGCGCAAAAATCAATGTTTAGGTCGCGTGTGTTTACAACGATTATAGTCCACGACCTATATTTAGGTCAGGTCGCTTGAAATCGTGGACCGACCTAAATTTAGGTCGGTCCACGAGTGTATACAGCACGTGGACTAAAAAATTTAGGTGGAATTTGGTGTTTAGTCCGCGGACTAAACGTCCGCTGTATACAGTACTTCTATGCCTATCAACTCATCGGGAAGTTTAGCGCATCCGTCAAAGTAGAATATGTTAGGCAAAGAGGGGTAAATGAAAAATCGAATTGTCGTTCCTGCGCCGTTTCTTCTTCATTTTCTCCAATTTTGCAAATGATACTGTGTATGAATTCCGAGTGTAGGAAGAAGCATCGGTCTCCAATAGGAAATGAGTTCATGCATGGAATCAATATGCATGGAATCAATATGCATGGAATCAATATGCATGATTAAGCATACAAGAATAAATTGTTATATTTTACAAGAAGCGTTATATTATATAGCAGCCGTTGACACCCCAGTTTAAAATAGATATAATGTAAAAATATAGCTGTAATGTTTCCACCCCTTACGTGAAATACAGAACACATTAATTATCATTACTTTTCCTGTTGGGCCAGTCATCGGTACCCACATCGAATCCATTCAAATAACGACTGAAAATTATCGATATATTGCTTGTGAACATTGTTCTTAAAATTCGCAGTTTTTTTTTTCATTTTCGAGCCCGGTGAATTTGGTAAAAATAATAGGTACAAGTGTACATAGACAAATGTACATTTCCGGAAGGATTTTTTTATTCTGAAGGCTTTATAAGTAAAATACTAAATTAATTATTTCGTAGATTGCTTATAATTATTTTTCCTTATAATCACAAATAAAAGTAAAAACTGATTTGTATGTAGATCGCCATTTGCTCGCTTCGTAATGCATGCAGTTTATTTTGAAGTTTTGGTACAATCTATATGTTACCTATAAATTTGGTCTAGTAAAAACAGAGTTTTTTTGCATTCGATTGCTACATCTGCAATAGTACGGATTACGCAACGCGTGTGATTTATATAATTGAATAAATTTAAAATTTTAATAGTTCAGTTACTAGTGCTAGTGGTTGCTTATTTCAAACAAATTTATATTGTGCTTCAATAGAAGAATCTACATAGATATGGAATCTATACAGGACATTATTTTTGAATTAAAAAAAAAACACTTTGGCTCATTTACTTTTCAGGAAAAACGAATAGCGGTTGAAAATGGCCGCCCTTGTCCTCCACTTCCAAAATTAGTTTCTAACGTGTCTGAAAGGGGGAAAACGTATGTGCGACAGTTTCAAGCTATGAAACTTATGAATGGCTGTGTGGTAGTGTAAAACTAGGGAAAATATTCTGTTGGCCTTGCATTTTGTTTGGCAAAACCACCACCAAAAACGTATGGACTACTACCGGATTTGCTAATTTGAGTGGGCTTACCAAATCCGCAATGGCTCATGAGAAATCTGAAAGCCATCTTCAGTGTGTGATCACTCTTCATAACTTTGGGAAGCAAAGAGTAGATGAGGGGCTTGTAACCTCACTGAGGGTCAGCAATACATTGCATAATCAGAAAGTGATGAAAAATAGGGAAATTTTGAAAAGGTTAGTGGATGTTGTATGTTTCCTTGCTAAGCAAGAGCTTCCTTTTCGAGGGCACGACGAAACAGAAGCGTCTTTGAATAAAGGAAATTATATAGAAACACTTAATATTTTGAAAAAATGGGATCCCTTATTATCTGAACATTTTGCCAGCGCGACTGTTTTTAAAGGAACATTAAGTGATATCCAAAATGGTGGAGAAGATTTCGTCAGAAATCGATGAAACAGAATTCGTTTCAATAATGCTTGATGAAACTTCCGACGTAAAATGCCGCTCCCAACTATCAACTGTTTTGAGGTACGTGCATAAGAGTGGGGGATACGTTAAGGAGAGGTTTGTTGGATTTTCTGACGTTAGCGCTGATCGCACATCGAACGGGTTATACTTGCACGTTAATCAAATTGCCGAAAAGTTCAAGATAATAGACAAATTTGTTGCTCAAACTTATGATGGTGCATCCGTGATGTCGGGTCATTTAAATGGCTTGCAACAGAAAGTGCAACAAACATTTCCAAAGGCGTTATTTACTCATTGTTACGCTCACGTCTTAAATTTAGTTTTGTCTCAGGGAATGAATGATGTTCTCGAATGTAATGTATTTTTTTCAACCTTAAATGGCATTGCAACTTTTTCTTCCCACTCTAGTAAAAGATCATTTGCACTCCAGGACTATTTACGGAAATCTATTCCAGCTTTCGCTCCAACAAGGTGGTGTTTCACTTCTCGATTAGTAAACACAATTGAACATTACAGAATACAAATAATAAATTTCTTTGCTAATATAGTAGAAAATAATGATGGTATCTGGAGTGGAATTGATAAGTGCACAGCAAGAGGATTCATTTTATTTTTGGAAAATTTCGAAACATTATTTCTATTGAATGTATTTGCTCCTTTGTTTGGAAAAACTGATGTTATTTTTAATATTTTACAAAGTGAGAATATTGACATCACAGCATGTCTAAATGTAGTTAGAGATTTTCTCCGTGATTTGAAAGGAAGTAGAGTGGGCTTGCAGCATTGTGTAAGCTGCGAACGAAAAATTGTCGAAGCACGTCTTGCGGCAAATGAAAGCTGTGAGTATTGTGAAGAAGTTGGTTTCGAGAAAGAGTGGCAGAAAACAGTTGATTTAGTTGGTCTACCGTCATCTTCACGAAAGCAATTAGATTATGAAGCGTTAAAACAGAAATATAGAGTTTTATACTTCTCTATCATAGATAATTTAATCGGCCATACATCAGCACGTTTTTCTTCAATTGATAAACTTCAATTTTTCGAGCTTTTGAATCCAAATCTTTTCTCAAAATATTCAAATTCACATCAATTTCCGGAAAATTTACTAAACATGTTAGCAAAAATATATCCAGACACTTTTGATTTACTTGCTTTAAAGAACGAACTTTTAGTTGTTTACAGAACGGATATTTTTCAAAACAAGTCTCCACGACAAATGATAAGCTTTTTATTGGAACAAAGTTTGAAAAATGCTTTTAAAGAAACCTTTCGCTTAGCCAAACTTATTTGTACTATACCAGCTACAATTGCATCCGTTGAAAGATCTTTCTCTGCTCTAAAGCGAATTCATACTTTCAAACGATCTACACAAGGAGAAGAAAGATTTAGCAATCTTTCGCTTATTTCGATTGAAAAACAACTCCTTGAGTCTATTAGAGAGAAAGACAGCTTTTATACTCTAGTAATAGAGAAATTTGCTGCCAAATCAAGAAGGGTAGAGTTTTTATTTAAATAGCTTGCTGTTGGGTTATACATATAACAAACAGTTTTTTCTATAGAAGAATTACTTTTCGCAGCCCTATGTATATGTGATAATCACAATAAAGTTTTAATTTTACTCCCAAATTTAAATAAATACTCACAAAACTAAATGAATTTTCATATTTTTATCTTAAGAGGAAGCTTAAGCAATTTTTTATGCCGAATTTTTAATGAAATATTTCATCTTTCACCATTTTTATTTTCTTTTTTTTTTAAATTTCTTTTCATTTTCAACCTCTCGTTACTTATTATTTTTTTTACATTTAGGCAAATAATTTACCATTGATACATGAATGATTTTTGTTAGAAGTCCTACCCTTACACCAGTGCTGGTGACTGTCGGAAAGACAAATTTCGTTGAATTTAAAGTTATTGCTGTTTCCAACTATTTTATTTTTTGTTTAGCCAGCTTAGATCAATAGCATGTACATTTGACTAACATTCCAAAGTTTAAATGAAAAAGTTAGTTCCAGTTTTGTACTCCTGTACTAACATTTCAGCAACTGAGCCCTCTTTTAGAATACGTGCATGAGTATGCTAATATGGTGAATTTTTTTTCCGTGCAATAAACGACTGTTTATTGAGCTGAAAAAGTGTGTCAAGGAATCAAAATATATATTTCTATATTTATAAATATACATAAACATATATATGTATATATATAAGTATAAATATTGTATATACGGTATATATATACACATATATATACATATATATTTATATATATATATATATATATATATATATATATATATATATATATATATATATATTCCATGTATATTTATTTATTATATATGAATTTGAAGACGACAAACTCGATTGAAGAAATAAAAACGTCAGTTAGTTTTAATATAACGCTTTTCATTATTTTGTCTATATATTTTACATGAGGTACAAATCAAAGCACCCAAGCGATGACTAAGTGAATCGTTCACGCTTCGCCTCTGGAAATTATGAAGATTGGGTGCCATTTAAGGATCTTCTTGTGTCAATCATCCATGGTCGGGTTCCGTTATCACAAGTGGAAAAACTGCATTATTTAAAATGCAGTCTAGGAGGTGAAGCGGAAAATTTACTCCGACATTTTGCCATAACTGGAGCAAATTATGAGTCCGCGTGGAACCTGTTAAATGAGCGATATGACAATCAAAGAGTGTTGTTAAATGCTCAATTTAAAAAATTGTTCAGCATTGATAATACATCCGAATCCGCTACTGCATTGAAAAGTCTTGTTAATCGTACGGTTGAATGTGTTCAGTCAATTGAAAATTTAAAGTTAGGGGATTTATGGCAATACATAGTGGTGTATCTGACAACCCAACGATTACCTCAAGAAACCCGTCAGCTGTGGGAGTAAAATCAAGCATTAAACACCAAATTGCCTTCATTTGATGAGTTGAAAACTTTTTTAAATCAAAGATTTCGTGCTTTAGAAGCTTCCGGGATCGATCGATCTAAACAATTTCGAATTCAATCCCATACTCGCAATGTTCATTCAGTACAAACACATTCGTCACCTTTATTTGTTCATTGTCGAGGTCCTCACCGTTTAGTTCATTGTGCACAATTTAAACAACAGCCCCATCCTAACAAATTCGATATCGTTAAACGAAATGGGCTATGTTTGAATCGCCTGGATAGGGGACACTTATTGATAAATTGTCCAAGCAGATTCAAATGTTTGAAGTGTCAAAGGTCACATAACACACTTCTGCATCGAGATGATCCATCGGCCAACGGTGCAACCAATCTATTGTCATCAACATCACAAGCGGAACACTAGCATGTACATAGCATTAACACATTGAACCGACGAGAAGTTCTTCTAGCCACAGCTGTCGTTACTTTGCATTCTCCCATTGGTCTTGTCACATTAAGAGCGCTGCTGGATCAGGGATCACAGGTTTCTTTAATAACAGAATCTGCCGTGCAACAATTGGGTTTAACCAGAAAGTCAGCCAAGGTAAATGTGTCTGGAATCGGAACCTCTGATCCAACTAAAGTAAAGGGAATAGTACAAATCAACATGCACACTCGAACAGGAGGCGTATTGGATTTCGACACATACATACTAGATAAATTGACCGATTCAATTCGTAGCAAAGCAGTGTTGACATCGTATTGGGACCAAATAAAACACTTGCAGCTCGCTGATCCGTTCTTCGACCGTCCTAGTCGCATTGACGTTTTATTAGGAGCCGACGTTGTAGGCAATGTGATGCTAGGGGAAATGATGAAACTAGTCGCGGGACCAATAGCACAGAGCACAAAATTAGGCTGGGTGATATCTGGACAAATAGAAAATGCAGTCGTGTCGACGGTTCAAAGTTTCAAAGTAGAAACAAACGCTGATGTGGAAGTCAATGAGCAATTGAAAAAGTTCTGGGAATTAGAGGAAGTGCAACCAAACCGAATTCCAACTAAAGAGGAAGAATTTTGCGAATCATTCTTTGTGGAAACTACATCTCGTGACAAATCGGGTTCAAAGTTTCAAAGTAGAAACAAACGCTGATGTGGAAGTCAATGAGCAATTGAAAAAGTTCTGGGAATTAGAGGAAGTGCAACCAAACCGAATTCCAACTAAAGAGGAAGAATTTTGCGAATCATTCTTTGTGGAAACTACATCTCGTGACAAATCGGGTCGTTACTCTGTGAAATTGCCGTTCAAAAGCATCGAATGCCGAAATTCCTTGGGATCTTCAAGAGCCACAGCTTTGTCTAGTTTTTCATCGTTAGAAAAGCGTTTTCAAAAGGATGAAAGCTTAAAAAAAGAATACACTAATTGCATTCAGGAATATTTGGATCTAGGCCACATGAAGCTAGTCAGCGATATAAATGAGCATATATTCAAAGGAGATCAACGTCAATGTGTTGCGCATTACTTACCACACCATGCAATCCAAAAAGAAAGCAGCGCAATAAGATGTCGAGTTGTTTTCGATGCCTCCAGAAAAACAACCTCTGGTATATCATTGAACGAAACTTTGTTTGCTGGTCCAGCTATTCAAAACGACCTCATGACCGTGTTGATGAAATGGAGATGGCACCGCTTTGCTTTTGTTGCTGATATAGCAAAAATGTACCGTCAGATAAACATGCATTCAAAAGATGCACAATTTCAAAGAATTTTGTCGAGGTTCAATCCATCCGAAGAAATAAAAGGCTACGCATTGACCACAGTAACATTTGGTACAAGTTGTGCACGGTTTTTGGCCATTAGAACTTTGAGAAAATTGGCGGAAGATGAACGTTCTAGATATCCAAATGCATACGACTCGGTGATGAATGAATTTTACGCAGACGATCTGTTATTAGGAGAAGAAGATTTGCAAAAAACCATCAGCAAGCGGAAAGAAATATTTGACCTTTTGCAATCTGAGGGGTTTCATCTTCGAAAATGGATTAGTAATGATATGCGAATTTTAGATGATGTGCTAGTCGAAGATTGGGAAATGCAAATGTCTTTGGATTTGAATTTAGACCAAGGTTATAAGTCGTTAGGAATTATGTGGCATCCATTAACTGACCAACTTAGTTATCGCGTTAAATTAAGTGAAGGAAGCAATGCATATTCAAAGCGGCAAGTATTGTCAGATATTGCCAGGCTCTACGATCCTTTAGGTTGGCTATCTCCCATCATGATAACCGCTAAAATTTTGTTGCAGTCACTTTGGTTACACGGCTTGACATGGGACGAGCCTTTAGAAGATGAATTACAAAGAACCTGGATCGATTTTAGAACTAAATTACTAACTCTTGGAAATCTAGGAATACCTAGGTGGGTAAACTACACAAAACCATCGAATTTGGAGTTACATGGATGTAGCGACACCTCATCAAAAGCTTACGCAGTAGTAGTATATCTTGTTATTCGACTTGATGACAAAGCTCATGCGCATCTTCTAATATCTAAATCTAAGGTGGCTCCCTTACGAACGGGTTCAATACCAGGACTGGAATTATGTGGAGCAGTACTGTTGGCAAAATTAATTTCAAAGGTAAAACTTGCATTGAATTTGATGAGTATCAGTACTTCGTTATGGACTGATTCCGAAATCGTGCTTGCATGGCTAAGAGATCATCCAACTCGATGGACAGTTTTCGTCGCCAATCGAACCACGGAAATTTTGAACCACGTTGGGAATACTCCTTGGCGTCGTGTTCCATCCAATCAAAATCCCGCTGATTTAGCATTCCGCGGAATCCATGCTTCTGAAATCTTCGACAATAATTTGTGGTGGCATGGACCCAGTTGGTTGACTCAGGATTCTAATAATTGGCCCCGCAGTACCTGTTCCTGGAATACTAAACTGGAATGCAAAAACACACTGTTAGTCCATGTTGTTAATGAATTTAACCCAGACCTCGACACTTTGTTATATAAATTTTCAACTTTGTCTCGTTTGATACGAGTAACAGCCTATTGCTTCCGTTTCTTCGCACACATATCGAAACAATCTAATTATAGCGGACATTTAACAACAATCGAATTACAGCAATCGTTTAACTTCTGGTTAAGATACACTCAATCAAAGGAATTTGGAAAAGAAATCTCGACGTTACGAAATGGAAAGGTCATTGGAAACAACAGCCTTCTCAGGAATTTGAACCCGTTTGTAGATGGTACTGGAATATTGAGAATTGGAGGACGGTTAAACAACGCAACTTTGCCATACGACGCTAAGCATCAAATCATTCTACCTAAAAGAGGAAAATTAGTGGAGTTATTAATACATCAAACGCATCAAAACACTTTACATGGACAAACGCAGCTGATGTTGAATATGATTAGAAGACGGTATTGGATTTTAGACGCTCGTAATACTATTAAGCAGGAAATACGCAAATATGTAAAATGTTTCCGGGCAAAGCCGCAAATATTAACCCAATTGATGAGAAGCTTACCAGCACCTAGAGTAAATATGTCCAGTTCATTCCCGCATACGGGTGTCGATTACTGCGGTCCAATTGAGTATCGCAACAGACGAGGATGTGGATACAAACTACACAAGGGATACATCGCAATATTCATATGTCTAGCAGTCAAGGCTATTCACATCGAATTCGTCAGTGATTTGACTACAGCAGCGTTTCTCGCAGCACTGCGTCGATTTATGGGACTTCGAGAAATTTGGTAACCACATATATAGCGACTGCGGTACTAATTTCATCGGAGCTTGCACGGAATTGCGACGCATCGTGAAAGGAAACAATCATTATGCTGCAGAAGTACTCGCCAATGAAAATATCATTTGGCATTTCAACCCTCCTGCTTCTCCACATTTTAGTGGACTGTGGGAGGCCAGAGTGAAGTCGATTAAACAGCACTTACGTCGAATTGTTGGAGGAGCAGCATTAACTTTTGAGGAAATGTCAACCGTGTTAGTAAGAATTGAAGCTTGCCTCAACTCCCGGCCTTTATACCCTTTATCAGATGACCCCACAGACATCGAAGTGTTCACTTCAGCTCATTTTCTAATCGGAAGAGCAATACTTACACCACCTGAACAAGATTTCACAGCCATAAAGGTGAATTATTTGGATAGATGTCAGTATGTTCAACGTTTGACACAGGACTTCTGGAACAGATGGAAAGTTGAATATTTGAATCGCCTGCAATCACGTCCGAAATGGCTTTACAAGTAAATAAACCCGCGTGTCGGTGATATTTGTATATTAAAGGACGAAAGAGTGGTATCTTATAAATGGCCGTTAGCAAAAATAACTGAACTTCATCCTGGAAAAGATTCATTAGTGCGAGTGGTTTCCGTGTTCTCAAATGGCAAAATTTATAAACGATCTTTATCAAAAATCGCGTTACTGCCGATCACAACAAGAACTTGAACTTCACTATTGAATTAATAACGTATCAAATATACTTATGAAATTCGGACTGTAATATCAAGTATTAACGATAAACTAATGAATTGATGAATCGATTAACCCGTTCGCGATAAATGAAGAGACAACACTTGGAATAACAACTAAAAAAAAACCAATTGACATCGAATTAATAATAATAATTGAATCAAATTAATTAACCTTAATTTAAAGTATGCATAGTTATCTCAATCTCTGCTCAACATCTTATACCATGCCAAACCCTGTCCCCTAAATTCCTTCCAATCCTTTGTTCGAGGTGGCGAGTCAGGGCGCCACGTTAATATAACCCTTGGTTGCTGGATGTTATGTGTCTGTTCGGAGTAAATGCCACAGGCAACACTAACATCTTTAACGTATGGTTCACGACTCCGGTATTCCATAATTTTCTGGACTATAAACGCTTATGCTTAACGGACCAATGTATCAACAAAGAGTCTATGATTGGTAATTCAATATCGATGTAAAACATTACTAAGCATATATTTATAGGTGGTAATCCTGATCTTGTCAGACCAGCGGGGGGAGGATGTTTAATAATTAATTGACGTTGTCACCTTGACAACATCAATGGCAGATGGGAGACAGACAGCTGATTGGAAAACTTTAATGCTGTGTTTTAAAATGTAAAATTGGATATTGGAAATTTATAACCAGTAATTGTTCAAAAGCTGGAATGAACCGAAATTTTCAATACCCAGTTATTTTTCAAAAGTTAAGTTAAAATAGAAATTTGAAATAAAAGTCAAGTCCATCATCAGCTTTGAAATCGTGCACACTAAATTCGTTTTCGACCTTAGAAGTTAGTTAGAATTTGAAAACCGTATCTTTGAATCGAGTAGTTAACAGCAAGTAAAAATTTTAAACTTTGAAATTAGAAGGTGTATTTGAATTAATATTTGGAATAAATTGGTGAATTGTATTCGGTATAGTGTCTTTGTTTTAGACGGAAATTAACATAAAGCGAAGTTTTAAGATACTAAGCATATTATTTTGGACACTTCCGATTTACAGTGGCCTTTACAAACTTCGGGGCAAGTTAAGCAGCAAACCGTTCCGCTGCACGACTGAGTGGGTGATTTCGAACCCATACTATCTGTCCCGGAGTTAAGTTCCTGTCACGACTTCTCAGGTTATACCGATGTGCTCCTTTGGCGTACGCTTCCGACAGCTTTCTTTTTACCTAAAATATCAAAGTTACTCATTTTAGTATCTTGGTCCTGAACCAATCGTAATCTTTCACGATTTGATGCCAATAACACCTCTCCATCCCCAAAAGCCTTACGTGATTTTAGTGGCGCGTATTCGGAACCATGTCGTATAGGTTGGTAACCGAACATCAGGAAATGCGGCGAAAATCCTGTCGACTCATGTACAACATTCCGAAATGCTGCACATGACTTTGGCAGGTTCACATCCCAATTCCGATGATCGTTCCTTATGTGGGCTCGAATAGCGTTGAGGATGGATTGGTTAGCTCTCTCGGATGCGTTAGCCTGCGGCAAATAAAATTATGTATAACAATGATTCACCCCAAATTTAACCAAAAAGTCCGATGTGTCTAAAATTGCGCTCCATTATCACTGTGGATAGTCTTTGTCACGCCAAAAGTCAAAAACACATCGTGCGTCAGGAACTTGATCACTGTCTCTGCCTTTGCCTTAGGTAGAGCTTTGAGCCACAAGAACTTTGTGAAATGGTCGAGCACCACCAGCAGCTGGGTATTTCCAACTTTGGAACGAGGATATGGGCCCATGAAGTCTACAAACAGACGCTGCATAGGCCGTTCGGATGTTCTTTCAACTCCTGTTGGCGGTCGCATCGTGACATTCGACGCTTTAACCTGTTCACAAGTCGCGCAGCTGTTAACGTAGCTAGTCACGTCCTGCCGAAGTCGTGGCCAGTAATAGTAACGCCGCACAACTTCCAAGGTTTTGCGAATGCCACAATGAGAACCCAGGGCATTCTTATGAACACGCGCCAACAGCAGCTGTATATATTCTTCCGGAACCCACACCTTTGCGTGTGGTATGTCCAAATTGAGACCCTCGTTTGATCATTGATGAATCTAAAGAACACCGTCCATCACATAGAGATTTTCAAATTGTTCCGGACGTTGTTGAACATGATGGACTAGACCTTTGTGGTATTATAAAATGCTTTTTAATATTATGAATGGCTTTTATAATATGGGCCACTATGTTTGTATATCTTGCGTGGCGAAATCGATCGCCGCCTAGCAAGACTACAAACAATAGTGCCATCAAGTAATAAAAACTAAAGTTTTAGTTTTGATTGACCCGTCTGTATGGTCACCGACAAAGCTGGCGTTCCAAGACAGACTAACTTTATTGTGTCATGTCCGATCTAAAATAGTAACATTTTCGTTAAATTGCTAAGTGAAAAATATATGTACTAAAATGTATGGATTTGGTTTTCGGTGTTATTTTTAACGTTAAGTGTACTTGTTTGAGTCTTTGCTAAGTCAAATCTAATTTTAGAGTTCACCACTTTCTTAAAATGGCGCTAAAATCACAAAGTGAATATTTTTAATTTGTTATGACATTTATGTGTGTTTGCATTTTAATATTCACAACACCCTCTTCCTTTGGGGAAAAAAAATTTCATTTTTGTAGAAAAGAAATTTTTTTGAACACTGATCCATCCATATTTTTACAATTTCGATTACAATTTTGTTCATTAAGGTTTTTTTTTGTACCTAAATAGGTATAATAGTTTCGAATATTTAATTCATAGTTGTATCGTGATTTGACTTATGAGATAAGCGTGGTTTTCTTCTAAAAGCTAAAATAGTAATTCATTGATTTTGTAGTAATGTAAATTTGTGTATGCATGTATGAAGTTTTGCATCAATTTCGTATCGAATAACAATAAAATTACAATACTTATATGTAAATATGTTTTTTTTTGTGTATTTTTTTGTTGTAGAATATTTTCATATATGTGATGCATTTGGCATTAATCAATTATTGTGATGTTTCTTTTGCATTTTCTGTTTACTAGTATAAGTGAGTTAACAACATTTGTTTCTTCAAATTTTGTATGGTTTGTGGTATTTTTTTTTCTGTTTTTTGTGTTTTTAACTAAAATTTATGTAAAATTCAACGAGTTTATTTTTATATTTGATTGAATATACTTTGGTTTCAAAAAGTATGTTCGATATGTTACGGAAAAGAATAAATGCTTTACTTTAAAGCTCAAAAGTCTATTTCAGTTTTTGATCTTGTTTGAATCTTCACTTTGTTTTTTTTTATATTTTGTATTAAACTAATACTGTTTTTTAGTTTGATTTGTAGTTCATTAATGTAATTAAATTGAATTATGCTTTCAACTATTCTCTTAGGTGTTTTGTAGATGTAGATTTTCATCGGTTCGTTTTGTCTTTGAATGTGTTGTTGCATTTTATTGATTATATTTTTGAACTTCACTATATTGGATGTGTGAGGAATTGTATGGCTCTTGTTTCGGCGCACATTTAATATCTTCGTTTCAGTTTTTTGTGATGTCAGCTTCTCCAATGGCAAAACTAATTTTGATGGGTTATCGCTGCATCTAACTGTAATTTTATTATTTTTGATTATCATTCTTCGAATATTCTTTATATCGGATTTTAGTTTCATCAAATTTTTTGTATCAACGTTCGAGTCGCTGTTGCAATGGAAGGCTTCTTTGAACTTTATATCGTATTTTGATTTTATCAATCTTTTTGCATCTATCGTAGATTTGCTGTTACATAAATCAGCTTTATTATGCTTTATATTGTGATTTGATTTTTGCGCTTTTTCGGATTTGTTTTTAGTTTTGTTCTGCCCAATATTTTCTTGGTTTTTGATGATTTGTTTTGTACATGGCAAAACTTCTTTGTCATTTGTATCATTTTTCCGTGTTCGTTTCATATATTTTAATGGTTCTGAATTCAGGTGATTCATGTCAATGCTTTGTACTGCATCCTTACTTATCTCTTTATGCTTGAATATTTCGTTTGTTGGGCTTTCGACTTCAATCGATCGATATTCATTTAATGATTCACTTTCAGTCTTAGTATTATCGAACAATTCATCTTCTTTATTTGTATTTAATACTTCGATGTGTTTTACGCTCTGTTCTGGGATTATTGGATAGTTTATATGAGTTTCAGGCGTGATTTCGTTATAAGTATTTCCATTTCTCTGGTTTCTAGTATTTTTCCCAATTCTTTCAGTATTATTGTTGTTTCTATAATAATTTCTATAATTATTGTTTTGGTTTCCTATATTGTTTCTGGAATAATTGTTGTTTCCATTATTTCTGTTATGATTTCTATAATTATTACTTTGGTTTTGACTATAATTATTATGGTTCCTATATGTGCTATAGCAGTTTCTTTGATTGTTGTTATTGCTTGGGCAGTTTCTATAATTATAATTCAATTCTTGATGTATACTGTTTCTTCTATTTACTTGCATAATATTTTCTGTTATATTTATGCTTGATTCTAATTCAGTTGCTATCTGAATCGCTTCTATGAACGTTTTTGGCTGTGCAGCAAAAATAGTAGGTTTGAGGGTTTCGCTTAACCCATTCTTAAAAATAGTTAGTGCATATGAGTCGTGTGACTTCTGTATTGCAATTTTCTCCGCTTGAGACGGATTCTGACCCAAGCTACTAATTTGAATCTCATTTAATTCGTTAATGAGTTCGGATAGTTTATCGCCATACTTCTCAACTGTTCCGCGCTGGCGTAATTGGGATAGCTGTGTATGAATTTGTTGTTGGCTTTTCTTTATTTTATATCTATTTATCAGAGCTTTTTCTAGTTCCACGTAGTTATTTATATCCAACGACAAAAGTTGTGTTTTAACTACTGTTCCCAATTTTACATTTTTAGTAAATTTCAGTAATTTGTTCTTTCCGTCTTCATTAAGGTTCCCATTTATTAAATTAACTATTGTTAGGAATGCTTGAAGTTCTTTAGAATTGCCAGTGAAAATTGGTATGCACTCTAATGCTAACTCAATATCAAAGTTACTCATTTTAGTATCTTTTCAATCTTCTAAATTTTCAAAATAAAATAACTCGTTTGTTTCATATTTTGATTAGAAATATATTTTCTCTTTAAATGCGACTATATTTTTGTTTTTTATTTTACCTCCTCACTTACTTGTTCTTCATACCACAGACCATGGAAATTTTTTCGTTATTCTACTGTAATTGATTACAAATCATTCGGATTATTTTGAAGTTACCTTTCTTTTACTTAAAAATATTTAATTTTATTCTTAAATTCTGTTTCATTCAAAAAAATATTTCAGCTTTGATTGTAACGTTTACATATTGTAAGTTTGAATAAATTAGTTTGCATTTGCATTTGTTTACATTTGCTTGTTTTTTCAATAAATTTACATATTTGAATTTGACTTACTTAATTTTATACTTTCATGTTCTTGAAATCCATGTTATTTTCGAGCCTTTCGTCTCTGCTTTTTATAATTTTTGCAAAATTTTGTTTTCATACATTGTCCGCATGATAATTTTTATTTTCTATATTATTTGCAATGTAATATTGCTTGATTTGAAGGTTTTATTATATTTTTAACTGTAATTTAAATTCAATTTTTTATTGTTCGTATGTATAATTTCTGTAGTCGTCCAAGATTCGTTGTTTTTCCCGTACTCGAAATCTGCACCGCTCGAAATTTTCAGAAAATATGCAGATGTTCTTGTTGAATTGCGAAATGCTGTCAGGCTCAAGGTTCTTGAGTTGGTGCACTTGAAAAGTGCAGGACTCTGATTCACTGGAATGTAGGCTGCAGAATCGTCTTTCCCATAATTTGCAAGTATCCAATTGCAAAATTTTGTTATGCTCCAATTCAGCAGGCGCTCGAAAAATGTAGAGCCGTGACTCACAAAGTCGTAAGTGGCTAGATCTCGATTCACAGGATCGTAGGTTTCAGGATCGCCATGTGGTATTATAAAATGCCTTTTAATATTATGAATGGCTTTTATAATATGGGCCACTATGTTTGTATATCTTGCGTGGCGAAATCGATCGCCGCGTAGCAAGACTACAAACAATAGTGCCATCAAGTAATAAAAACTAAAGTTTTAGTTTTGATTGACCCATCTGTATGGTCGCCGACAAAGCTGGCGTTCCAAGACAGACTAACTTTATTGTGTCATGTCCGATCTTAAATAGTAACATTTTCGTTAAATTGCTAAGTGAAAAATATATGTACTAAAATGTATGGATTTGGTTTTCGGTGTTATTTTTAACGTTAAGTGTACTTGTTTGAGTCTTTGCTAAGTCAAATCTAATTTTAGAGTTCACCACTTTCTTAAAATGGCGCTAAAGTCACAAAGTGAATATTTTTAATTTGTTATGACATTTGTGTGTGTTTGCATTTTAATATTCACAACACCTTTGTACTCAGGATCCTCAAAAACCTCTTTGGGAATATTCTCAACCAACTGATGATGCTCGGGACGCTTATTCACCTTGCAAATAGCTTCAATTTTGGTATCGCATGCTCTAGACAATGCATCGGGGACGACGTTCTGATTGCTCATGTGATGCTTGATGTTGAAGTTGAATCCCTGCAGCTTTAGACTCCACCGCGCTAGCCTCCCTGACAAATCCCTCTGCGCCATCAACTATTTTAGACTTGCATGATCGGTAATGATAGTGAAAGAGAACCCCTCAACATATGCCCGAAAACGCTTGATGCTCTACACTGCAGCTAAGCATTCTAATTCCGTGACGCTGTAGTTACGTTGTGCGGCATTGAGTTTTGCGGACATAAATGCGATGGGATCCTCTCCACCATCATCATCCCGTTGGAAAAAGACGCTGCCAATGCCAGTGGCTCTTGCGTCACACTGTATGTAGAAATGTCGGGAAAAATCATGATTGACCAGAACTGGTGCAGAAACTAGGAGTTTTTTCGTTTCCTCGAAGGCTTTATTGGCCGCCTCTGTCCACCCGAATTTCTTTTTCCCCTTCAACAAATCCGTCATGGGAGATGTTATGGATGCAAAGTTCGGAATAAACCGCCTGTACCCTGGGTATGTAACGATGCCTGACACCTTTTCAGGGTCAGTTTCAAGGACTCCATCACCAATTACATAACCAAGATATTTGATTTCCTTTTGGATAAATTTGCTCTTTTCAACGTTGATGGTTGGACCTGCAGATGTTAATAAGGTGGCAACCTTAGCAAGTCATTCCAAATGTTCATCAAACGTTGAGTTGGGCAAAGAGGGAGCTGACTAAGGCCATCACAAGGAGTAAACGTGCAAATGGCAGGCTCTTTGTGAGGAGGTCAATTCAGACCCGTGGGGAGATGGCTACAAATGGGTCACTCGCAGACTTGGCTGTATGCGATCTAGCACTCTCATGGACGCGATATCCATTGAGCATATCGTTGGCTCGCTGTTCCCGGTGCATCCGCCAAGGATTGATGGGCCCATATTTGTTAACCAGGCGGATGTTCCTCTTTTTACGGACGAGGAGCTGAACAGTGCGGTGTCCAGGATGAAGAACCGGAAGGCCCCAGGGCCTGACGGAGTGCCGGTCGAGGCACTTAAAGTCGTGGCGGAGAGTCAACCGCGTCTATTATTGGATTTGTATAATTCATGTTTAGTCGCGGGGGTCTTCCCGTCGCGGTGGAAAGTGGCTCGACTAGTACTTGTAGATAAGGGGAAGGGTAACCTGGGCTGCCATCGGCATACCGCCCGCTGTGCATGCTGGACACTGCTGGAAAGCTTCTCGAAGGGTTACTAAAGCCGCGATTGCTGTCAGCTGTGAGATCAGCCGGTGATATTTCTTGCAGGCAGCACGGCTTCCGGAAGGGTCATTCAACAATCGATGCCATCTCAGAGGTTATTGGGGCTGTAGCAAGAGCGGAAGAGGCATGTTACCGGGCCAGACCGGTCGTCTTGCTGGTAACGCTTGACGTGCAAAACGCCTTCAACTCGGCGAGGTGGACGGACACCCTTCGGGCCCTTGAAGGGAGGTTCCGTATTCCTGGCTACTTGCTGGCCATGATACGGCACTACCTCAGGGACCGATGGTTGCTCTATGACACTGAGGACGGAGTCAGAAGGAGGCCTGTCACCTCAGGTGCGGCACAGGGGTCAATCTCTGGAACATCATGTACGATGATCTGCTGCGCCTGGAAATGCCTGCGGATGTGTTCCTGGTAGGTTACGCTGATGACGTCGCAGCTGTAATCACTTCTAGATCTGCCGATTTCGCTCAACTTAGACTTAACCAAGTTATGAGAAGGGTGGATCGGTGGATGACTGAACACGGCCTTCAGCTGGCAGTCTCAAAGACAGAGATTGTCATGCTGACGAAGCGGAGGATACCAACTGTCATACCCATGACGGTTGGCTCCATCGGGGTCCAGACCAGAAAGTCGGTCAGGTATCTGGGAGTGACACTGGACACCAAGCTGACGTATTGGGATCATATCCGCAGGCCATGTGAGAGGGCTCTTGTAGTCGTCACTCCGCTGAGTAGGCTAATGGCCAACGTTGGCGGACTCAGTGAGACGAGACGGAGACTGCTGATGGTGACGACCAATTCCATCTTGCTATATCGCGCCAAAATTTGGGGAGATGCGCTTCGAACTAGGAAGTTCCGGAAGCGCATTGCCAGTGTCCAGCGCAGGGGTGCCCTGCAAATCGCGTGTAGCTACCGCACGGTCTCAGAAGAGGCTGTGATGGTTGTATCGGGCGTAATCCCGATCGATCTGCTAGCGCGAGAACGCAAGGAAGGGTACCTCTTTCGCTCAGAGCTGGACAGAACTGAGGCTTTGACGCACGCGCGTACACTGACCCTCCAACTTTGGCAACAACGCTGGAGTGAAAGTGATAAAGGACGCTGGACGGCTAAGCTAATTGGTCTTATTGAGCCTTGGCTTAGCCGGAGCCACGGAGAGGTAAACTTTTACCTTTGTCAATTTTTTACAGGGCACGGTTACTTCAGGAAATACATGAACAGAATGGGTAGTGTGGTCACACCGTACTGCTGGTACTGTGTGACTGAGCTCGATGATGCTCAGCACACATTCTTTATGTGCCATCGCTTCGTAAGTTTGAGGCGCACCATTGAGTCCACGATCGGCCTGGTAGCGCCCGAGACGATCGTGGATGCAATGCTGCGAAACGAGGAGAACTGGCGCGCAGTCTCAACGTACGTTGAGAAAGTGCTGCGTATAAAGCGTTAGGAGGGTTGCCTTACCGATCCATAAGCTGTGGTAGTTCTTGAAGCCCGTGGTTACCAATGGGTGACTCAGCACGACCGGGTCGAAGCAGTGCTTAGGCGGGTCCCGACTCGGAACTTCGTGGGCATGTAGATGGTCCTTTTTTTTAGTGAGTCAAACCTCACATACCCCGTGGTGATAGGTTATCCTGGGATCTGGTATGCATATTTTTTTTTTGCCATCTACACGGGGGGGGGGGGGGGAAATACGTCGAGTTGGTTACCAGCAAATCATCCAAGTATACAAACACTCGATCATGCAATTCATGAGGGATGACCTTGTGCATCAGTCTACACATTGTTTGGGGTGCGTTACACAACCGACTTCATCCAGCCTCCGTTTATCTTCAGGAGTTAATTGATGAAAGCAAGAGTTCATGTCTGGGACTTCAATAGTGGAGCACTGAGGTGCAATTTTAAATGCACCCCAGAAGTCTATACCAAGATAGACTGGGTTGGTCAGACTGGGGCATAACAGGAAGCGTACTAGCTTACTTTTGTCTTTAAACCGCACTAGAGTACTAACATATCCAAGTACCGGAGCCCTTTCACCGGAAGCTGTGTGAACTGCTGTTTGCAGGCTGTGAACATACAAACCGAGCTCAGCAACCAAGTCTAAAGCACCTGCGCCCAAAATGCTCACTCTGGCTCCACTATCAAAAATAACTTTTGCAAAAATAAAGTTTAGGTAATGAATTCTGAACGTGTTTCAAATGTGAATTTGATAATGTTTTTGAAATTTTTAACCCTATGTGTCCGCTAGGCGCCGAAAATGAGATTGGGAAAATTTGAAAATTTTTGAATTGTGATAACTTTTTATTAGATTATCAGATCATAATGAAACTTACAAAACATATAAATGTTGTTAAGTTGCACACTTGCGTAGTTTTACGTGAACGTGCTGGCATTCCTGTAGCTACGGCAGGCACTGAAAGTGAACACATTCTAACCATCGAATCTCCTAATTTATGTCCGTTTCTTTGAATGAAAACCAGCTTGCATATAAATCTTATGCTTTGTCTAAACAGTCAAGGAAAAATTTTGGAATTTTCATGTCGGACAAGAACGGTAACCCTATCTCAATATACCTATATTTTTAGCATCAACAACTTCTTTTCACGGGAACTCACGAACCAATAATCAGATGCAACTGAAATTTACAGAATACATTGGACTTAGGCAGGACCAGGTCTGATAGAAGGGATTTTGAATTGTGGGCAACCCTGTGCCAGTGGTGCCATCTTGAAAAATTACAAAGAAAAAAAAAATGCTTTTTACCCTATCAACTCTGATTCAGTTACCAGATTTTCATGAAATTGACACAATAGCTGAACCTTACTCTAAGCCGTGATTGATATAAATTTGGTTGAAAAATTCGTTTGGTGCTGCCAGCTATGGTAATTTTTGTGTCTTTGGTTTTGAAAATTCGCTCAGGAAAATAAAGCTTTTAGCCCTATTTCGTCCAGTGCAGTCATGAAATCCATACGAATGTCATACATTTAATGGAACCTATTATAGACATTATTCAGGTCAAATTTGGTTGAAAAGCCATGATAGGGTTGTCAGCTATTATTGGTTTTATGTTTATTTCCAATATCTTTCTTAAGTGATTTCATCATCATCATCGTGGCACAACAGCCGACGTCGGGCCTTGGCCGCCTGGATCGTATTCCTCCAATTGTCTCGGTCACGTATCCGCGTCCTCCAGTCTTGGAGCCCCAATAATTGCTCGGCGTCCGCATACACTGAGCTCTCCCAACGAGCTCTTGGTCTTCCTCTTGGCCTCGCTCCGTCGACTCGTCTTGCGTTCATGACACGTTTTGGCATGCGATCGTCATTCATGCGTTGCACGTGTCCAGCCCACTGTAAACGTTGTAATTTGACGATCTTGGAGACTTCCAGCTCATCATAAAGTTCGTACAACTCATTGTTGTACCGGATGCGCCATCCATCTCGGTCGCGAACAGACCCGAAAATCCGCCGTAGAACTTTCCGTTCGAAGGTGTCGATCCTATTTTCGGAGGCTTGGGTCAAGGTCCATGTTTCGCAACCATAGCACAGCACAGGTCGTATGATAGTTTTGTAAACGCGGAAATTAGTTTTAAGCGATTAGCGATTTGATCGTAAAATTTTCAAATGGTAATGATATTGTAGTGACAATATACAGCATATATTAAGTTTGCGTTTATTTCAAAAATGCCGCGGTTGGTAACCCTAAATTTCTTTGCACTCCTATAACTTCGAACGAAGTCATCGGATTGAGACGAAATTCGCAGGGTAGGTTAATTTCAACGTGATGCAGATGTGCAAAAGGTTGCCAGCACGATCCGTAGTGCTGTTTCTGTATCAATAAATGCTTACAGTTAGTACTGTTGAGATCTTGTCCACAAGTTTATTTTTTTTCCCAACACCTTGATTGCCAACTAGAAGCAGGTGCTCGCCGATCATAAAGTCTTGCAACAGACATTCCAATATTTCCACAGGCTGCGGCACATCGTAAAATAATGTGCTTGGAACTTTGCTATCTGCTTCTGTCTTAACAATATTGTAGTTAGTTTCACCTATACGTAGCATACCATCCGTCACTTCAATAGATTTATTACTTCGTCTCGTTTCCGGAGGCTTATCAATTTCTGCCTTTTCCATTGCTTTCTCCAAGGCAGCACGCGGCAAAGACGGCAGAAACTTTGCCAGAAAAGCGTTCTGAGTGATTTCATAAACCGAATTCAATGAGCTCTCATCTTTCGCAGCAGGCGGATAAATTGAGATTCGCCAAGCAATTTTAATCAACTGCCGCGACGATAATGTGGTTGATAAGCTTTTCATCAACGGATCTCTTGATTCACGTAAAATATGAGATAATTTCACTACTTTTTGGATATTATCGTCAACGTTGCTGTACAGTTTGTTAATGATTTTCATTTCTTCGCTGGCCTGTAATGGGCGTATTTCAAGAAACTGGAACAAACTCAATATTTCGGGTGCTAGCCAATTCGTGGATGAGTTTACGTTGGGTGGGTCGGCCAGAGCAATTAACTTGAATGGCTTGTGTATTGGCATAGTGTCTTTTGGCACATAATTCTTTAGCTGAAGATGTTTTCAGTAGTTCCGCATAACGATCAGGTCGAAGAAGTATACTACCGTCGCAGAGTTGAAGTTCACGGTCATGAATCAGTCTCTGGAGCACTGTTTTTGTACTTTTGTGCAGTCGATCAATACCATCCAATACAGTCACACTTCCAACTTTAGCAGCCCGTACCAAATTCGAATCACTTTGAAGTGTCACACGGCGGTGATGTTGACAGATGAATGTCAACATTCAAAAAGTCACCACTGACCCGTGAACAATTCAGGGTAAAACTGGACTTGATGCCCCACACAGCTGTTGCATGAATCTCACCGATAGATGTCGGGCTAATATGTTTGTATTTTTGTGGTTGTGCGTTTGCTTTTGGGGCTTCTTTTCTTTCTTTTTTTTCTTTTTCTTAATTGTTTTATCTTCTTTTTTATGTTTTTGTATAATTTTGCCTGTTTTTCTTCATTTTTTCAACCCTTCTACCACCTTTTCGCCCTCTGGTGGCGGGATTTCCCGGTTGTGGGGCATCAAGTCCAGTTTACCCCAATTCAACAGTACAGCAAACCTGGTGTCGGGTTCCGGTACTTTATGCTTTGGGGATGCCCTAGTTGCGTCGAAATGGAAAGCAATGGAAATTGGAAATAAACCGCTCTAGCGGTACAGTGAAAATTTTTCTGGACAAAGAAAAAGGGGACTCGATGGTCAGAAGTGGAAGAAAGCAGTTCAGCGGATTCTTTTGTGGTGGCTATAAAATTAAAATATAAGTTGATTTGAACAGAAAAAGGGGAGATTTTGAGGGAAATTTTGGAAAAGACTCCAGTACAAAACTGTCTGAAGTAATAAGATAGTAGTTAAACTATTGTGCAATAGTGAACAATTATTAAACTGTTTAAAACTTTGAAAAAGTTTAGTAAAGTGGGTGAAATATTAGAAAATTAAAGTGACTGCTGGGAGAAAGAAGAAAGCAATTTGGTCAGTGTGCTTACCAGAAGGCGGTGTCGTTGGCAAACGTTGTGAATCGATTTGGCCTGGACGAAAAATTTCTGTGATTCCTCGAGCGATATTTTTTCGAGATATATTTTTTTTGTTTTGTTGGAATTATTAGTTTATCCCTACATTTGGATCACATTTTTATTACAAACAAAAAGAAAATAGGAAAGAAAAAAACGTATGATCAATGTGAACTCCACTCCGGCCGGGGTTGGGCATGAAAAAACCCAACCCAAATTAGACTTTAGTTGATTTAATTCGATTTCTATGATTTTATTTGACCTATGTGCTTGAATTTAGTTAATTGGATTGTGGACTTTTGGTTTTTTGGACTTTTTACTAATTTTCGAAGAAAAGTAGTATTAAACTCGTTTCGCTGAAAATTCATATTTCTTTATATATTTATATATATATATATATATATATATATATATATATATATATATATATATATATATATATATATATATATATTTATATATATATATATATATATATATATATATATATATATATATATATATATATATATATATATAGATATATATATATATCATCAAAATGATTAAGGGAGATAATCTCTGGAGTGGCCGATCCGATTGAGCTGAAACTTTCGGAGAACGTAGATGTATTTAGTAGGTAGGTCCACAATTTGCTAAAATTCAGATATCCTAAACCTTTTGGCGGTGGCGAGCGTTTTGGTGAATTTTGAGGTACTCCTATATTTAAAAGCAGCATGAATTTTTGTTCAAAAAAAGTATTGGGAATGAAAACTTATTATGTTCTTAGCTTGCTTGTGGTAAGGAATTGGAAATTTTGAGCCGTGTGTAGGTGCAGCGTGTCTAAAATTAG
The DNA here is from genome assembly GCA_963978885.1 of Nemotelus pantherinus. NCBI lineage: Eukaryota > Metazoa > Arthropoda > Insecta > Diptera > Stratiomyidae > Nemotelus > Nemotelus pantherinus. The sequence goes on along the minus strand of OZ022266.1, from coordinate 86,838,626 downwards.
GCAAGAATTTTTTTTCAAATTTTGATTTGTCATTACTTCTGACGAAAACATTGGATCATCGTGAAATTTGCAGAGCGTATTGATGTTGACTAAAAATTAATACACATGGATTTTCAAGGTAGTGCGGGTAACCCTGTAGCTGCGGCAGGCTCTTGAAAAAAAATCCTTCAAATCATTGAAGCTGCTGAAAAATATTTGATTTTTGACAAAAAATTCAAATCATTGATAAATTTTAACGTTTGTCAATCATGCCAATTTGAAATTTTTAAAATTCCGATTTGCACAAGAACGGCAACCCATCACTAAATTACCTCTATTTTCAGCACTCGAAAGTTCTGTTCACGAGAACTGACGACCGGATTATCCGATCATAATGAAATTCACAGAACATGTTGATATCAACTAGGACCAGGTCTGATAGAAATAATTTTGAAATGCAGGCAATCCAGTGGCAGTGGTGCCATCTTGAAAAATCACTGAGAAAAAAATTCGGTTTTTGGCCTATAACTTCCGATTCAGCTATCAAATTTAAACGAAATTCACACAATATTTAGAACTTACTTAAGGTAACATTTGGTGAAAATTTGGCTGAAAATTTAGAATAGGGTTGCCAGCTATGGTGAATTTTGTCTCCGAAATCTTGCAAATTTGCTCAGCAAAATAAAGCTTTTTTCCCTATAACTTCCGGTGCAGTCATGATATCAAAATGAAGTTTATGCAGTAAATACATTTTAATGTGAGCCAAATTTAATAGGAATTTCGTACAAAAATCGTGAAAGGGCTGCCAGCTATGACTATTTTTGTAATTTTTTGGAATTTCTTTTCTGCGCGATTATGTCATTAGATTTGCAAATGGGAACGATCCTGCAATGAAAATTAACAACAAATATTAACGTTTTAAAAATTTGAAAAGTTTTGAGGGTGGTAACCCTAAAAATTTTCCACCCGTATAACTTCTAGCGCAGTGATTCAATCGAAACGAAATTTATTGGTTGGGTTTAGTTTAACGTGAATTAGAATACACCAAATCTTTGCTTTGCTGCTGACACAGGGTAACGAGCTTTAGCCATTTTCGTAACTATTGCATCAACAGATGCTTCAAATTACATACACATATGCAAAACATTTGCAATAAAACTAAGAAACCAATTTTTAAATTTTCCGAGTTTTTAACATTTTTTGGATGGCAGCTTCAAACAACGTTAACCGCTAAAGGTTTCGACGAAATCCTCCGATGAGAACGAAATTCAAAGGATAAGTTGATTTAAATATGAGCTTGTGAAGGTTAACTTATTGCTGCTTCGTTGGGAAAATGTTGCCAGCACTGAACATTTTCATCATTTGTGTTATAGTTTATTTCTGTTGAAAGAGGAATGGTTGATATGACTCTACAAAAAAGTGTATTACGTCTTTCCACATTGTCACTCAAAGACAATTTCTTCGAAAATTAGTTTTCTAGTTTCTTCTTAGATTATTTATTTCTTTTTGTTGCTTGAGTTTTTTTTTGTAAATAATACAAATGGAATAAATATTTCGTTAATGATTCTTGCGAATACTCTTTGTTTTCCTTTCTTCCTGATGTAAAACTGTGAAATGTGGTGAGTGTTGTATTGTCTGCGTGCCATAGCACGTAGAGATCTTCCGCCCGCCAACCCACGCCAGGCTGAGCTAGTCGGCTGGGAAAAGGCACGCCGGGCAAGAGAAGGAAGATCTCTAAGTAAATATATGCTGCACTGACGACGGCTCGACAGAGTTTAGTCGGTCGCAACAAATGGCGCCCAAATACTAGGTTTTGGCTTTCTTTTTATATACTTTTCTTTTGGCAGATGTGCTTTCGGCTGGGGTGGCAAATGTTTAATAGGAGCATTTTTTTTGTTTTCTTTGGCTATGGTTGCAGTTATATACCCGACATTTTCAATTTTCTATCATCATCTTGTCGAGCGGTCGTCAATGCAGCATTGGCGCCCATCTCGTGCTATTGTCTTCGTTTTATGTGTCTAACAGAGCTTGTCTCTTTAATTGCTGACCAGACTCTTGTGGTTGTAGGATTACCTCCGGATAAATTAAATAAAACTGCGCATTATCTTCTGGTCAATAGAATTAATCTTGTCAAAAAGATTAACTTGAATTTGAGCAATTGGAGGAAAGTGTACATTGAGGGGATCCATGAGCTGGTCGTGATCCTTGTCCATCTGTAAGATGTTGTTCAATCATTTGAATTATTTTGAGCAGGACTCAGGACAGATGTTCATGGGGTCCTTTCAAGAAAACTACAAGAGATCTGTAACCTCCTGATTTCCCCAGTCCCATTTCATCATTTAGTGTTAAATTTTATTCCCTTTCCTTTCCTGTCTTTAATTCCTGTCACGAAGAGGATCCGTAAGAATTATTATTTTCTTTATGAATTGGAAATTATACTCATCAAATTCGAAGATCTTTGGTTTTGCTGATACATTACTAGTGTATGTTATTATTTTGGCTGCACATAACTGCGTTATCATTGAACGATATTGAGAAGAATTTGAAGGTTTTTCTTTTGATTGTGAATTCTTTCGGTTGCTGCTCATACTTATCTGGAAAAAAAAGATATACTTAATTTTGGATTGATTTGGTTTGGATTTAAACTATATACTTTATTTGAACATGCGTCGGAGAACAAATAGTTGGGACCCTAGTTACACGCCTTTCCAGCACCAATTGGAACGCTTGAGCCTATCCCCTTCGGCTACTCAAGGCACGAGAATCACAGAGGCAATGAGAACGAATTCGTCTCCTACTGGTCAGACGGTAGCACACAGTTCATCCACTGAGTCATCAAGAAGACGAATTCCTCACGAAGAAAGTTCTTTCATGCACCAGGAGCAAGCGTCTCGTCCGAGTACTTCGATCAGTAATGACCCACCGAGAGTCACTTTTCAGGCGCAAGCAGAGATGAGTGAGCGATCGTCAATAAAAGTCCCTATAACTAAATGGAACCTGATTTTCGATGGCTCGACTTCAGGTTTGACCGCGAGACAGTTTATGTTTCGTGTGTTGTCCTTGGCGGAAGATTACCATGTTCCTCTAGCCACCCTGGCTATAGACTTTCACCTGCTTCTGCGAGGACAGGCCGCAGATTGGTACTGGCGTTTCCGGGAATTGAATTATCCGCTTTTATGGAGTAGGTTACGGGTAGAATTTCTGGAACGTTTCAGCTCTTTTAGGTCCGATGTGGACGTGCGGAGAATGTTAGATAGTAGATTGCAAAAACCAGGAGAACGATTTCAGGATTTCTTTGATGCCCTTGAGAGTATTTCCCTACAATTGAATACCCCTTTAATGGATCTTGATTTTCAGTGTGTAGTTCTTCGGAATATGTCCCCAGCACTTAGAATTCACTTTGCTGGTGTAGAATTCCAAACCACCCGAGAATTAGTTAGACGCTGCTGTTTGATAGAATCAGAGTGGAGACTGTTGGGAGTGAATGGTGATCGAGAGCCGAATCGTCGAGCGCGCCAGGTGCATGAACTTGAGTTCGGGAGAGATCAGGGTATTACTAATCAACCAGACACATTTCTTTCCCCAGTTCGACACTTGATACGTGATCTTAGACCGTCATCTGCAGATGTTTCCTATCAAAAGGAAATTCAGGCGATGAAAGCAAGTCCGTACAATGTTTCATCGGAGAATTCCCGTCGGCTTCCGTTCAGCAGTCAGCCACATAGTGTTTACGAGAAACGATCTTGTCAGCTGTACGAAGATGATATGTCTTCCGATCTAAGGACGCCACTATTTCAACATCCTGAAGAGTATAGGGGTTCCCTCACTTCCAGACAAGAACTACACGCCGTGAAAACAGTCTCTAATGATATGCTTAATAGGGATCGCGGAGCGGAAGGTAGTAGAAACTACAGAGTATGTTGGAATTGCCTCGACTTAGGGCATGGTTTCATGGATTGCTCGAAACCTATAAAGTGACTCTTCTGCTTTGGTTGTGGTCGAGAAGGGACTCTGAAGCCCAAATGCCCAAATTGTCAGTCGAGAAACTCAGGCAGGAATACGCTTTCAGCAGGGAGGTTGCGTATTCCTCCAAACACTCGTTCCTCCAGACCCGAGATGTCAGACGTAGCTACGAATGTGGATCCCGAGCTACGCCGGCGACAATGATTTCCTGTCAGAACCGTACCCCAACTAAGACCTTTCCTTCAACGCTTGCAAATTATGGTTCAACCTCTTCTACTATCTCCGGAGATCGTAGGCGTTCCTCTGAGCGTTTCAATCGTTCATGGAGGTATTTTACCCTGAGGCGTTTCTTGAAGAAAGCGTGTGTCAGTTCCATTGTGACCATGTCTGGTGATAACCGCCCCTTTGCCGAATTTTTTATTAAAAGGCGTAGGCTCGTTGGGTTACTCGATAGTGGAGCCAGTGTGAGCATTTTGGGTGCAGGTGCTTTAGACCTGGTTGCTGAGCTCAGTTTGTACGTTCACAGCATGCAAACAGTAGTTCACACAGCTTCCGGTCAAAGAGCCCCAGTACTTGGATATGTTAGTACCCTGGTGCGGTTTGAAAACAAAAGTAAACTAATACGCTTCCTGTTATGCCCCAGTCTAACCAACCCAGTCTATCTTGGTATAGACTTCTGGGATGCATTTAGGATTGCACCGCAGTGCTCCGCTATTGAAGTCCCGGACATGAACTCTGGCTTTCATCAATTAACTCCTGAAGATCAACGGAGGCTGGATGAAGTCACACATCAATTTCCTTCTTTTAACAATTTAGGTTTAGGCAGAACCAACTTATTGTCTCATACCATCGACACTGGTGATGCCCAGCCTATTAAACAGCGACATTATGCCGTGTCACCTGTCGTTCAGAAATTGATGTATGACGAGCTAGACCGCATGTTGTCTCTAGGGGTTATTGAGGAAAGTAGGAGTTCCTGGAGCTCACCTGTCACCATTGTTCGGAAACCGGGTAAAATACGTTTATGTTTGGATGCAAGACGATTAAACGAGGTAACTGTCAAGGATGCGTACCCTTTGCCGTTGATCGAGGGCCTGTTAGCACGTCTGCAGTCCACACGCTTTATAACCAGTCTGGACCTGAAAGATGCCTTTTTGCAGATTCCTTTGGATGCAAAATCGCGGGAAAAGACAGCGTTTACAGTACCTGGACGTCCTTTGTATCACTTCACTGTCATGCATTTTGGATTGTGCAATGCTCCACAGACTATATGTCGATTGATGCATAAGGTCATCCCTCACGAGTTGCATGACCAGGTATTCGTTTATTTGGACGATTTGTTGATAACAAGTCCAACATTTGATGACCATCTCAAATTGCTGTCTATTGTGGCCAATTTATTACAGCAGGCGAATTTGACCATCAATGTCGAGAAGAGCAAATTCGTCCAAAAAGAAATTCGATACCTAGGTTATGTGATAAGTGATGGTGTCCTAAAGACGGATCCTGAAAAGGTTTCCGGCAAAACGGTAAAGGACGTGAGGAGATTCATGGGGATGGCTGGGTGGTATAGGCGTTTCATCCAAAATTTTGCAGCTATTACATCACCTATGACGGATCTGCTGAAAGGTAAAAGAAGGTTCGTATGGACTGAGGCTGCTAATAACGCTTTCGATCGGACGAAGGAACTTTTAGTGTCTGCACATGTGTTGATCAACCCAGATTTCTCTCGGTACTTTTATATTCAGTGCGATGCAAGTGCCAGCGGCATCGGCAGTGTTTTATTTCAGAAAGATGATGATGGTGGAGAGCATCCCATCGCCTTTATGTCATCGAAGTTGAATGCTGCGCAGCGCAACTATAGCGTTACCGAACTAGAATGCTTGGCTGCGGTGCAGAGTGTCAAAAGGTTTCGGGCATATGTCGAGGGGCTGCCTTTCACCATTATCACAGACCATGCCAGTCTGAAATGGTTAATGGGCCAGAGAGATCTGTCGGGGAGGTTAGCACGGTGGAGCCTAAAATTACAAGGGTTCAATTTCAACATCGAACATCGAGCAGGCACTCAAAATGTCGTACCAGACGCGTTATCACGAGCACGTGACTCTGAAGGGGGGCCTCATTGTGCTGTTGTTTGTCTTCCTGAGCATCACCAATTGCTAGGGAACATTCCATCACAGGCCTTTCAGGATCCTGAATACATGAATCTCGTCCATCAGATTGAGCAACATCCGGATCAGTTCGAAAACCTGTACACTAAGAACGGAGTTGTGTATATTCACACGGAGGTCTTGACTTAGATATTCCTAGTGCAAAGGTGTGGGTGCCTGAAGGAGGAAGACAAGTGTTGCTGGCACGTAGTCATGACAGCCCTCCCACATTGTGGGATTCGTAAAACACTAGAAGTCTTGCGACGATATTATTACAGGCCGAAGCTGCGTCAAGATGTCACCAGATATGTCAACAATTGTTCTATTTGCAAGCAAGTTAAGGCCACGAATGCTACAATGAGACCACCTATGGGCGCTGCCAGGATTACTGATCGGCCAATGCAACGCTTGCTTATTGACTTTATGGGCCCATATCCTCGTTCAAAGCTAGGTAACACCCAGTTGCTGGTGGTGCTCGATTTCTATTCACCCCAGGCTAATGCCTCTGAAAGAGCCAACCAGTCTATTCTAACCGCTATTCGAGCCTACATAGGAGACGACCATCGGAATTGGGACGCTAACCTGCCGGAGTCATGTGCCGCATTTCGTAATGCAGTACATGAGTCCACAGGTTGTTCGCCCCATTTCCTGATGTTCGGGTATCAACCTATCCACCATGGTTCTGAATACGCGCTTTTGAAGTCTTTACAGGCTTTTGAGGATGGAGAGGTTGTGACAGTACCAAATTGTGACCGGTTACGTCAGATTCATTGTCAGGTCAAAACCAAAATGACCGAGGCATACAACAAGGGCGCGCAAAGATACAATTTAAGAAGCCGTGTAAAAGATTTTGCCATCGGTCAAGACGTCTGGGTACGCAATCATTCACTAAGCTGTGCGGTTGACCGATTTGCGGCTAAACTCGCCCCAAAGTTCATTAAGGCAACGATTAAGCCTGAATTGGGACAGGTCATCTATGAGTTGGTAGACGAGAAAGGAAAGGTGCTTGGAAATTACCACGCTAAAGACATCAAAGCGTGATGACTGATGGTGCTCACAGTCGGAAGCCAGCGAGTTGTGCCCGGCATTCTGAGACCTCTCAGGGTCTGGGTCGTCCCCACGATTGTTGAGACCTTGTCCACAAGTTTATTTTTTTTCACCTTGATTGCCAACCTTGATTGCCAACTAGAAGCAGGTGCTCGCCGATCATAAAGTCTTGCAACAGACGTTCCAATATTTCCACAGGCTGCGGCACATCGTAAAATAATGTGCTTGGAACTTTGCTATCTGCTTCTGTCTTAACAATATTGTAGTTAGTTTCACCTATACGTAGCATACCATCCGTCACTTCAATAGATTTATTACTTCGTCTCGTTTCCGGAGGCTTATGAATTTCTGCCTTTTCCATTGCTTTCTCCAAGGCAGCACGCGGCAAAGACGGCAGAAACTTTGCCAGAAAAGCGTTCTGAGTGATTTCATAAACCAAATTCAATGAGCTCTCATCTTTCGCAGCAGGCGGATAAATTGAGATTCGCCAAGCAATTTTAATCAACTGCCGCGACGATAATGTGGTTGATAAGCTTTTCATCAACGGATCTCTTGATTCACGTAAAATATGAGATAATTTCACTACTTTTTGGATATTATCGTCGACGTTGCTGTACAGTTTGTTAATTATTTTCATTTCTTCGCTGGCCTGTAATGGGCGTATTTCAAGAAACTGGAACAAACTCAATATTTCGGGTGCTAGCCAATTCGTGGATGAGTTTACGTTGGGTGGGTCGGCCAGAGCAATTAACTTGAATGGCTTGTGTATTGGCATAGTGTCTTTTGGCACATAATTCTTTAGCTGAAGATGTTTTCAGTAGTTCCGCATAACGATCAGGTCGAAGAAGTATACTACCGTCGCAGAGTTGAAGTTCACGGTCATGAATCAGTCTCTGGAGCACTGTTTTTGTACTTTTGTGCAGTCGATCAATACCATCCAATACAGTCACACTTCCAACTTTAGCAGCCCGTACCAAATTCGAATCACTTTGAAGTGTCACACGGCGGTGATGTTGACAGATGAATGTCAACATTCAAAAAGTCACCACTGACCCGTGAACAATTCAGGGTAAAACTGGACTTGATGCCCCACACAGCTGTTGCATGAATCTCACCGATAGATGTCGGGCTAATATGTTTGTATTTTTGTGGTTGTGCGTTTGCTTTTGGGGCTTCTTTTCTTTCTTTTTTTTCTTTTTCTTAATTGTTTTATCTTCTTTTTTATGTTTTTGTATAATTTTGCCTGTTTTTCTTCATTTTTTCAACCCTTCTACCACCTTTTCGCCCTCTGGTGGCGGGATTTCCCGGTTGTGGGGCATCAAGTCCAGTTTACCCCAATTCAACAGTACAGCAAACCTGGTGTCGGGTTCCGGTACTTTATGCTTTGGGGATGCCCTAGTTGCGTCGAAATGGAAAGCAATGGAAATTGGAAATAAACCGCTCTAGCGGTACAGTGAAAATTTTTCTGGACAAAGAAAAAGGGGACTCGATGGTCAGAAGTGGAAGAAAGCAGTTCAGCGGATTCTTTTGTGGTGGCTATAAAATTAAAATATAAGTTGATTTGAACAGAAAAAGGGGAGATTTTGAGGGAAATTTTGGAAAAGACTCCAGTTCAAAACTGTCTGAAGTAATAAGATAGTAGTTAAACTATTATGCAATAGTGAACAATTATTAAACTGTTTAAAACTTTGAAAAAGTTTAGTAAAGTGGGTGAAATATTAGAAAATTAAAGTGACTGCTGGGAGAAAGAAGAAAGCAATTTGGTCAGTGTGCTTACCAGAAGGCGGTGTCGTTGGCAAACGTTGTGAATCGATTTGGCCTGGACGAAAAATTTCTGTGATTCCTCGAGCGATATTTTTTCGAGATATATTTTTTTTGTTTTGTTGGAATTATTAGTTTATCCCTACATTTGGATCACATTTTTATTACAAACAAAAAGAAAATAGGAAAGAAAAAAATGTATGATCAATGTGAACTCCACTCCGGCCGGGGTTGGGCATGAAAAAACCCAACCCAAATTAGACTTTAGTTGATTTAATTCGATTTCTATGATTTTATTTGACCTATGTGCTTGAATTTAGTTAATTGGATTGTGGACTTTTGGTTTTTTGGACTTTTTACTAATTTTCGAAGAAAAGTAGTATTAAACTCGTTTCGCTGAAAATTCATATTTCTTTATATATTTATATATATATATATATATATATATATATATATATATATATATATATATATATATATATATATATATATATATATATATATATATATATATATATATATATATATATATATATATCATCAAAATGATTAAGGGAGATAATCTCTGGAGTGGCCGATCCGATTGAGCTGAAACTTTCGGAGAACGTAGATGTATTTAGTAGGTAGGTCCACAATTTGCTAAAATTCAGATATCCTAAACCTTTTGGCGGTGGCGAGCGTTTTGGTGAATTTTGAGGTACTCCTATATTAAAAGCAGCATGAATTTTTGTTCAAAAAAAGTATTGGGAATGAAAACTTATTATGTTCTTAGCTTGCTTGTGGTAAAGAATTGGAAATTTTGAGCCGTGTGTAGGTGCAGCGTGTCTAAAATTAGGCAAGAATTTTTTTTCAAATTTTGATTTGTCATTACTTCTGACGAAAACATTGGATCATCGTGAAATTTGCAGAGCGTATTGATGTTGACTAAAAATTAATACACATGGATTTTCAAGGTACTGCGGGTAACCCTGTAGCTGCGGCAGGCTCTTGAAAAAAAATCCTCCAAATCATTGAAGCTGCTGAAAAATATTTGATTTTTGACAAAAAATTCAAATCATTGATAAATTTTAACGTTTGTCAATCATGCCAATTTGAAATTTTTAAAATTCCGATTTGCACAAGAACGGCAACCCATCACTAAATTACCTCTATTTTCAGCACTCGAAAGTTCTGTTCACGAGAACTGACGACCGGATTATCCGATCATAATGAAATTCACAGAACATGTTGATATCAACTAGGACCAGGTCTGATAGAAATAATTTTGAAATGCAGGCAATCCAGTGGCAGTGGTGCCTATAACTTCCGATTCAGCTATCAAATTTAAACGAAATTCACACAATATTTAGAACTTACTTAAGGTAACATTTGGTGAAAATTTGGCTGAAAATTTAGAATAGGGTTGCCAGCTATGGTGAATTTTGTCTCCGAAATCTTGCAAATTTGCTCAGCAAAATAAAGCTTTTTTCCCTATAACTTCCGGTGCAGTCATGATATCAAAATGAAGTTTATGCAGTAAATACATTTTAATGTGAGCCAAATTTAATAGGAATTTCGTACAAAAATCGTGAAAGGGCTGCCAGCTATGACTATTTTTGTAATTTTTTGGAATTTCTTTTCTGCGCGATTATGTCATTAGATTTGCAAATGGGAACGATCCTGCAATGAAAATTAACAACAAATATTAACGTTTTAAAAATTTGAAAAGTTTTGAGGGTGGTAACCCTAAAAATTTTCCACCCGTATAACTTCTAGCGCAGTGATTCAATCGAAACGAAATTTATTGGTTGGGTTTAGTTTAACGTGAATTAGAATACACCAAATCTTTGCTTTGCTGCTGACACAGGGTAACGAGCTTTAGCCATTTTCGTAACTATTGCATCAACAGATGCTTCAAATTACATACACATATGCAAAACATTTGCAATAAAACTAAGAAACCAATTTTTAAATTTTCCGAGTTTTTAACATTTTTTGGATGGCAGCTTCAAACAACGTTAACCGCTAAAGCTTTCGACGAAATCCTCCGATGAGAACGAAATTCAAAGGATAAGTTGATTTAAATATGAGCTTGTGAAGGTTAACTTATTGCTGCTTCGTTGGGAAAATGTTGCCAGCACTGAACATTTTCATCATTTGTGTTATAGTTTATTTCTGTTGAAAGAGGAATGGTTGATATGATTCTACAAAAAAGTGTATTACGTCTTTCCACATTGTCACTCAAAGACAATTTCTTCGAAAATTAGTTTTCTAGTTTCTTCTTAGATTATTTATTTCTTTTTGTTGCTTGAGTTTTTTTTTGTAAATAATACAAATGGAATAAATATTTCGTTAATGATTCTTGCGAATACTCTTTGTTTTCCTTTCTTCCTGATGTAAAACTGTGAAATGTGGTGAGTGTTGTATTGTCTGCGTGCCATAGCACGTAGAGATCTTCCGCCCGCCAACCCACGCCAGGCTGAGCTAGTCGGCTGGGAAAATGCACGCCGGGCAAGAGAAGGAAGATCTCTAAGTAAATATATGCTGCACTGACGACGGCTCGACAGAGTTTAGTCGGTCGCAACAAATGGCGCCCAAATACTAGGTTTTGGCTTTCTTTTTATATACTTTTCTTTTGGCAGATGTGCTTTCGGCTGGGGTGGCAAATGTTTAATAGGAGCATTTTTTTTTGTTTTCTTTGGCTATGGTTGCAGTTATATACCCGACATTTTCAATTTTCTATCATCATCTTGTCGAGCGGTCGTCAATGCAGCATTGGCGCCCATCTCGTGCTATTGTCTTCGTTTTATGTGTCTAACAGAGCTTGTCTCTTTAATTGCTGACCAGACTCTTGTGGTTGTAGGATTACCTCCGGATAAATTAAATAAAACTGCGCATTATCTTCTGGTCAATAGAATTAATCTTGTCAAAAAGATTAACTTGAATTTGAGCAATTGGAGGAAAGTGTACATTGAGGGGATCCATGAGCTGGTCGTGATCCTTGTCCATCTGTAAGATGTTGTTCAATCATTTGAATTATTTTGAGCAGGACTCAGGACAGATGTTCATGGGGTCCTTTCAAGAAAACTACAAGAGATCTGTAACCTCCTGATTTCCCCAGTCCCATTTCATCATTTAGTGTTAAATTTTATTCCCTTTCCTTTCCTGTCTTTAATTCCTGTCACGAAGAGGATCCGTAAGAATTATTATTTTCTTTATGAATTGGAAATTATACTCATCAAATTCGAAGATCTTTGGTTTTGCTGATACATTACTAGTGTATGTTATTATTTTGGCTGCACATAACTGCGTTATCATTGAACGATATTGAGAAGAATTTGAAGGTTTTTCTTTTGATTGTGAATTCTTTCGGTTGCTGCTCATACTTATCTGGAAAAAAAAGATATACTTAATTTTGGATTGATTTGGTTTGGATTTAAACTATATACTTTATTTGAACATGCGTCGGAGAACAAATAGTTGGGACCCTAGTTACACGCCTTTCCAGCACCAATTCGAACGCTTGAGCCTATCCCCTTCGGCTACTCAAGGCACGAGAATCACAGAGGCAATGAGAACGAATTCGTCTCCTACTGGTCAGACGGTAGCACACAGTTCATCCACTGAGTCATCAAGAAGACGAATTCCTCACGAAGAAAGTTCTTTCATGCACCAGGAGCAAGCGTCTCGTCCGAGTACTTCGATCAGTAATGACCCACCGAGAGTCACTTTTCAGGCGCAAGCAGAGATGAGTGAGCGATCGTCAATAAAAGTCCCTATAACTAAATGGAACCTGATTTTCGATGGCTCGACTTCAGGTTTGACCGCGAGACAGTTTATGTTTCGTGTGTTGTCCTTGGCGGAAGATTACCATGTTCCTCTAGCCACCCTGGCTATAGACTTTCACCTGCTTCTGTGAGGACAGGCCGCAGATTGGTACTGGCGTTTCCGGGAATTGAATTATCCGCTTTTATGGAGTAGGTTACGGGTAGAATTTCTGGAACGTTTCAGCTCTTTTAGGTCCGATGTGGACGTGCGGAGAATGTTAGATAGTAGATTGCAAAAACCAGGAGAACGATTTCAGGATTTCTTTGATGCCCTTGAGAGTATTTCCCTACAATTGAATACCCCTTTAATGGATCTTGATTTTCAGTGTGTAGTTCTTCGGAATATGTCCCCAGCACTTAGAATTCACTTTGCTGGTGTAGAATTCCAAACCACCCGAGAATTAGTTAGACGCTGCTGTTTGATAGAATCAGAGTGGAGACTGTTGGGAGTGAATGGTGATCGAGAGCCGAATCGTCGAGCGCGCCAGGTGCATGAACTTGAGTTCGGGAGAGATCAGGGTATTACTAATCAACCAGACACATTTCTTTCCCCAGTTCGACACTTGATACGTGATCTTAGACCGTCATCTGCAGATGTTTCCTATCAAAAGGAAATTCAGGCGATGAAAGCAAGTCCGTACAATGTTTCATCGGAGAATTCCCGTCGGCTTCCGTTCAGCAGTCAGCCACATAGTGTTTACGAGAAACGATCTTGTCAGCTGTACGAAGATGTTCTTGTGTCTTCCGATCTAAGGACGCCACTATTTCAACATCCTGAAGAGTATAGGGGTTCCCTCACTTCCAGACAAGAACTTCACGCCGTGAAAACAGTCTCTAATGATATGCTTAATAGGGATCGCGGAGCGGAAGGTAGTAGAAACTACAGAGTATGTTGGAATTGCCTCGACTTAGGGCATGGTTTCATGGATTGCTCGAAACCTATACAGCGACTCTTCTGCTTTGGTTGTGGTCGAGAAGGGACTCTGAAGCCCAAATGCCCAAATTGTCAGTCGGGAAACTCAGGCAGGAATACGCTTTCAGCAGGGAGGTTGCGTATTCCTCCAAACACTCGTTCCTCCAGACCCGAGATGTCAGACGTAGCTACGAATGTGGATCCCGAGCTACGCCGGCGACAATGATTTCCTGTCAGAACCGTACCCCAACTAAGACCTTTCCTTCAACGCTTGCAAATTATGGTTCAACCTCTTCTACTATCTCCGGAGATCGTAGGCGTTCCTCTGAGCGTTTCAATCGTTCATGGAGGTATTTTACCCTGAGGCGTTTCTTGAAGAAAGCGTGTGTCAGTTCCATTGTGACCATGTCTGGTGATAACCGCCCCTTTGCCGAATTTTTTATTAAAAGGCGTAGGCTCGTTGGGTTACTCGATAGTGGAGCCAGTGTGAGCATTTTGGGTGCAGGTGCTTTAGACCTGGTTGCTGAGCTCAGTTTGTACGTTCACAGCATGCAAACAGTAGTTCACACAGCTTCCGGTCAAAGAGCCCCAGTACTTGGATATGTTAGTACCCTGGTGCGGTTTGAAAACAAAAGTAAACTAATACGCTTCCTGTTATGCCCCAGTCTAACCAACCCAGTCTATCTTGGTATAGACTTCTGGGATGCATTTAGGATTGCACCGCAGTGCTCCGCTATTGAAGTCCCGGACATGAACTCTGGCTTTCATCAATTAACTCCTGAAGATCAACGGAGGCTGGATGAAGTCACACATCAATTTCCTTCTTTTAACAATTTAGGTTTAGGCAGAACCAACTTATTGTCTCATACCATCGACACTGGTGATGCCCAGCCTATTAAACAGCGACATTATGCCGTGTCACCTGTCGTTCAGAAATTGATGTATGACGAGCTAGACCGCATGTTGTCTCTAGGGGTTATTGAGGAAAGTAGGAGTTCCTGGAGCTCACCTGTCACCATTGTTCGGAAACCGGGTAAAATACGTTTATGTTTGGATGCAAGACGATTAAACGAGGTAACTGTCAAGGATGCGTACCCTTTGCCGTTGATCGAGGGCCTGTTAGCACGTCTGCAGTCCACACGCTTTATAACCAGTCTGGACCTGAAAGATGCCTTTTTGCAGATTCCTTTGGATGCAAAATCGCGGGAAAAGACAGCGTTTACAGTACCTGGACGTCCTTTGTATCACTTCACTGTCATGCATTTTGGATTGTGCAATGCTCCACAGACTATGTGTCGATTGATGCATAAGGTCATCCCTCACGAGTTGCATGACCAGGTATTCGTTTATTTGGACGATTTGTTGATAACAAGTCCAACATTTGATGACCATCTCAAATTGCTGTCTATTGTGGCCAATTTATTACAGCAGGCGAATTTGACCATCAATGTCGAGAAGAGCAAATTCGTCCAAAAAGAAATTCGATACCTAGGTTATGTGATAAGTGATGGTGTCCTAAAGACGGATCCTGAAAAGGTTTCCGGCAAAACGGTAAAGGACGTGAGGAGATTCATGGGGATGGCTGGGTGGTATAGGCGTTTCATCCAAAATTTTGCAGCTATTACATCACCTATGACGGATCTGCTGAAAGGTAAAAGAAGGTTCGTATGGACTGAGGCTGCTAATAACGCTTTCGATCGGACGAAGGAACTTTTAGTGTCTGCACATGTGTTGATCAACCCAGATTTCTCTCGGTACTTTTATATTCAGTGCGATGCAAGTGCCAGCGGCATCGGCAGTGTTTTATTTCAGAAAGATGATGATGGTGGAGAGCATCCCATCGCCTTTATGTCATCGAAGTTGAATGCTGCGCAGCGCAACTATAGCGTTACCGAACTAGAATGCTTGGCTGCGGTGCAGAGTGTCAAAAGGTTTCGGGCATATGTCGAGGGGCTGCCTTTCACCATTATCACAGACCATGCCAGTCTGAAATGGTTAATGGGCCAGAGAGATCTGTCGGGGAGGTTAGCACGGTGGAGCCTAAAATTACAAGGGTTCAATTTCAACATCGAACATCGAGCAGGCACTCAAAATGTCGTACCAGACGCGTTATCACGAGCACGTGACTCTGAAGGGGGGCCTCATTGTGCTGTTGTTTGTCTTCCTGAGCATCACCAATTGCTAGGGAACATTCCATCACAGGCCTTTCAGGATCCTGAATACATGAATCTCGTCCATCAGATTGAGCAACATCCGGATCAGTTCGAAAACCTGTACACTAAGAACGGAGTTGTGTATATTCACACGGAGGTCTTGACTTAGATATTCCTAGTGCAAAGGTGTGGGTGCCTGAAGGAGGAAGACAAGTGTTGCTGGCACGTAGTCATGACAGCCCTCCCACATTGTGGGATTCGTAAAACACTAGAAGTCTTGCGACGATATTATTACAGGCCGAAGCTGCGTCAAGATGTCACCAGATATGTCAACAATTGTTCTATTTGCAAGCAAGTTAAGGCCACGAATGCTACAATGAGACCACCTATGGGCGCTGCCAGGATTACTGATCGGCCAATGCAACGCTTGCTTATTGACTTTATGGGCCCATATCCTCGTTCAAAGCTAGGTAACACCCAGTTGCTGGTGGTGCTCGATTTCTATTCACCCCAGGCTAATGCCTCTGAAAGAGCCAACCAGTCTATTCTAACCGCTATTCGAGCCTACATAGGAGACGACCATCGGAATTGGGACGCTAACCTGCCGGAGTCATGTGCCGCATTTCGTAATGCAGTACATGAGTCCACAGGTTGTTCGCCCCATTTCCTGATGTTCGGGTATCAACCTATCCACCATGGTTCTGAATACGCGCTTTTGAAGTCTTTACAGGCTTTTGAGGATGGAGAGGTTGTGACAGTACCAAATTGTGACCGGTTACGTCAGATTCATTGTCAGGTCAAAACCAAAATGACCGAGGCATACAACAAGGGCGCGCAAAGATACAATTTAAGAAGCCGTGTAAAAGATTTTGCCATCGGTCAAGACGTCTGGGTACGCAATCATTCACTAAGCTGTGCGGTTGACCGATTTGCGGCTAAACTCGCCCCAAAGTTCATTAAGGCAACGATTAAGCGTGAATTGGGACAGGTCATCTATGAGTTGGTAGACGAGAAAGGAAAGGTGCTTGGAAATTACCACGCTAAAGACATCAAAGCGTGATGACTGATGGTGCTCACAGTCGGAAGCCAGCGAGTTGTGCCCGGCATTCTGAGACCTCTCAGGGTCTGGGTCGTCCCCACGATTGTTGAGACCTTGTCCACAAGTTTATTTTTTTTCACCTTGATTGCCAACCTTGATTGCCAACTAGAAGCAGGTGCTCGCCGATCATAAAGTCTTGCAACAGACGTTCCAATATTTCCACAGGCTGCGGCACATCGTAAAATAATGTGCTTGGAACTTTGCTATCTGCTTCTGTCTTAACAATATTGTAGTTAGTTTCACCTATACGTAGCATACCATCCGTCACTTCAATAGATTTATTACTTCGTCTCGTTTCCGGAGGCTTATCAATTTCTGCCTTTTCCATTGCTTTCTCCAAGGCAGCACGCGGCAAAGACGGCAGAAACTTTGCCAGAAAAGCGTTCTGAGTGATTTCATAAACCGAATTCAATGAGCTCTCATCTTTCGCAGCAGGCGGATAAATTGAGATTCGCCAAGCAATTTTAATCAACTGCCGCGACGATAATGTGGTTGATAAGCTTTTCATCAACGGATCTCTTGATTCACGTAAAATATGAGATAATTTCACTACTTTTTGGATATTATCGTCGACGTTGCTGTACAGTTTGTTAATGATTTTCATTTCTTCGCTGGCCTGTAATGGGCGTATTTCAAGAAACTGGAACAAACTCAATATTTCGGGTGCTAGCCAATTCGTGGATGAGTTTACGTTGGGTGGGTCGGCCAGAGCAATTAACTTGAATGGCTTGTGTATTGGCATAGTGTCTTTTGGCACATAATTCTTTAGCTGAAGATGTTTTCAGTAGTTCCGCATAACGATCAGGTCGAAGAAGTATACTACCGTCGCAGAGTTGAAGTTCACGGTCATGAATCAGTCTCTGGAGCACTGTTTTTGTACTTTTGTGCAGTCGATCAATACCATCCAATACAGTCACACTTCCAACTTTAGCAGCCCGTACCAAATTCGAATCACTTTGAAGTGTCACACGGCGGTGATGTTGACAGATGAATGTCAACATTCAAAAAGTCACCACTGACCCGTGAACAATTCAGGGTAAAACTGGACTTGATGCCCCACACAGCTGTTGCATGAATCTCACCGATAGATGTCGGGCTAATATGTTTGTATTTTTGTGGTTGTGCGTTTGCTTTTGGGGCTTCTTTTCTTTCTTTTTTTTCTTTTTCTTAATTGTTTTATCTTCTTTTTTATGTTTTTGTATAATTTTGCCTGTTTTTCTTCATTTTTTCAACCCTTCTACCACCTTTTCGCCCTCTGGTGGCGGGATTTCCCGGTTGTGGGGCATCAAGTCCAGTTTACCCCAATTCAACAGTACAGCAAACCTGGTGTCGGGTTCCGGTACTTTATGCTTTGGGGATGCCCTAGTTGCGTCGAAATGGAAAGCAATGGAAATTGGAAATAAACCGCTCTAGCGGTACAGTGAAAATTTTTCTGGACAAAGAAAAAGGGGACTCGATGGTCAGAAGTGGAAGAAAGCAGTTCAGCGGATTCTTTTGTGGTGGCTATAAAATTAAAATATAAGTTGATTTGAACAGAAAAAGGGGAGATTTTGAGGGAAATTTTGGAAAAGACTCCAGTACAAAACTGTCTGAAGTAATAAGATAGTAGTTAAACTATTGTGCAATAGTGAACAATTATTAAACTGTTTAAAACTTTGAAAAAGTTTAGTAAAGTGGGTGAAATATTAGAAAATTAAAGTGACTGCTGGGAGAAAGAAGAAAGCAATTTGGTCAGTGTGCTTACCAGAAGGCGGTGTCGTTGGCAAACGTTGTGAATCGAGTTGGCCTGGACGAAAAATTTCTGTGATTCCTCGAGCGATATTTTTTCGAGATATATTTTTTTTGTTTTGTTGGAATTATTAGTTTATCCCTACATTTGGATCACATTTTTATTACAAACAAAAAGAAAATAGGAAAGAAAAAAATGTATGATCAATGTGAACTCCACTCCGGCCGGGGTTGGGCATGAAAAAACCCAACTCAAATTAGACTTTAGTTGATTTAATTCGATTTCTATGATTTTATTTGACCTATGTGCTTGAATTTAGTTAATTGGATTGTGGACTTTTGGTTTTTTGGACTTTTTACTAATTTTCGAAGAAAAGTAGTATTAAACTCGTTTCGCTGAAAATTCATATTTCTTTATATATTTATATATACAGTCGTGGCCACAATTATTTACACAACGCTAATCATGAAGAAAAATTTGAATAAAATCAAAATAACTCCTTTAATTTTTATTACAACAAAATGAAATTTTATTCAGTTATTCATTGCCAAATTCATAGTTACTTGACAAAAGTAAAATTGAAATAAAACATTACAGAACAAAAATAAAATTAAAAACTAAGTGGCCAAAATTATTTACACACCCGTCTTTATGGCCAAAATTATTTGCACACACTAAGAAAAATTTTCCAGAAAATTAACGGTAATTCTTCGACCTTGTTTCGATCAGCGATAAAGCTGGAACAAATGTTGTACATCAGTTGACATTAGATTTCATTGTAATAAACTAGTTAATGACAGTGAAAATGCCTTGAAACGTTGAACTCTCAATCGAAAAGCGGGCGGCAATCATTGCTAAATTTAATAGCGGTATTTCCGCTAACGAAATTGCCAAAAAAATTTAAATGTCACAGGCGGAGCGTTTATTACCAGGTAAAAAAACAACATTTAACTGGCAGTGTTAAAAATGCAGTAGGAAGGGGTCGGAAGAGGGCAACAAGTGAAAGGGAAGAAACTGTAATACGTCGGTGTATGCAGCGCAATAGTCGCGAAAAGATCAATAACATAATAAATAGTATTAACGAGAACAGAAATGACAAAATCAGTAGAACAACAGTTCGGAGAAGACTTTCCGAGGCAGGAATAAAAGCCTACGTCATCCGAAAACAGCCGTACATCTCTCCAAAGAATCGGGAAGTTCGCTTGCAGTATGCATTTGAGCACAGAAATAAGCCAGTCGAATTTTGGAGACAAATTTTGTGGACAGATGAAAGTGTTATGTCATTGGACGGAACGTACGGTAGACATTTCTACTATTTCAATGCACAGCAAAAGAAAAATCAAGCCGTCAGTATCCTTACGCGCCATACACATGGTGGTAAAATAATGGTATGCGGTTGTATTTGTTACAATGGAGTTGGTCCAATTGTTGATTGTCCGACAAAGATGCGTTCGTTTGAATACCTCCAAATATTGAACGAAGTTGCATTTGTTGCCAGCGATTATTTGATTGGTCCTGATTTTATACTACAACAGGACAATGCACCAATCCATACTTCAAAACGAATTCAACAGTTTTTATCGGACGTTAGGCAAAAAGTCATGATATGGCCTCCACAAAGCCCTGATTTGCATGTCATTGAGCATGCCTGGCATTTTATGAAATCAACAATTCCTCAAAAGATTGGAAAATCGGCAGCTAAAGCCTCGGAAGACATATTAAATGCATGGCAGGTCCTATCCATCGAAACTATACGGAATTTACTTGATTCAATGCCAGCAAGACTCGAAGCGGTTATTCGTGCCAAGGGAGGCAACACCAAGTATTAGGTAATGGTCACAAATTACCCGTTTTTTATTAAGGCTAACAATTAGTTAACCTTTTTTCCAGATTTTTCGGAAAAACGAGACGGAAACCATCCATTGCAAATAATTTTGGCCGTAATGACGGGTGTGCAAATAATTTTGGCCACTTAGATTTTATTTTTATTTTTGTTCTGTAATGTTTTATTCCAATTTTGCTTTTGTCAAGTAACTATGAATTTGCAATGAATAACTGAGTAAAATTTCATTTTGATGTAATAAAAATTGAAGGAGTTATTTTGATTTCATTCAAATTTTTCTTCGTGATTAGCGTTGTGTAAATAATTATGGCCACGACTGTATATATATATATATATATATATATATATATATATATATATATATATATATATATATATATATATATATATATATTTATATATATATATATTTATATATATATATATATATATATATATATATATATATATCATCAAAATGATTAAGGGAGATAATCTCTGGAGTGGCCGATCCGATTGAGCTGAAACTTTCGGAGAACGTAGATGTATTTAGTAGGTAGGTCCACAATTTGCTAAAATTCAGATATCCTAAACCTTTTGGCGGTGGCGAGCGTTTTGGTGAATTTTGAGGTACTCCTATATTAAAAGCAGCATGAATTTTTGTTCAAAAAAAGTATTGGGAATGAAAACTTATTATGTTCTTAGCTTGCTTGTGGTAAAGAATTGGAAATTTTGAGCCGTGTGTAGGTGCAGCGTGTCTAAAATTAGGCAAGAATTTTTTTTCAAATTTTGATTTGTCATTACTTCTGACGAAAACATTGGATCATCGTGAAATTTGCAGAGCGTATTGATGTTGACTAAAAATTAATACACATGGATTTTCAAGGTAGTGCGGGTAACCCTGTAGCTGCGACAGGCTCTTGAAAAAAAATCCTTCAAATCATTGAAGCTGCTGAAAAATATTTGATTTTTGACAAAAAATTCAAATCATTGATAAATTTTAACGTTTGTCAATCATGCCAATTTAAAATTTTTAAAATTCCGATTTGCACAAGAACGGCAACCCATCACTAAATTACCTCTATTTTCAGCACTCGAAAGTTCTGTTCACGAGAACTGACGACCGGATTATCCGATCATAATGAAATTCACAGAACATGTTGATATCAACTAGGACCAGGTCTGATAGAAATAATTTTGAAATGCAGGCAATCCAGTGGCAGTGGTGCCATCTTGAAAAATCACTGAGAAAAAAATTCGGTTTTTGGCCTATAACTTCCGATTCAGCTATCAAATTTAAACGAAATTCACACAATATTTAGAACTTACTTAAGGTAACATTTGGTGAAAATTTGGCTGAAAATTTAGAATAGGGTTGCCAGCTATGGTGAATTTTGTCTCCGAAATCTTGCAAATTTGCTCAGCAAAATAAAGCTTTTTTCCCTATAACTTCCGGTGCAGTCATGATATCAAAATGAAGTTTATGCAGTAAATACATTTTAATGTGAGCCAAATTTAATAGGAATTTCGTACAAAAATCGTGAAAGGGCTGCCAGCTATGACTATTTTTGTAATTTTTTGGAATTTCTTTTCTGCGCGATTATGTCATTAGATTTGCAAATGGGAACGATCCTGCAATGAAAATTAACAACAAATATTAACGTTTTAAAAATTTGAAAAGTTTTGAGGGTGGTAACCCTAAAAATTTTCCACCCGTATAACTTCTAGCGCAGTGATTCAATCGAAACGAAATTTATTGGTTGGGTTTAGTTTAACGTGAATTAGAATACACCAAATCTTTGCTTTGCTGCTGACACAGGGTAACGAGCTTTAGCCATTTTCGTAACTATTGCATCAACAGATGCTTCAAATTACATACACATATGCAAAACATTTGCAATAAAACTAAGAAACCAATTTTTAAATTTTCCGAGTTTTTAACATTTTTTGGATGGCAGCTTCAAACAACGTTAACCGCTAAAGCTTTCGACGAAATCCTCCGATGAGAACGAAATTCAAAGGATAAGTTGATTTAAATATGAGCTTGTGAAGGTTAACTTATTGCTGCTTCGTTGGGAAAATGTTGCCAGCACTGAACATTTTCATCATTTGTGTTATAGTTTATTTCTGTTGAAAGAGGAATGGTTGATATGATTCTAGTGTATTACGTCTTTCCACATTGTCACTCAAAGACAATTTCTTCGAAAATTAGTTTTCTATTTTCTTCTTAGATTATTTATTTCTTTTTGTTGCTTGAGTTTTTTTTTGTAAATAATACAAATGAAATAAATATTTCGTTAATGATTCTTGCAGAGTATTCGCAAGAATCATTAACGAAATATTTATTTCATTCTTCTATTTCATTCCTTTCTTCCTGATGTAAAACTGTGAAATGTGGTGAGTGTTGTATTGTCTGCGTGCCATAGCACGTAGAGATCTTCCGCCCGCCAACCCACGCCAGGCTGAGCTAGTCGGCTGGGAAAAGGCACGCCGGGCAAGAGAAGGAAGATCTCTAAGTAAATATATGCTGCACTGACGACGGCTCGACAGAGTTTAGTCGGTCGCAACAAATGGCGCCCAAATACTAGGTTTTGGCTTTCTTTTTATATACTTTTCTTTTGGCAGATGTGCTTTCGGCTGGGGTGGCAAATGTTTAATAGGAGCATTTTTTTTTGTTTTCTTTGGCTATGGTTGCAGTTATATACCCGACATTTTCAATTTTCTATCATCATCTTGTCGAGCGGTCGTCAATGCAGCATTGGCGCCCATCTCGTGCTATTGTCTTCGTTTTATGTGTCTAACAGAGCTTGTCTCTTTAATTGCTGACCAGACTCTTGTGGTTGTAGGATTACCTCCGGATAAATTAAATAAAACTGCGCATTATCTTCTGGTCAATAGAATTAATCTTGTCAAAAAGATTAACTTGAATTTGAGCAATTGGAGGAAAGTGTACATTGAGGGGATCCATGAGCTGGTCGTGATCCTTGTCCATCTGTAAGATGTTGTTCAATCATTTGAATTATTTTGAGCAGGACTCAGGACAGATGTTCATGGGGTCCTTTCAAGAAAACTACAAGAGATCTGTAACCTCCTGATTTCCCCAGTCCCATTTCATCATTTAGTGTTAAATTTTATTCCCTTTCCTTTCCTGTCTTTAATTCCTGTCACGAAGAGGATCCGTAAGAATTATTATTTTCTTTATGAATTGGAAATTATACTCATCAAATTCGAAGATCTTTGGTTTTGCTGATACATTACTAGTGTATGTTATTATTTTGGCTACACATAACTGCGTTATCATTGAACGATATTGAGAAGAATTTGAAGGTTTTTCATTTGATTGTGAATTCTTTCGGTTGCTGCTCATACTTATCTGGAAAAAAAAGATATACTTAATTTTGGATTGATTTGGTTTGGATTTAAACTATATACTTTATTTGAACATGCGTCGGAGAACAAATAGTTGGGACCCTAGTTACACGCCTTTCCAGCACCAATTGGAACGCTTGAGCCTATCCCCTTCGGCTACTCAAGGCACGAGAATCACAGAGGCAAAAAGGGAACGAATTCGTCTCCTACTGGTCAGACGGTAGCACACAGTTCATCCACTGAGTCATCAAGAAGACGAATTCCTCACGAAGAAAGTTCTTTCATGCACCAGGAGCAAGCGTCTCGTCCGAGTACTTCGATCAGTAATGACCCACCGAGAGTCACTTTTCAGGCGCAAGCAGAGATGAGTGAGCGATCGTCAATAAAAGTCCCTATAACTAAATGGAACCTGATTTTCGATGGCTCGACTTCAGGTTTGACCGCGAGACAGTTTATGTTTCGTGTGTTGTCCTTGGCGGAAGATTACCATGTTCCTCTAGCCACCCTGGCTATAGACTTTCACCTGCTTCTGCGAGGACAGGCCGCAGATTGGTACTGGCGTTTCCGGGAATTGAATTATCCGCTTTTATGGAGTAGGTTACGGGTAGAATTTCTGGAACGTTTCAGCTCTTTTAGGTCCGATGTGGACGTGCGGAGAATGTTAGATAGTAGATTGCAAAAACCAGGAGAACGATTTCAGGATTTCTTTGATGCCCTTGAGAGTATTTCCCTACAATTGAATACCCCTTTAATGGATCTTGATTTTCAGTGTGTAGTTCTTCGGAATATGTCCCCAGCACTTAGAATTCACTTTGCTGGTGTAGAATTCCAAACCACCCGAGAATTAGTTAGACGCTGCTGTTTGATAGAATCAGAGTGGAGACTGTTGGGAGTGAATGGTGATCGAGAGCCGAATCGTCGAGCGCGCCAGGTGCATGAACTTGAGTTCGGGAGAGATCAGGGTATTACTAATCAACCAGACACATTTCTTTCCCCAGTTCGACACTTGATACGTGATCTTAGACCGTCATCTGCAGATGTTTCCTATCAAGAGGAAATTCAGGCGATGAAAGCAAGTCCGTACAATGTTTCATCGGAGAATTCCCGTCGGCTTCCGTTCAGCAGTCAGCCACATAGTGTTTACGAGAAACGATCTTGTCAGCTGTACGAAGATGATATGTCTTCCGATCTAAGGACGCCACTATTTCAACATCCTGAAGAGTATAGGGGTTCCCTCACTTCCAGACAAGAACTTCACGCCGTGAAAACAGTCTCTAATGATATGCTTAATAGGGATCGCGGAGCGGAAGGTAGTAGAAACTACAGAGTATGTTGGAATTGCCTCGACTTAGGGCATGGTTTCATGGATTGCTCGAAACCTATACAGCGACTCTTCTGCTTTGGTTGTGGTCGAGAAGGGACTCTGAAGCCCAAATGCCCAAATTGTCAGTCGGGAAACTCAGGCAGGAATACGCTTTCAGCAGGGAGGTTGCGTATTCCTCCAAACACTCGTTCCTCCAGACCCGAGATGTCAGACGTAGCTACGAATGTGGATCCCGAGCTACGCCGGCGACAATGATTTCCTGTCAGAACCGTACCCCAACTAAGACCTTTCCTTCAACGCTTGCAAATTATGGTTCAACCTCTTCTACTATCTCCGGAGATCGTAGGCGTTCCTCTGAGCGTTTCAATCGTTCATGGAGGTATTTTACCCTGAGGCGTTTCTTGAAGAAAGCGTGTGTCAGTTCCATTGTGACCATGTCTGGTGATAACCGCCCCTTTGCCGAATTTTTTATTAAAAGGCGTAGGCTCGTTGGGTTACTCGATAGTGGAGCCAGTGTGAGCATTTTGGGTGCAGGTGCTTTAGACCTGGTTGCTGAGCTCAGTTTGTACGTTCACAGCATGCAAACAGTAGTTCACACAGCTTCCGGTCAAAGAGCCCCAGTACTTGGATATGTTAGTACCCTGGTGCGGTTTGAAAACAAAAGTAAACTAATACGCTTCCTGTTATGCCCCAGTCTAACCAACCCAGTCTATCTTGGTATAGACTTCTGGGATGCATTTAGGATTGCACCGCAGTTCTCCGCTATTGAAGTCCCGGACATGAACTCTGGCTTTCATCAATTAACTCCTGAAGATCAACGGAGGCTGGATGAAGTCACACATCAATTTCCTTCTTTTAACAATTTAGGTTTAGGCAGAACCAACTTATTGTCTCATACCATCGACACTGGTGATGCCCAGCCTATTAAACAGCGACATTATGCCGTGTCACCTGTCGTTCAGAAATTGATGTATGACGAGCTAGACCGCATGTTGTCTCTAGGGGTTATTGAGGAAAGTAGGAGTTCCTGGAGCTCACCTGTCACCATTGTTCGGAAACCGGGTAAAATACGTTTATGTTTGGATGCAAGACGATTAAACGAGGTAACTGTCAAGGATGCGTACCCTTTGCCGTTGATCGAGGGCCTGTTAGCACGTCTGCAGTCCACACGCTTTATAACCAGTCTGGACCTGAAAGATGCCTTTTTGCAGATTCCTTTGGATGCAAAATCGCGGGAAAAGACAGCGTTTACAGTACCTGGACGTCCTTTGTATCACTTCACTGTCATGCATTTTGGATTGTGCAATGCTCCACAGACTATGTGTCGATTGATGCATAAGGTCATCCCTCACGAGTTGCATGACCAGGTATTCGTTTATTTGGACGATTTGTTGATAACAAGTCCAACATTTGATGACCATCTCAAATTGCTGTCTATTGTGGCCAATTTATTACAGCAGGCGAATTTGACCATCAATGTCGAGAAGAGCAAATTCGTCCAAAAAGAAATTCGATACCTAGGTTATGTGATAAGTGATGGTGTCCTAAAGACGGATCCTGAAAAGGTTTCCGGCAAAACGGTAAAGGACGTGAGGAGATTCATGGGGATGGCTGGGTGGTATAGGCGTTTCATCCAAAATTTTGCAGCTATTACATCACCTATGACGGATCTGCTGAAAGGTAAAAGAAGGTTCGTATGGACTGAGGCTGCTAATAACGCTTTCGATCGGACGAAGGAACTTTTAGTGTCTGCACATGTGTTGATCAACCCAGATTTCTCTCGGTACTTTTATATTCAGTGCGATGCAAGTGCCAGCGGCATCGGCAGTGTTTTATTTCAGAAAGATGATGATGGTGGAGAGCATCCCATCGCCTTTATGTCATCGAAGTTGAATGCTGCGCAGCGCAACTATAGCGTTACCGAACTAGAATGCTTGGCTGCGGTGCAGAGTGTCAAAAGGTTTCGGGCATATGTCGAGGGGCTGCCTTTCACCATTATCACAGACCATGCCAGTCTGAAATGGTTAATGGGCCAGAGAGATCTGTCGGGGAGGTTAGCACGGTGGAGCCTAAAATTACAAGGGTTCAATTTCAACATCGAACATCGAGCAGGCACTCAAAATGTCGTACCAGACGCGTTATCACGAGCACGTGACTCTGAAGGGGGGCCTCATTGTGCTGTTGTTTGTCTTCCTGAGCATCACCAATTGCTAGGGAACATTCCATCACAGGCCTTTCAGGATCCTGAATACATGAATCTCGTCCATCAGATTGAGCAACATCCGGATCAGTTCGAAAACCTGTACACTAAGATATATGTATATTCACACGGAGGTCTTGACTTAGATATTCCTAGTGCAAAGGTGTGGGTGCCTGAAGGAGGAAGACAAGTGTTGCTGGCACGTAGTCATGACAGCCCTCCCACATTGTGGGATTCGTAAAACACTAGAAGTCTTGCGACGATATTATTACTGGCCGAAGCTGCGTCAAGATGTCACCAGATATGTCAACAATTGTTCTATTTGCAAGCAAGTTAAGGCCACGAATGCTACAATGAGACCACCTATGGGCGCTGCCAGGATTACTGATCGGCCAATGCAACGCTTGCTTATTGACTTTATGGGCCCATATCCTCGTTCGAAGCTAGGTAACACCCAGTTGCTGGTGGTGCTCGATTTCTATTCACCCCAGGCTAATGCCTCTGAAAGAGCCAACCAGTCTATTCTAACCGCTATTCGAGCCTACATAGGAGACGACCATCGGAATTGGGACGCTAACCTGCCGGAGTCATGTGCCGCATTTCGTAATGCAGTACATGAGTCCACAGGTTGTTCGCCCCATTTCCTGATGTTCGGGTATCAACCTATCCACCATGGTTCTGAATACGCGCTTTTGAAGTCTTTACAGGCTTTTGAGGATGGAGAGGTTGTGACAGTACCAAATTGTGACCGGTTACGTCAGATTCATTGTCAGGTCAAAACCAAAATGACTGAGGCATACAACAAGGGCGCGCAAAGATACAATTTAAGAAGCCGTGTAAAAGATTTTGCCATCGGTCAAGACGTCTGGGTACGCAATCATTCACTAAGCTGTGCGGTTGACCGATTTGCGGCTAAACTCGCCCCAAAGTTCATTAAGGCAACGATTAAGCGTGAATTGGGACAGGTCATCTATGAGTTGGTAGACGAGAAAGGAAAGGTGCTTGGAAATTACCACGCTAAAGACATCAAAGCGTGATGACTGATGGTGCTCACAGTCGGAAGCCAGCGAGTTGTGCCCGGCATTCTGAGACCTCTCAGGGTCTGGGTCGTCCCCACGATTGTTGAGACCTTGTCCACAAGTTTATTTTTTTTCACCTTGATTGCCAACCTTGATTGCCAACTAGAAGCAGGTGCTCGCCGATCATAAAGTCTTGCAACAGACGTTCCAATATTTCCACAGGCTGCGGCACATCGTAAAATAATGTGCTTGGAACTTTGCTATCTGCTTCTGTCTTAACAATATTATAGTTAGTTTCACCTATACGTAGCATACCATCCGTCACTTCAATAGATTTATTACTTCGTCTCGTTTCCGGAGGCTTATCAATTTCTGCCTTTTCCATTGCTTTCTCCAAGGCAGCACGCGGCAAAGACGGCAGAAACTTTGCCAGAAAAGCGTTCTGAGTGATTTCATAAACCGAATTCAATGAGCTCTCATCTTTCGCAGCAGGCGGATAAATTGAGATTCGCCAAGCAATTTTAATCAACTGCCGCGACGATAATGTGGTTGATAAGCTTTTCATCAACGGATCTCTTGATTCACGTAAAATATGAGATAATTTCACTACTTTTTGGATATTATCGTCGACGTTGCTGTACAGTTTGTTAATGATTTTCATTTCTTCGCTGGCCTGTAATGGGCGTATTTCAAGAAACTGGAACAAACTCAATATTTCGGGTGCTAGCCAATTCGTGGATGAGTTTACGTTGGGTGGGTCGGCCAGAGCAATTAACTTGAATGGCTTGTGTATTGGCATAGTGTCTTTTGGCACATAATTCTTTAGCTGAAGATGTTTTCAGTAGTTCCGCATAACGATCAGGTCGAAGAAGTATACTACCGTCGCAGAGTTGAAGTTCACGGTCATGAATCAGTCTCTGGAGCACTGTTTTTGTACTTTTGTGCAGTCGATCAATACCATCCAATACAGTCACACTTCCAACTTTAGCAGCCCGTACCAAATTCGAATCACTTTGAAGTGTCACACGGCGGTGATGTTGACAGATGAATGTCAACATTCAAAAAATCACCACTGACCCGTGAACAATTCAGCAGTAGAGCGAACCTGGTGTCGGGTTCCGGTACTTTATGCTTTGGGGATGCCCTAGTTGCGTCGAAATGGAAAGCAATGGAAATTGGAAATAAACCGCTCTAGCGGTACAGTGAAAATTTTTCTGGACAAAGAAAAAGGGGATTCGATGGTGAGAAGTGGAAGAAAGCAGTTCAGCGGATTCTTTTGTGGTGGCTATAAAATTAAAATATAAGTTGATTTGAACAGAAAAAGGGGAGATTTTGAGGGAAATTTTGGAAAAGACTCCAGTACAAAACTGTCTGAAGTAATAAGATAGTAGTTAAACTATTGTGCAATAGTGAAAAATTATTAAACTATTTAAAACTTTGAAAAAGTTTAGTAAAGTGGGTGAAATATTAGAAAATTAAAGTGACTGCTGGGAGAAAGAAGAAAGCAATTTGGTCAGTGTGCTTACCAGAAGGCGGTGTCGTTGGCAGACGTTGTGAATCGATTTGGCCTGGACGAAAAATTTCTGTGATTCCTCGAGCGGGCTCATGGTATGGAAACCGCTAACGCACCTAAGCAGAAGCAAATTTCAAGGCTAACGTGTTCTTGGGGCGAGACACCAGCTTCCTTGGTGACGATTCTCATCATATCAGTTTACCTACGCGCATGGAACCAGATAAGTAATTGCCAAGTAACCTTTCAACTTTATACCTTAAGCCTTGTGGCAAGGATAAATTTTCAAGTTCAGAAGTTGAGATTAAAGCTTTATGACTAGGAGTGTCGGAGAAGAATTGAATGCCGTTTTTGCCGCAAACCATACAACTAATTAAAAATTATTTTTTTTTTCGTTAAGTAAATGAATCTGAAGTTTAAACTGAGGAAAAAGAAACTAAAGGTGTGGGGGAATGTAAAATTTCATTAATTTCGCTTTTATTTTTCTTTACTTTTGCATGACTATATATTTAGTTGGTTTATCTATTCGAATTAACATCTTTTTTCAGATCAATTATTTTGGTATTATATTTGTTTGATATATTTTTTTTGTTTTATGGAATTATTAGTTTATCCCTACATTTGGATTACATTTTTATTACAAACAAAAAGAAAATAGGAAAGAAAAAAATGTATGATCAATGTGAACTCCACTCCGGCCGGGGTTGGGCATGAAAAAACCCCACCCAAATTAGACTTTAGTTGATTTAATTCGATTTCTTTGATTTTATTTGACCTATGTGCTTGAATTTAGTTAATTGGATTGTGGACTTTTGGTTTTTTGGACTTTTTTCTTCTTAGATTATTTATTTCTTTTTTTTGCTTGAGTTTTTTTTTTGTAAATAATACAAATGGAATAAATATTTCGTTAATGATTCTTGCGAATACTCTTTGTTTTCCTTTCTTCCTGATGTAAAACTGTGAAATGTGGTGAGTGTTGTATTGTCTGCGAGCCATAGCACGTAGAGATCTTCCGCCCGCCAACCCACGCCAGGCTGAGCTAGTCGGCTGGGAAAAGGCACGCCGGGCAAGAGAAGGAAGATCTCTTAGTAAATATATGCTGCACTGACGACGGCTCGACAGAGTTTAGTCGGTCGCAACAGTATTCATACCGGAAACATTTACAATGAAAATAAATAAATATTGAAACAGTTCTGCAAAATTTTCGGATCGCAGCCCCAAACACCAACTTCAGTTACAATGCTGCAGGCACTAAGCATTTTCTTCATTGATGTTATATGAGATGCTGCTTTCAAAGTTTTGTGAAATAAGCAACTGATAACGAATATAGTTAACAAGTGTTTTGCTCTCAAAAACTTTGAAATTCATGCCAGTGGTAATATATGAAATCTTTCCACCATATGAGTTATAATGCATTCTTGAGACCAAAGTAAAACGTGGTGTTTGAAATATTTTGGCTGTAATAAGCAGCTCGTGTTGTAGAATATGCACTCAAAATCTGCACGATTATTCTACTGTTCTTCGAACATTAGTGTTTCTAGCGGTTCAGGTGCGCCAGAGTTTTTTTTTAAGTTTAATGTAAGTTTTGTCGGAGAGATTGAAATTGCTGTTGTTTGATTTTCGAAGTATCTTTTACGATTTTCGAAACATTTATTCAATGCTTTGTGTTGTGCTTGTTTTGAGGGTGCCTTTTTTTAAATTAAATAATTAAAAATTTAAAAAAACAGTTTTCCTCGATTCCTCCATTCTCGCCATTTTCGGACATTAGTGGGCCTCCTCGCGTCGGTTACTCAACCATTTTTGACACACATTTAGAAGCTATAGCAAATCGGAGATTATATCATAATCTTATAGAAGTAAAACACACGGAGGTTTTTCGGACTTTTCGTAATCAAAAACCAAGGAAACCAGCATAAACAACTGAATACTCTCAACCTCTGAATACTCAGCCAGATCTCCTTTCCTTTTTTCTTAAAATTTCCTCGTCTCAAGTTTTCAATATGCATAAACATTTCTCTTCTCCAACTTTTGGCACAGTGATGCTGTTGTTTTTTTCTAATATCTATAAGAAAATCAAATTATTCGTTCATTCAAACAAACAAAAATAAGCGTTAAATATATATCAAAGTCATAAATTATATAGAAAACTCAGAGAGAGTGAAATTCGCTGTGCTTATTTACTCTCAATCGCTTTAATATACAAAAATTACAAATTCTATGGAGGGAAATTTTAGTTTTCTGGGAAGTCTTTATTTTATCTACTTGAAAACACAGCACAGCAATCTTTAATTTTTGCAAAGTCTTTTACTAGGCAATGACTATTTAATTCGAAGACAATTCTTCATAAAATTCGAACCGTTTAAATCTGAATATCCATTATGTGCCAACGCTTATTAATTAAAAATTATAAATTAAACCCGTGTTGAGGGTCTCAAATAAGCGCATCTTTTGCTTCATATGTTAATTTTGTATCAATTCCACAATTTATTTTGCTCCTCAAATGGAAAGTGTATCATTAGAAAATGCTTTCTCTAATAAAATGAAAATATAAGCCGGAAGACCGATTATAACTTCTACCACTAACATATACATATATACCATCATATCTACATATGAACACGGCCTAACTACTTGCATGAGTTTTTTCATGCTAAAGGTTAGTACGCTGGCGAGCCTGAATTCCGGACACTCGTTGTGCTATTTATTTCTACACTGAAAAATTTTCGTGTAGAGAAGTGTAGAATATTACAAAGTGACAGTTAATTGCTCTCAACTTTGGCGGCATGGGATTTAGAAATTAGCTTTCTTTGAAAATAACCTTTACAATCTACCAACTGTATGTGAAATACTATGTTACTATTCCATCAATGCTTCTTTCAGCTCTTCAATTTAAAATTCATTCAGGTTTGCTGCCTCATCATACTGCTATATTATGAACCAAACCAAAGTTTATGAAAGAAACCAAGTTCTAGTAGCAAATTTTAAAAACTACTTTCACTTCAAATTCAATTAGACTGAATGAAAATAGGCGTAGTTTTTCGAAGTAAAACAATTATGTAATCTATTTAATAATTGTTTATTTGATATATATCGCACGAATACATAATTTCCATCCATGCATTTCATATCGCGTACACATGCGGTGTTGAAAACTTTAGGTCTGTTCGCGTACCTGAATCTATTATAATATATTCAAATAGATTCGCATAATTGCTTCAAGCCAAATTTTGCAGCAAAAAGAAGCCAGCTGCCAAATTATGTTACTGCTGCAGTTTGCTTAAGTACGCGAACAGATCTTTTATAACGTCGCACTAATTCTATTAACCAACCAGCTAATTAAAGTGCTTCCTAGCAAACGTATCTGCCAAAAAAAACAAATGTGCTGGAAAATCATTGCTTCAAGTTCTGCACGAACTATCCTACGCACAAAATTAGAAGACAGAAAGTTCCGACGTACAACAAATTTCAAATTTTCAAACAAAATTCAAATTTTCAAACAAAATTCAAATTTGACGCGCGGTCAAAATGGCCAAAATGATTGCTTTCCGTGACCAAATAAATAGCAGACCATTTAATTCAGGCACCTCGTGCCTGAAAGAACTCTCCACTTGTGCTGCAGAGCCACCTACGAGCGAAAAGCAACACTGAAATTCTGACACTTTTCAGGCAACGTTTCAGGACGGGCAGCGTACCGATTTTCTCAAGTGACCTGAAAAAAAATTCAGGTCCGGAATTCCGTCACTCTTTTCCCATGCATTTTAAAGGGGGACAGGAATTCAGGCTCGGCAGCGTACTAACCTTAACGGACAACTGTACCAAAAGTGAAGACCGAGGAAAAATCATACTTCGATATGTATTTTTTCTCTGGCGCAGAAATTATTTCCGCACCTATCAACCTGCTTTATAAACCTGCACACTCAGCAGCAGCTCAGTATACATACATTAGAATGTGAAATCAACAGAGAATGAGAGAATACGGACTTAGGGGAATGAAGCATACTTCGAAGTAGAGTGCTTGAAAAACGGTGCCGCTGGCGCAAGAATTACGCAAAATACACAAAAAGTGCATAAAGCGAGTAGTGATGGTTTTGCTTTCTTCATACAAAATGAAGTGGTGAATGGAGCAATATAGGTTTTTGCACCACGGCAATTGCTCTTGTGGATTTTTGTGTTGAATTTTTTGAAGGTGTGGAAAAAACACAAATGGAGGGGAATGCAGCATACAAGGAGGTAAAGTAATGAGTAGAATGAAGTAATCTATGTTCATTCATAAATATTAATGCTGTGAAGTCCCCAAGCAGCGATTGTGTTTGTAAATTTTGCTGTTGTACAGCAAGTGAATTTTACATGTAAATAGGGGTGGTTTGAAAATTGAAAGGCATGTAAACGATATGTGAGAACAAAGTTCGTATTTAAAAAAAATAAAACAATTAAGAATATTAACAGCCAATTGAATAGAATGGACTTTAAATATTTGTGTATCTCGATATTTTTGTTATTATGAGGTAAAGATGATCGAAATATTCGTGCCTTTTCTCACCTGCGCCCGGCGCAGCTGCTTCATTGGCTCCAGAGAAAGATCCGGCCCTGAGTTTACTATACAAGGAGTAGTAATTAGATGTCTCGAATATGATCCTGCGTGGCATTGTAAGAACAATAACAGGTAATTTAAATATTTTGCTGCTGTGATTCGCTGCTGAGGATGAAAAGGACACCAGAGGTTGAGGTTGTTAGTATTTGGAAAATAGCTAACTGTCATTGCATATCCAACCGTTTAATTATATTAGAATTAGTATCCAAAATATAATTTCAAAAAGAAAACGCGTTGAACAACATACGAAATAATAAAAAAACCAACATACGAAATAATAAATTACTTACTTTCAAAGATACTGGTACATAAACTACTTAAAATGCCATCACACAGCTTTTTACTGCCAAAATGTATTGTCAAAGAATAACCACACACCATGTTTCAGCTATTTACTGTTGAATATTATTCTTCAGCAGTAAAAATCTTGCTCATTAAATATATTCCGTTCTCATACGAATATTGAGTAAAAAACATTTCTTTCCTGCACTCATTTGAATATAATTACATATTTAGAACTTGCACCAAGCCCATCGTTATAGATCTAATAATCTACAGCAAACTGCCGAGTTTCAGCTCAGCTACAATGTTCTACTATTTCTTGCAACAGAGCTAGCAACATATTCAAATATATTGCGTAAATGC
Organism: Nemotelus pantherinus; assembly: GCA_963978885.1. Classification (NCBI taxonomy): domain Eukaryota; kingdom Metazoa; phylum Arthropoda; class Insecta; order Diptera; family Stratiomyidae; genus Nemotelus; species Nemotelus pantherinus. The sequence goes on along the minus strand of OZ022266.1, from coordinate 86,803,546 downwards.
TCACATCAGTTGATCTCATATGCCTACAAATTCAATTTCATATTCGCCACTCTGACGGCAGCTTCATGAAGCTTCACTTAATTCTATCAATGCCTCCTGGAAGTACGGTCCGTCAGGCTACGTAATCGTTGTAGCTATGACGTCAATTTGGGCAGGCATTTGTTTGTTTGTAATCCAAGTAGTCCATGACGACAAAGACGACACGGAAGGAGTCTCAGCTGTGCTTGTAGCCATCAGAGCTCTCAACGCTCAACGGTCTGGATGGAATGATTGATTTTCGAAGTATCTTTTACGATTTTCGAAACATTTATTCAATGCTTTGTGTTGTGCTTGTTTTGAGGGTGCCTTTTTTTAAATTAAATAATTAAAAATTTAAAAAAACAGTTTTCCTCGATTCCTCCATTCTCGCCATTTTCGGACATTAGTGGGCCTCCTCGCGTCGGTTACTCAACCATTTTTGACACACATTTAGAAGCTATAGCAAATCGGAGATTATATCATAATCTTATAGAAGTAAAACACACGGAGGTTTTTCGGACTTTTCGTAATCAAAAACCAAGGAAACCAGCATAAACAACTGAATACTCTCAACCTCTGAATACTCAGCCAGATCTCCTTTCCTTTTTTCTTAAAATTTCCTCGTCTCAAGTTTTCAATATGCATAAACATTTCTCTTCTCCAACTTTTGGCACAGTGATGCTGTTGTTTTTTTCTAATATCTATAAGAAAATCAAATTATTCGTTCATTCAAACAAACAAAAATAAGCGTTAAATATATATCAAAGTCATAAATTATATAGAAAACTCAGAGAGAGTGAAATTCGCTGTGCTTATTTACTCTCAATCGCTTTAATATACAAAAATTACAAATTCTATGGAGGGAAATTTTAGTTTTCTGGGAAGTCTTTATTTTATCTACTTGAAAACACAGCACAGCAATCTTTAATTTTTGCAAAGTCTTTTACTAGGCAATGACTATTTAATTCGAAGACAATTCTTCATAAAATTCGAACCGTTTAAATCTGAATATCCATTATGTGCCAACGCTTATTAATTAAAAATTATAAATTAAACCCGTGTTGAGGGTCTCAAATAAGCGCATCTTTTGCTTCATATGTTAATTTTGTATCAATTCCACAATTTATTTTGCTCCTCAAATGGAAAGTGTATCATTAGAAAATGCTTTCTCTAATAAAATGAAAATATAAGCCGGAAGACCGATTATAACTTCTACCACTAACATATACATATATACCATCATATCTACATATGAACACGGCCTAACTACTTGCATGAGTTTTTTCATGCTAAAGGTTAGTACGCTGGCGAGCCTGAATTCCGGACACTCGTTGTGCTATTTATTTCTACACTGAAAAATTTTCGTGTAGAGAAGTGTAGAATATTACAAAGTGACAGTTAATTGCTCTCAACTTTGGCGGCATGGGATTTAGAAATTAGCTTTCTTTGAAAATAACCTTTACAATCTACCAACTGTATGTGAAATACTATGTTACTATTCCATCAATGCTTCTTTCAGCTCTTCAATTTAAAATTCATTCAGGTTTGCTGCCTCATCATACTGCTATATTATGAACCAAACCAAAGTTTATGAAAGAAACCAAGTTCTAGTAGCAAATTTTAAAAACTACTTTCACTTTAAATTCAATTAGACTGAATGAAAATAGGCGTAGTTTTTCGAAGTAAAACAATTATGTAATCTATTTAATAATTGTTTATTTGATATATATCGCACGAATACATAATTTCCATCCATGCATTTCATATCGCGTACACATGCGGTGTTGAAAACTTTAGGTCTGTTCGCGTACCTGAATCTATTATAATATATTCAAATAGATTCGCATAATTGCTTCAAGCCAAATTTTGCAGCAAAAAGAAGCCAGCTGCCAAATTATGTTACTGCTGCAGTTTGCTTAAGTACGCGAACAGATCTTTTATAACGTCGCACTAATTCTATTAACCAACCAGCTAATTAAAGTGCTTCCTAGCAAACGTATCTGCCAAAAAAAACAAATGTGCTGGAAAATCATTGCTTCAAGTTCTGCACGAACTATCCTACGCACAAAATTAGAAGACAGAAAGTTCCGACGTACAACAAATTTCAAATTTTCAAACAAAATTCAAATTTTCAAACAAAATTCAAATTTGACGCGCGGTCAAAATGGCCAAAATGATTGCTTTCCGTGACCAAATAAATAGCAGACCATTTAATTCAGGCACCTCGTGCCTGAAAGAACTCTCCACTTGTGCTGCAGAGCCACCTACGAGCGAAAAGCAACACTGAAATTCTGACACTTTTCAGGCAACGTTTCAGGACGGGCAGCGTACCAATTTTCTCAAGTGACCTGAAAAAAAATTCAGGTCCGGAATTCCGTCACTCTTTTCCCATGCATTTTAAAGGGGGACAGGAATTCAGGCTCGGCAGCGTACTAACCTTAACGGACAACTGTACCAAAAGTGAAGACCGAGGAAAAATCATACTTCGATATGTATTTTTTCTCTGGCGCAGAAATTATTTCCGCACCTATCAACCTGCTTTATAAACCTGCACACTCAGCAGCAGCTCAGTATACATACATTAGAATGTGAAATCAACAGAGAATGAGAGAATACGGACTTAGGGGAATGAAGCATACTTCGAAGTAGAGTGCTTGAAAAACGGTGCCGCTGGCGCAAGAATTACGCAAAATACACAAAAAGTGCATAAAGCGAGTAGTGATGGTTTTGCTTTCTTCATACAAAATGAAGTGGTGAATGGAGCAATATAGGTTTTTGCACCACGGCAATTGCTCTTGTGGATTTTTGTGTTGAATTTTTTGAAGGTGTGGAAAAAACACAAATGGAGGGGAATGCAGCATACAAGGAGGTAAAGTAATGAGTAGAATGAAGTAATCTATGTTCATTCATAAATATTAATGCTGTGAAGTCCCCAAGCAGCGATTGTGTTTGTAAATTTTGCTGTTGTACAGCAAGTGAATTTTACATGTAAATAGGGGTGGTTTGAAAATTGAAAGGCATGTAAACGATATGTGAGAACAAAGTTCGTATTTAAAAAAAATAAAACAATTAAGAATATTAACAGCCAATTGAATAGAATGGACTTTAAATATTTGTGTATCTCGATATTTTTGTTATTATGAGGTAAAGATGATCGAAATATTCGTGCCTTTTCTCACCTGCGCCCGGCGCAGCTGCTTCATTGGCTCCAGAGAAAGATCCGGCCCTGAGTTTACTATACAAGGAGTAGTAATTAGATGTCTCGAATATGATCCTGCGTGGCATTGTAAGAACAATAACAGGTAATTTAAATATTTTGCTGCTGTGATTCGCTGCTGAGGATGAAAAGGACACCAGAGGTTGAGGTTGTTAGTATTTGGAAAATAGCTAACTGTCATTGCATATCCAACCGTTTAATTATATTAGAATTAGTATCCAAAATATAATTTCAAAAAGAAAACGCGTTGAACAACATACGAAATAATAAAAAAACCAACATACGAAATAATAAATTACTTACTTTCAAAGATACTGGTACATAAACTACTTAAAATGCCATCACACAGCTTTTTACTGCCAAAATGTATTGTCAAAGAATAACCACACACCATGTTTCAGCTATTTACTGTTGAATATTATTCTTCAGCAGTAAAAATCTTGCTCATTAAATATATTCCGTTCTCATACGAATATTGAGTAAAAAACATTTCTTTCCTGCACTCATTTGAATATAATTACATATTAAGAACTTGCACCAAGCCCATCGTTATAGATCTAATAATCTACAGCAAACTGCCGAGTTTCAGCTCAGCTACAATGTTCTACTATTTCTTGCAACAGAGCTAGCAACATATTCAAATATATTGCGTAAATGCTCACATCAGTTGATCTCATATGCCTACAAATTCAATTTCATATTCGCCACTCTGACGGCAGCTTCATGAAGCTTCACTTAATTCTATCAATGCCTCCTGGAAGTACGGTCCGTCAGGCTACGTAATCGTTGTAGCTATGACGTCAATTTGGGCAGGCATTTTGACATTTCCACGAGGCAGTGCCGATATACACCGAGATTTTACGTGCGGATTTTTAGCTATAATATGAATAAAACGTTAGTTTTTGTGCGTGGACGCGTAATAATAATTATATTTAGCCATAACTTGCATTTTGTATCAATTAATTGTATCGACAGTAAATCGACACGAAACGTCATATAACCTAACACCAGCCGATAAACACTTCGTAGCAAATTTTCCCAATTATACCGCACGCACCGCATTCATTTTTATTTTAGCTGTTCACTAGCACTGTTTCGCACATCTCACTTTATTTCCATTTCACTAACTTTAACACAACCTGTACAATTATTATTTTCCCGCGGACGTCCCATAAGACTGCGTGTGTTTTTCGCGACACTTTGACAGTCTAGTGGGACGTCATTATTCTGCATTACGAAGAAGTGAAGCATTGCCCGTGTTCCATTATTACTATTTAGTACTCGCAAGTACTTCTGGCTACTTCCAACTACTCGCGCTCTCGTTCGCGAGTAGTTTGTAATGAGTCAAGCCAAAATTCCGTATGAGAAAAGGCCTGAGGTAAAGACTCATGCAATTTCCCATTAGGATTGCAGCATAGTCAATAAAGGTCAAAGAATTTCCCATTGGGACGCACGTACGCCGCATTGCCTGCAAGCAACGACTAATTGCAAGGGCAAACGGTTGTTATACAAGCAAAACAAAGTACCGTACGAACGGATCAGAAAAATTTCGATTTCGCCTCAAGCCAGGCAGACGATCCGAGAACGTGGCCGAGGCCGGTGAGGTGATACGACGTGAGTGCTTGGGTAGGAACAATTCTATTTTAAAATTGTATTGATTATTATAGTGCATTTTCATATAATAGTGCAAATCATGGGAATTGAGTAAAAATAATTGATCGTGTCGGGTATAGTGTTGTTATATTCGGCATTAGTTGCCGCTGGTGGAATTTGGCGACGTCGTCGGAAGAGCGTACGAGCCTAGCGTGCGACGGCGCTTGGATAAGAAATAAGATCATACGATCGAACTTGGAAAATAGGTAAAATATTTTTGTTTTCTTGAATCGGTGAAGTATTTAGGTGATCTTTTTAGCATAGTTATTTGAATATACGATTATTATGCGTACTTCAGGAGTATTGGAAGACGGAATGAGCAGGCACGTGGAGGCGAGAAAATCGCGTATTGAAGTGGATTAGTTTAGTGTGTGCCACAATTCGCTGGACTCAGCAGAGCAACCGCGACCATCACATTTGGGGTTGGGAAGAATCTTTTCGATTCTAGCTGATGTCGATCACAGAAGCAAACAAATGTGCTTTGGCTCTAAATGAAGAGAAGGTGTGCGACCACATGCGTCATTAAGCGAGTATATAATTAAGTAAGTGAATGATATTCATAGAAATAAGAAGTACCAAAAAGATGCCAAATTGAGAATCTGTAAAAAGAGTTGAAATGCCCTCTAAGAGGACGGAGGAATTTCACTAATCGCGGCAGTGAAACGCTTAAGAACCTTACTCTTCCCTTTGTTTGTGCGGTAGAAGTGCTTTCCGAAGGTGCACGCGTGAGCTAAGTTCAGTTATTATATTGTTCGATCAGGAATCAATCTGCTCGATTGTCGAGAGCATGCTGATTGATAGACTCACGGCCATCGCCTCATGGTACCGTTGTAGAGCTCACTATAGCACAAAAATGCTTTAGGTGAAAACTGAATCATAATAGGATCGTTAATTGAATCATAATCGAATTGTTTCCGAAATAGACACGTGATCGTGAATTTAACCTTACACCAATGTGCAAATAAGCACCCTAGAATATCATAAGATCTAAGGCATTATAGTTCGTGGACTTCAATTGTAATACTTCAATTGTAATACTTCAATTGTAATACTTCAATTGACCCCATTTTCCGCCATAAAAAGGCATTGGCCGTTCAATTGCATAAAATATTTTGCCCTAACTAATTCATAGTGGTCGATTACATTATTGTAATGAGCAATTGATTGATGTAAAACTTTGCCTGGTACATAAATTTTAAAATTACTGTTACGCGTACGAATTAACATTCTGGCTTGATTCAATTTAAGTAGAAAAACAAAACTTAAAGAAGCTTCTTTAATATTTTTTCTTAAACGGTTGCTGAAGGTATACCTATTTACTCGTTATAACTCATTAGAACATTTTTTTCCAATAAATGAGTATTTACACCAATAAGCGGAAATGAAATCGAAACCATGAAGGAAATATTTAATTAAGAATTCGTTTAAATCGGTTTATTTTGTTTTAGTTAAAGAATAGATTTTCTTTTGAAATATGGATGTAAAAAGAAAAGAAAGAAAAGTTCGAGTAGAGAAAAGTTTAGTGCCTTCGATAGTTACGCATAAAATTATTGAATTTCTATTTGGAATCCCATTGTAATTAATGTAATTAGAAAAATTGTATGTATGTACACCAAGTTTTCCCAGTTCATAAGCAGCAATGCAAGTCTACTTGGTTCCTGTGGAATTAATAGATTATATTAACATGAAATCACACTAATACCACTGTTTTCTTTGCTAACGATGTGAGTCATCTTTCTCGTCCCGGACCTTTTCCAGAATGAACTAGAGGGTGGATGGACGGGCCGACGGGCGGTACAGACACAGACCTGGCCAAATAATGGCAGTAAAACATATATTTATTAAGAGCTAACATCTTTTTTTTTCAGCTGGGGCCAGGCTGTGTGCTCGCCATAAGGTGAGTGTTGGATTAATTATTTGTACTTTTCAGTTGTTACTACCAGTCAGTCGCGCCCGTGTTTCGGTCGTGTACCCATCTCGGTAAATAAATAGAACCTGAATATCAATAAATTTTGAGAGCACCTGCCGATACCTTGTAAATAATGTAATTTACCGATACCGCGATTTCTTTCGATTCGAAGCTGGCCACTACTTCGCGACCCTTTTCACGTGAATGTCTCATTACCGCGTCGAGTTACTTCCTCGGAAGCTTAGACCCTCTGTGGTGGCCTCTTTATTTTTTTTCTCCTGGTGAGTCAGGGCCTATGGCTCGGCCAACAGAGAAGTAAGCTCTTGGTCAGGGCTAACCTTTACGGTGTTTTCTATCGTCGCCAGATCCAAAGGGATCAATTGACATGTTTTGTCCTCAGGCACATGAAATAATGTGTTAATGGTTGGGACATGCAGCGGGAAAACAGAACCCCCCCATATCTCCCGAACGGAGCTAGATAGCAGCCAGCATGTGCCGCTCTCCTGCTGCATGAGAGTAGTAGCTACCCGGTGTAGCTCAGTCCTGCACGGACTTCCACTCGTATTCCCTTGGTGGACATCCAAGACCATCACCATCTTAGCATAGTCCATTGAGTCTTTGCTAAGTTCAGCCTAACAAAAGGTGAGAATACCATCACAAATGGCGCCCAACGTGGGGCCCGACACTTTGCTCATAAAGCTCATAAGGTTCACTCAAATGATCTTTGAGTTAGAACTACAGACGGTTAGTCTACATTCTGTAAAGAACCCCACTTAGTGACGTGTGTTCGGTTTATGTTCACAAGAGCATAACCAAGTGTTTCACGCACTTAGAGATTCTCTGCCGAATTACACTCCTGCAGACTTGATCCAGCGGTATCACCCGCCAGTTATCTATCGTACCTGTCTGCAGCCCTTTAAGTGCTGCTAGAGTAACTATTTCAAGTAAATTTCAATATAAAGGACTCTTTTCAATACGTTTTGTCCTAGGCTATAACGCCTGAAGGCAGTCTGTTCTTCAGTACTGTGATTACTTGCTATCTTGGCAACTAGCTAGTTAGCATAACCAGTCTGCGAGAGCTGATGTCGTCTTCACCACTGTGAAACGAGTTGCTTTTTTTTATATATAAAATAAATACCGCGAGGTTGAAGCGTTCTCTCTGGTGATGTTGTGTGACGGGAGCATATCTTCTGTGATTATGCTATTTCGGCACCCGGCCGATTAGCATCCAGTGGTTTTGTTTTTGTTTGCATAATATTATGGGAGAGAGTCGTTCAACTTTAATTCCAATTTTTGTTTTGTTTCCGTAAAATCAATTAAATGCATTCACTATTGTTCGGAAAGACTGACGAGTGGTGACACCTGGGTACGAAACCAACACGATCCCTTAGTCAATGGAAATCTTAGTTTGCAATTTTTGAAGTTTTTCTTAACAAGTTCTCCTATCTATATCTCACAATCCTGAATGTTCGCAAAGTAACGTAGCCTTAATTGATTTCCTTTGAGCACGTATTACAAAAACAAAATCAATTATATATTTTTCTTATCTTTCTATCGATCTCTAACTCTTATTATCATTTCTCGGTAGAGAAGAGTGACTCACTCTTCGTTAGCAAAGAAACGTTATCTTATTTCACTTGTTTAAAACATTTCACACGTTGTGTTCTATTTGTTAAGTTCAAGTTTCGTAGAAACCGGACTTGTTTCTATTCAAGCTATTATCACCATTTCCTTACCTTGCGCATCCAGTATATCGAAATAAGCATTTATTTATAGTTTATTTATAGAGAATAAGCATTTATTTATAGTTTAAGTCTGACATTAGAAACTAAGCTTTATTTTAGAGATGTCTTTAACAAGGACACCACCTCATCCTACTCAGGCTCAGGACAAGGTATTATCAGGGAGTTGTCCCTTATGCCAGCAGCCCTTCCAGTTAGGAGAGAAGCTGCTTACTACCGTTTGTGATCACACGTTCCATGAGGGTTGCTTACTCCAGCATTTAGACCAAGCTACCTCATGCCCTTTATGTAACCGAGAGATTTTGTTGGGGGATTTACGATTAACATTCTTCAACAAGAAAACCAACAACAGTTCGAAACAGGGAGCCATCCCTAAGGCTTGTAACGCCAGCAAATATCGTTTTAAAAAAAGGAAAAGAAAATGTACAGAAATATTTGAAGTGTAGAATTTGGAGCAGTAGAATTTAAGCTTAATACGGTTAGAATGGTAACAAAGTAAAGTAAAGTAGATTGTATTATTATTGTATTATGTGGCCAGCAAATATCGTTTTAAAAAAAGGAAAAGAAAATGTACAGAAATATTTGAAGTGTAGAATTTGGAGCAGTAGAATTTAAGCTTAATACGGTTAGAATGGTAAAAAAAAAAAGTAAAGTAAAGTAGATTGTATTATTATTGTATTATATTGCCAGCAAATATCGGTTTAAAAAGGAAAAGAAAATGTACATAAATATTCGAATTGTAGAATTTGGAGCGGTAGAATTTACGTTTAGTACGGTTAGAATTGTAAAAAGTAGAATTGTAGACAAAAGTAGAATTGTAAGGAAATTTTGGAAAATGCATGAACGCAAACACTCCGGCGAGCTCTGAGTTTGTCTTCTATCAGGTCGCACCATTGCCGGCGATGCAAATAAGACGAGCGGCGACGGCTCGACCCAATACACAACAAACCATTTTCGATGAATTCAACCATTAAGGCTGGAACCACCCAACTAATCCGACGCGGTTATGGCCTTCGGCAAACGAGCACCACATATAGCACAACACTAATCAAGCGATCCCTGACTTTCTGATGAGTTCATGTTGACGTTGAACAGGGCTGCTTGTTGTAAATTCAAATGATTATTGCCTGCAAGGAAGCAAGCAAATCGAAACGAAACTTATCTATAAAGCAATTACCGCGAGAAGATTCCCTTTTGTGGCCGTGGATAATGTGCGGAAAATGACGACAGCCAAAAATACCATTCTTTTCAACCTTCATATACTAGTCAAGGTGACAGGGAAAACAAGTAAAATATACCAACTGACAGTTGGGATGTCAACATGGTGACTGGCAGCGATCGAACCGCCACCAAGCGGCAATTGGAAAGGGTGCGCTCCGACAACGAGAACTGCGGGAAAATGCACTTGCGAATGCGCGTGCAATGGGCCAATGCACCCGCCAGCATATTACCAATCCCAATAGCACTTGGTGGACAACGGAATTCGCAGATACCGCAGAAGCGGTTGGAAATCCCTCTAGGGAAAGGTTTCGTGGCGAGTCGACAGGGCTTGGGAGCTCTCTTCTTCTGGCAACCAAGGTGAGACACGCACGCGTTGGCGCAAGCTCCTTCTTTTGTAACCGATTTTCTTCTTTTCTGATTAAAATCCGTCTGGACGTGACGAGGAACAAGGATTTATCCTGAGCTATTGGTCGACAGCGAGTGGTGTGAAAAATCCAAGGATTATTGAGGAAAGGAAAAAATAGCACGAGGAAAAGCGTCGACAACATTCAAGTGGTGCGGAGCGCCTAAAGGAACACGGCTCACAGCAAGCGAGCGACGGCGTGCAACAGCAACTTGAGCCGCAGCGAACACCATTGGGCCAACATCAATAATTTGCAACAGCAACTTGAGCCGCAGCGAACACCATTGGGCCAACATCGACGGCCATATTTGTCGTTCGGGGAAGCACCGGTGTGATTGGAATCGATATCGCAGATAAACGTTAACCCACGGCAGCAGTAGAGCGACGCTTCGGGGAAGCACCCATTTGGCGGAGAGTGTACGAGCGAGTTAGAGCGTATAAGATTCAAGGTAGGCTAAGTTTCCTTACTGTGTTTGTATTAAGAGGAAGTAGAGTAGGTAACGCGGCGCCGTCGATAGATATAGACTTGGAAGTAATTTGCGATCAATAAAACGTTGTTAATATTGTCAAGTGCTGGTGTTACCTTGTGCCCTTCTGGCAGGACGAATCGTTGATTATCAAGTGGCTACCGCGAAGATTTAAAATCGTAAAAATAAGTACCCGCCGTCGATTTCTCGCTTAGAGACGGTGGTATAAGAGACGGTTCCGGTTACGAATTTGTAAAGCGAGTGGCGCCTGTAAACGACCCACACCCGTTTCCACGGGAGTTAGCCAACCGGAACTGTCCCCTTCGCCCTCCATCGGGAGGCGGAGGCAACGTTGCTCGAATTAGCGTGGTAATAAATTGGCGCCCAACGTTCTACGGGGTGACAAAACGGTTTTGAAAAATTAACGATGAAACTATTTTGAAAACGTGAATTTTAGCTGAATGCATTTTGAATTTAAATGTTACATGTGAATTTTAAAGCGAGTGTCGGTATTTAATTTTGAAGAGATAACGATGGAGTCAAAATTTGATTAAAAAGAGTAAATTATTTAGAGAACGCGGATGTGACTGAAATAAGTAAATTGGAAACGGGAATTTTAATTAAGCTTTTCACTAAGCGAGCGAGATTTAGAGAAATATTTAATAGTATCGCATGCTAACTTCTTCTTACAAATATTGAACATCATTCTTACAAATATTGAATTTTATTTAAAATTTATTATATAAGTATTGAATTTTATTGAAAATGGTTCTTGGTTCTACCTTCGATAGTGTGTGAAGTGAGTCTTAAAGAATAATTTATGGTGTGAAGTGTTGGTTTTTGCGTTACCGGGTGGTGAGCATTATTAGCGTAAGAGTGTAGGAAATCGTGTCAACATTTACAGACCGGGGAAAACCGTGGTGGGAAGAATTGACTGCCCGAATTTTCAGTGGGGTGTGTAGGAAGTATCACGAACCTCCGGTGCCTAAAATCGATTGTTCTGTGACGTAGCGTGTTGCCCTAGTCGAAATTATTGTTGATTCAACCTGGGTTGGCGTTGGATTCAGTATAGTAAAGGGAAAGTAATTAAGTGCGGAGCGAGCGCCGCGAATTGGGGATTTTGATTCGCGTTACGTTGTGCAATTGGAAGAGGGATACTTTCTCGTTGATGGGAGTAGGTCCCCGATGCTCGTGTGATCAAAGACGCTGTCGAGTTGAATAGGAAGGTCAAGAAGACAGGTTACACGGCTAAATCCGAACCTAGGAAAAGTTTAACTAAATGTTCTAGCGTGGATAGGGCACGGGAATTGTGATAGTAGTATACTTTTTCGTCGATCTCATTGGGCAACCACCAGTGGGTTCAACAGTTTAGCTAAGCTATTTGTTGCGGTTTGTAACAAGCAAATAAAAAGTTAAGGCAGTTTTGTGAAATAAGTGTGGAAAAATGGCTAGCGGAAGCGGTGTCGGGAAGATCTCGGTCGATCGGCTGAGTAAAGACGAACTCGCGTATGAATTATCAATCCGGGGTATGGTTGGTGACACGGTGGATACCATGCGGAAATTGCTGAGGGGGGCTTTAAGAAGCGAAGTAGCCTTGGGTGAGTCTGTGGCAATGGCAACGTATCCGTTTTCATTCTCAGAGGACCGAGAGGCGTTAACCGCAAAATTAGCTGAGATCAAAATGTTAGTGGACCCATTTGTGGGCGATTTTAATTCGCCGGAATTTAGTAAAGTCAAGGGGAAAATATGCTTCGCCCTGCGACGGTTGGGTAGAATGGAAGGGGAAACGGGGGAAGAAAGAGACTTCTTGAGGCAGGCCAAGGGCCAACTAATGTTAGCTATGGGTGACCTGCTCTTCAAGGCAGGCGGCGCAGAAAGCGAGGAGTCTGAGGAGGTATGGACTCTGGACAGTCCAACATTGTCAGCCCCGAGTACGCCGGTGTTCCAGCCTCAAAAGCCGTTAGATCTCCACAAGTGGGGGTTGAAATTTAGTGGGGAATCGCCATATTCGGTGAGCGCTTTCCTCGAACGGGTGGAAGAGCTTAGGGAGGCAAAGGGTCTAACAAAAGCGCAGCTGTTCCGGTCGGCCGTAGACCTTTTTGAAGGAAAAGCTCTAATTTGGTTTCGAGCGAACCGCGCAATCTGCCAGAGTTGGGAGGGCCTGGTGAAGGAATTACGAGCCCAGTTCCTTCCCGCAGACTACGATGATAGGCTGCTGGATGAAATTAGACGTCGTACGCAGGGCAACACGGAGTCAATCGGTGTATTTGTGGCGGTGATGGAAGGTTTGTTCCGTCGATTGAGTGACCAACCGAGCGAAGCGGAGAAGTTGAAAATACTCCGGAAAAATATTGCTCCCTTTTACCAGACTCAGCTGGCTCTGGTGAAATTCGAATCGATTGGAGAACTGGTGACGCTGGGGCGTTCATTGGAGGCGACGCGAGTGTCCGTGGAGTCATTCGTGCCACCTACTCCAAGAAGAACGAGGGTACTAGAACCGGACCTGGCGTATTTGGAGACGCAAAACTTAGCCGCAGTGGAAGTACCGGGCGGATCGAGAAGCATCACATGCTGGAATTGCCGGAAGTTGGGCCATACTTCCAGGGAGTGCGACCAGGCTAGAAGATGTTTCGGGTGTGGTAGGGTAGGAGCCAGGAGAGCGGATTGTCCGAATTGTCGAGGCGGAGGACGAAGGAGTAATGCCCCAATGGGTAACCAGAATAGCAGCCAAAATGGGCCGTTGGGAGATCGTCGCCAGGGAAACGGCAATCGGGCCTAGTGGGCGACAAACTAGGCCCTCGTCCGATTTCGAGCGTCGCAAGAGATAGCCAAGTGGGGTATATGCTGCACAGCGCAGAGGGGGATAACCGCCCTTACGTAGAGATAGCAATTCAGGGTCAGAGATTTCTGGGGCTGGTGGATTCAGGAGCGTCGAAATCAGTGATTGGTGGAAAGGGATGGGAGCTGATCCGGAGTCTAGGTGTCGAACTAAAACAAAGCGGTCGGAGAGACCTGCGATTGGCAAACGGAGTGGGTTGTGGTGTGGAAGGAGTAGCGTATTGCCCAATCACGGTGCATGGAAAAGAGAGATGGCTGGAGGTTTTGGTAGCACCTGCCATTCCTCATCTCATACTGGGAGTAGATTTCCTGCGGCTATTCGGAATTGTGTTGAATGTGGCGAAGGAGCAGTGGGAGATGGTCGCGTCGGTGGAGGGGCTCAGGTCCGAGCAGCTGATCGGCAGGAGTCGATTGACACATGGGGAGGAAGTGGAGCTGGAGGCACTGCTCGAAGAAGAGTTCCGGATGATGGGGGAAGGAATTGGTTGCACCGATAGGGTAGAGCACGTCATACGAACCGATTCCAATCCGATCAAACAGCGCTACTACCCCGTCTCGCCGGCAGTACAAAAGCATATTGACGCCGAACTAAATGAAATGCTGGAGGCGGGGATAGTGGAACCGTCGTGCAGCCCGTGGGCTTCGCCGATTGTTTTGATTAAGAAAAAGGATGGGTCGTTCCGGTTTTGTGTGGACTACCGGAAGCTCAACAAGGTGTCGGAAAGAGATGCCTATCCTCTGCCCTTCGTCACGGCAACTCTGGATAAATTAAGAGATGCGAAATATTTATCTTCCCTGGACATTAAATCCGCGTATTGGCAAGTGCCGATGGCGGAAAATTCAAAGGAGCTCACCGCTTTCACTGTCCCCCACAGAGGGCTGTTCCAGTTCCGTCGGATGCCTTTTGGGTTACAAAATGCCCCGGCAACTTGGCAACGACTCATTGACAAGGTTTTGGGACCCGATTTGGAGCCATTTGTGTTCACGTACCTGGATGACATTGTGGTGGTCACCCAGGACTTCGCGAAACACCTGGGGATCCTGAAAGAAGTCCTCAATAGATTGCGCCAGGCTGGATTGAGGGTCTCTCGGGAGAAGTGCGAGTTCTGCCGCACTCGTCTTCGTTATCTGGGTTATGTTGTGGACGAGAACGGGCTGAGTGTAGACCCGGATAAGGTAAAGGCGGTGATGGACATTCCTCGTCCAAAGGGAGTAAAGGAGGTACGGCAATTCTTGGGGATGGTATCGTGGTATCGGAGATTTATCCCGGATTTTGCGACGTTGATGTCGCCAATCACGAACCTCCTCAAGAAGAACCGGAAATTCCTATGGACTGAAGAATGCGAGGAGACGTTCATCCGAGCGAAGACGAAGCTGGCGACGGCACCAATTCTTACTTGTCCGGACTACACTCTGCCATTTACCGTCCAGACAGACGCCTCAGGTAGCGGAGTAGGCGCGGTATTGACACAGGAGCACCCCGAGGGCGAAAAAGTTATCTGCTACCTCAGCCGCGCCCTGACTAGTGCTGAACAGAAGTACTCCGCCACAGAACGAGAATGCCTCGCGGTCGTATGGGCCATTGAAAAGTTGAGGCCATACGTGGAGGGTACTAAGTTCAGGGTAGTCACCGATCATCACTCTCTGGTCTGGCTCCACAATCTAAAAGACCCCAGCGGCCGTCTAGCTCGGTGGGCGGTGAGGTTGCAGCAGTACGATTACGATGTCGTCCATCGCAGAGGTAAGGAGCATCTGGTCCCAGATGCTCTCTCACGGTCCATCGAGGTGGCGGAGGTGCGAGGAGGTGAAATTAAGAACGATCGTTGGTATGAGAAAATGAAAGAGCAGGTGGGAAAGAATTCAGGGCGGTATCCAAACTGGCGGCTGGAAAAAGGTCGGTTATGGAAGCACATGGAAGGCCGATACCCAGAACTTCAAGCTGACGATGCGTGGAAGTCGGTAGTTCCCTCAGCGGAACGGTCGGCAGTATTGCATCAATGCCATGATGCGCCCACAGCAGGTCATATGGGAGTTCGCAAGACTCTAGATCGGCTGGCACAGTGTTTCTATTGGCCGAAGATGGCTGCGGACGTAAAAAAGTACGTTAATCGTTGCAAAGTATGTCAGTCAGTGAAGGTGGAACGGAAGCAACCAAACGGGCAGATGGTGTCAAGGGTTGGAGGAGCATCATCACCCTGGGAGATGATCTGTGTGGACCTGGTGGGACCACTACCTCGTTC
Source organism: Nemotelus pantherinus (assembly GCA_963978885.1). Taxonomy (NCBI): domain Eukaryota; kingdom Metazoa; phylum Arthropoda; class Insecta; order Diptera; family Stratiomyidae; genus Nemotelus; species Nemotelus pantherinus. The sequence continues at coordinate 86,787,838 of OZ022266.1, read as the reverse complement.
CTTGAACGGTCACGCATACATCTTGACAGTGGTAGACTACGCTACGAAGTTCCCCCTTCTATTTCCCTTAAAGAAGGCAACAGGAATCGCCGTAACTCGCACCCTTGAGGAGCAGGTATTGTTCTTGTTCGGAGTTCCACGAGTGATGATATGCGACAACGGAGTTCAATTTCGCTCAAAGGAGCTCACAAAGATGGCCGAGACTCACGGTATGACGCTGAGGTTCACTGCGCTTTATCATCCTCAGGCGAATCCAGCCGAACGGGTGAACCAAAATATTAAACGGTTGTTACGGTCTTATGTGTCGGAAAATCATCGGGACTGGGACAAGGTGCTACCTCAAATTGGCTGCGCCCTAAGAACGTGTACTCACGAAAACATGAAGGTCACCCCATATTTCTTAAATTTCGGAAGAGAGATGACGGTCCATCCGGAGAACCGCAAATATCCACAGGATAGAGAAGGGGACAGGACGGATGAAGGAATAAGAAAGGCGAATCTATTACAGAAGGTCCGGGAAGAAGTCCTCGTGCGTCTAAAAGAAGCCGCGGATAAGTCAAAATCAAAATATAATCTGCGACATCGAGATGAAAAATATTTACCAAAAGATCTAGTATGGCGACGAAATTACGTACTCTCGGATGCGGCACGGTATTTCTCGGCCAAGCTAGCACCGGAATATGTGGGACCGTTTACTGTGCGGAAACAAGTATCCGGTTGGACCTATGCATTGGAAGACGCCGACGGAAAAGATATGGGGGTTTGGCACTCCAAAGACCTGAAACGATATGTGGCGTAAAGGGTCGACACTCGATTAAATCACGGAGATCAGAAGACGATATCGACCTGGCAGAACTCAGGAATAGAATAGTAGGAATTAGGTGTAGTCGAGTTGGTACAGGACAATAATCTGAATTAGGTAAATACTAAGGTGGCGGGATTAAGTAATGACACTCTATTAAAACTTGGTGGTGGTTAAATGTAATTGAATAAGATTGAATCTGGAATTAATAGGTAGATATTCTCTAACATAACGTGGTGAAGGGTAAATTTAAGTCCATTGGTAGGGTTAGAACAATAGCAAGCGTCTAATTTATATAGGTCGTATGAGAACAATGTTACCTTTCAACCGAGGTGTATTTAATCCAATTTCAGCGGAACGATGAATGTCACTAATCCTCTGTGGACTGTTGGTACGGGTTCTTCCCCGACAGCTGTGCGTTTTTTTTTTGGTTGTTTTTTCTTTCCTTCCTTCTGTTCTTCCTTTTTCTGTACTTTTCTTCTGCATTTCGACAAGATCCTAAAACATTAAGAGCATGTATCAGTCAGGGTCTGAACAAAAGGACAAGGAAAGGAGAAAACGGAACAACACAGGTAAAGGAATGCATGTAAGATAAAACGAGGAAGAAATAGTGTACGTAAAAATGGCAGGAGTGTGAGTGATGTGTGTGATGTGTTGTCGATGGAAATGGTTGTGAATTACAATCGAAGGTAGAACATAAGGCTAACGCGCATAAGGCTAACGCGCATATCCGATAGGCGATGCAAGACCTAGGTTCTCAAACTCACAACGAACGTAGATTGATCAGCGCGAATAATGACGAGAATCACCTCGTAATTCTCTGGGGAAGGGGGAAATGTAACGCCAGCAAATATCGTTTTAAAAAAAGGAAAAGAAAATGTACAGAAATATTTGAAGTGTAGAATTTGGAGCAGTAGAATTTAAGCTTAATACGGTTAGAATGGTAACAAAGTAAAGTAAAGTAGATTGTATTATTATTGTATTATGTGGCCAGCAAATATCGTTTTAAAAAAAGGAAAAGAAAATGTACAGAAATATTTGAAGTGTAGAATTTGGAGCAGTAGAATTTAAGCTTAATACGGTTAGAATGGTAAAAAAAAAAAGTAAAGTAAAGTAGATTGTATTATTATTGTATTATATTGCCAGCAAATATCGGTTTAAAAAGGAAAAGAAAATGTACATAAATATTCGAATTGTAGAATTTGGAGCGGTAGAATTTACGTTTAGTACGGTTAGAATTGTAAAAAGTAGAATTGTAGACAAAAGTAGAATTGTAAGGAAATTTTGGAAAATGCATGAACGCAAACACTCCGGCGAGCTCTGAGTTTGTCTTCTATCAGGTCGCACCATTGCCGGCGATGCAAATAAGACGAGCGGCGACGGCTCGACCCAATACACAACAAACCATTTTCGATGAATTCAACCATTAAGGCTGGAACCACCCAACTAATCCGACGCGGTTATGGCCTTCGGCAAACGAGCACCACATATAGCACAACACTAATCAAGCGATCCCTGACTTTCTGATGAGTTCATGTTGACGTTGAACAGGGCTGCTTGTTGTAAATTCAAATGATTATTGCCTGCAAGGAAGCAAGCAAATCGAAACGAAACTTATCTATAAAGCAATTACCGCGAGAAGATTCCCTTTTGTGGCCGTGGATAATGTGCGGAAAATGACGACAGCCAAAAATACCATTCTTTTCAACCTTCATATACTAGTCAAGGTGACAGGGAAAACAAGTAAAATATACCAACTGACAGTTGGGATGTCAACATGGTGACTGGCAGCGATCGAACCGCCACCAAGCGGCAATTGGAAAGGGTGCGCTCCGACAACGAGAACTGCGGGAAAATGCACTTGCGAATGCGCGTGCAATGGGCCAATGCACCCGCCAGCATATTACCAATCCCAATAGCACTTGGTGGACAACGGAATTCGCAGATACCGCAGAAGCGGTTGGAAATCCCTCTAGGGAAAGGTTTCGTGGCGAGTCGACAGGGCTTGGGAGCTCTCTTCTTCTGGCAACCAAGGTGAGACACGCACGCGTTGGCGCAAGCTCCTTCTTTTGTAACCGATTTTCTTCTTTTCTGATTAAAATCCGTCTGGACGTGACGAGGAACAAGGATTTATCCTGAGCTATTGGTCGACAGCGAGTGGTGTGAAAAATCCAAGGATTATTGAGGAAAGGAAAAAATAGCACGAGGAAAAGCGTCGACAACATTCAAGTGGTGCGGAGCGCCTAAAGGAACACGGCTCACAGCAAGCGAGCGACGGCGTGCAACAGCAACTTGAGCCGCAGCGAACACCATTGGGCCAACATCAATAATTTGCAACAGCAACTTGAGCCGCAGCGAACACCATTGGGCCAACATCGACGGCCATATTTGTCGTTCGGGGAAGCACCGGTGTGATTGGAATCGATATCGCAGATAAACGTTAACCCACGGCAGCAGTAGAGCGACGCTTCGGGGAAGCACCCATTTGGCGGAGAGTGTACGAGCGAGTTAGAGCGTATAAGATTCAAGGTAGGCTAAGTTTCCTTACTGTGTTTGTATTAAGAGGAAGTAGAGTAGGTAACGCGGCGCCGTCGATAGATATAGACTTGGAAGTAATTTGCGATCAATAAAACGTTGTTAATATTGTCAAGTGCTGGTGTTACCTTGTGCCCTTCTGGCAGGACGAATCGTTGATTATCAAGTGGCTACCGCGAAGATTTAAAATCGTAAAAATAAGTACCCGCCGTCGATTTCTCGCTTAGAGACGGTGGTATAAGAGACGGTTCCGGTTACGAATTTGTAAAGCGAGTGGCGCCTGTAAACGACCCACACCCGTTTCCACGGGAGTTAGCCAACCGGAACTGTCCCCTTCGCCCTCCATCGGGAGGCGGAGGCAACGTTGCTCGAATTAGCGTGGTAATAGGCTCACCGACCCGTGACTCGGTCTCGGACCGCAGCAGTCTCGGACGGTGCCTTGATACCACCAGCTCAAGAGATTTGGGGACCTGCGGACTTGGAACACGCTGATACGGCAGCTGCTTCGGAAGCAATGGCCTTTCCTAAAAGTTCTCAAAGCTCCACGAAAGAATCGGATCTTGGAGATATCAAAAGACAGATGCAATCGATGATGCAGTCCTTCATAAACTTACAACAGCAAGTAGCATCACTAACAATTTCCAATGCGAATACCCAGTCTCAAAACTCGTTGGACCAACCTTTTCCAACACCAGCTGTGGAACGCCCAGGTAGAGGAAGAACTACATCTATTAGAAGCAGAGCACGACATTCTTACGCAAGGGAGGTGCCTCCAGCAAACCGAGATGCTCACAGGTCTGCTCACGTAAATAGAGAGCATGTGAACGATGCAATAGCCCATAGCAATATTCGGTCATTTCGAGATGACAGGCTGTCATCTGACAAAATCACCACCATCATGGCCGGATGGAATCTTACATTTAGCGGTCAAGCCGGAAGCATGCCGGTTGAGAAATTCTTGTACAGAGTCAATGCTCTGACTCGACAAAAGTTGCAAGGCGACTTCCGAGCTGTGAGTCGTCATATAGACAGTTTACTGTCCGGAGTCGCCGAAGAATGGTTTTGGCAGTATCATCAGGAGTCAGATCAATTAGATTGGCACTCGCTGTGTAACGCAATGAGGCGGGAGTTCAAGAACTTTGCGTCAATCAGCGAAATTATGAGCCAAATCCGCAAGCGTCGTCAGAAGGTCGGAGAGTCGTTTGATGACTTTTATAGAGACGTCCGTCGCTTATCGAGTAGCCTACCTTTTCCTTTATCTGATCAAGACCTGTTGGATATAATACAAAGCAACATGCTTCCTGAATTACAATGGCAGTTAGTTGACCGTCATTTCACTAGTACTCAGCAGCTTCGCGAGCAGGTCAAGAGAAGAGAACGCTTGGCACAAGCTTTAAACCAGCCGGAACGAGTGTACGGAACTCGCCGCCATCTGTCAGCGTTGACGGATTCGCTGGGTGTAGACGATGAAGAAAAAAGACCCCACGAGATCTGCGAGGTCAACCAGGCCACGATCTGTAGGAACTGTAGAAAACCTGGACATCTTTATATGGATTGTGTTGAAGAACGTCGTATATTTTGCTATGGTTGTGGGGCAGAGAACGTATAGAAACCCCATTGCGAGGTCTGTCAACAAAAAAACAGGCAAATCGGAGGCGCTTACAACACCCAGAAGCCCTCCGGGATCACCAATCGACACCGACAGAACCCCAAATAGTAATTCCATCGACAGTGAACGTCTTCATAACACCAAACTCTCATGAAGATGTTGGTACTTCGACTTCATCCAATTATAGGCCGTCATCTGATTCGACTGTATCACAACTTAAATCGAGTACACCCCCTAATATTCCGCTTGATGCATTTAATAGTGAAGGCTCAGAACCGATCTTGAATTCTAACGCGATGTCACACTATTATAAGCCTTATCATGTTCGACTGAAGGAGTACGAGCAAGCTCGTCGTCGTATCTTTAGAACAGAAGAAATCTCCTTATTTCGAAAGCCTAAACGAGCCACTTTTCGTTTACGACAGTTTTGGAAGCGAATAAAACGACTTCGACGCTTGTACTGCTCTTCCACTATCGTGGACAAACCCACAGGAGACTTGCGTCCCTACGCCAACGTCACATTCTTCGGAACCGAATGTGTGAGTGGGCTTATTGACACAGGAGCCAGCGTTAGCTGTTTATCTTCAGATTTGGCGAGGAAATTTATGACGGAGAAAAGGTCCTGCATCGAGAGAATGAATGTTAGCCTAAGTACTGCCGACGGCACCAAACACTCAGCAATAGGCAGAATCACAGGACCTATTTAATTTCGAGGAGTACGGAATCAATGTCTTTCCTAATCATCCCTTCACTTAGTCAGAATTTGTATTTGGGAATCGATTTCATACGCTTATTCAAATTAGCCACCGATTTGTTTGATCAACCCTCTCCATCGAAAGATTTAACGCTTTACTCACTTTCCTCGTCTAATCATCACACGTTATCTACCGTTCAACAGCAAGAACTGGATGAAGCCATCAATACCTTTCCGTCGTTCGCAAAAGAGGGCTTGGGCCGTACCACTCTCACCTCACATGTGATTGACGTAGGCAACAACAAGCCTATTAAACAGCGCCACTTTGCAGTATCACCTGCAGTGGAAAGACAGCTGTACACAGAAATCGATCGCATGTTGGACCTTGGAGTAATCGAAGAGTCGCAGAGCAGTTGGTCCTCTCCAGTAACCTTGGTTGTGAAGCCTGGGAAGGTCAGATTGTGTTTGGATGCTCGAAAAGTCAACCAGGTCACGGTGAGAGATGCTTATCCTTTACCACTAATAGACGGTATATTAAGTCGGTTACCACCTGCCAAATATATAAGTAGCCTAGATTTAAAGGATGCCTTCTGGCAAATACCGCTCGATCCAGGGTCAAGGGATAAGACAGCCTTCACGGTGCCTGGCAGACCACTCTACCAATTTGTCACCATGCCCTTTGGGCTATGCAACGCACCACAAACGATGCAGCGATTGATGGACAAGGTGATACCAGCTCATTTAAAACACCAAGTTTTCATATATTTGGATGACTTGCTTCTGATAACAGAGACATTCAATGCGCATGTTATGTTGCTCAAGGAAGTTGCTCAGCATCTGCGTTCGGCTGGATTAACGATTAACGTTGGGAAAAGTAAGTTTCTAATGAAGGAGGTGAAATACTTAGGCCATATCATCGGCCATGGGACGGTGCAAACAGACCCCGATAAGATCCTAGCCATTAAGGAATTTCCAGTACCCAAAACGGTGAGACAATTACGTCGGTTTTTAGGCATTTGTGGGTGGTACCGAAGATTTGTGCCGGACTTTGCGTCCGTATCTACCCCCCTTACAAACATGTTATCGAGTAAAAGGAAATTTGAGTGGAACAAAGAAAGCTTGGCAGCTTTCAACTCTTTGAAAAGTTGTTTGATTTCCGCTCCAGTGTTGCATAGTCCTAATTTTTGTAAGCCCTTCGCCATACATTGCGACGCTAGTCAACACGGCATAGGAGCAGTCCTAGTACAGCAGCAAGAAAACGGAACGGAAGCCCCTATAGCGTATATGTCGCAAAAACTCAATTCGGCCCAGCGGAATTACACGGTCACCGAACAAGAATGCTTAGCGGCGGTAATAGCGATCAAAAAATTCCGGGCTTACGTTGAGGGACAAGAATTTGAAGTTGTGACAGACCACGCGTCTCTCCAGTTGTTAATGAGTCTCAAGGATCTTCATGGCAGACTTGCTAGATGGGCATTGAAACTTCAAGGTTTCAAATTCAAAATCAGTCATCGTAAAGGAAGTCAAAACGTGGTTCCAGACGCTCTTTCTCGTATTCACTCACCCGAAGAATGCAGTGCTATTGAAGGAATTTCTGACATAATCGAAATCGATCTAGATTCACCTCATTTCAGATCAGCTACATACTTAGACCTAGTCGACAAGATCTCTGGAAATGCCGACCAACTCCCGGATTTGAAGGTAACCGATGGGTATGTGTATAGACGCTGTACTTATGCCACTAGCGATCCAATTCAGGAACACGATAGTTGGAAGCTGTGGATCCCTGCAGAGCTGACAGCAGAGCTGATCAAACGAGCCCATGATCATCCGACCAGTGCGCACGAAGGCATCGGAAAAACGTTACGTCGCTTACAAACGTATTTCTTTTGGCCCAAAATGACTTCAAAGGTCAAAGAATACGTTCTGGCCTGCGACCTGTGCAAGATGAATAAAGCACCTAATTACAGTTTGAAACCACCTATGGGTAAGTCAAACCCCAGTGAGCGGATTTTCCAGCGTCTCTACATAGACTTATTGGGCCCTTATCCCAGGACCAAGCATGGAAATACTGGCATATTGATAGTACTGGACCATCTGTCCAAATTTACTTTTGTGGAACCACTTCGGAAGTGTATTGCTTCTAAAGTGTGTGAATACGTAGAACGTCGTATTTTTCACGTTTTTGGGGTCCCTGAAACTCTGGTATCCGACAACGGCGTGCAATTTCGTTCGCACCTGTTCAACTCCCTGCTCGAAAACTATGGTGTCAAGCATTTGTACACGGCAGTTTATTCACCACAAGCAAACGCATCGGAAAGGGTAAATAGATCCTTGGTAGCTGCCATTCGTACGTATGTATCACCTCACCAACAGGATTGGGATAACCGACTACCGGAAATTAACTCGGCCTTTTGTACTTCTTACCACACTTCCACTGGTTTTAATCCGCATTTCTTGGTGTTCGGACAAAATATGGTAAGGCATGGCAGCTCATACAGACTGTTACGACAACTACAGTTACTATCGGAACCGAGCTCTGAAGTCCCTCCTTTTAGGCGACAAGAGCTGGCGCGTCAACACGCTCAAAAGCAAATGGAGCTAGCACAACAAACGCAAGCGAAAGCCTACAATCTAAGAGCCCGCGACGCCCAATTTCAAGCCGGAGATACAATTTTGGTCAGGAATTTTGCCCCAAGCAAGGCCACGGAACACTACAACGCCAAATTGGACCACAAATTTCGCAAGGCAAAAGTAGTAGCACGATTGGGTACATCCCGCTATCTGTTACAACACCTGGATGGTAGAGCCATGGGTGTCTACCATGCCAAGGATATCCGGCGATTGTGAAGGAATATCACCATTCCCCTTGTTAAGAATGATAAGTAAAGCTTGATTCATGGAATTGGGTTAATGGCAATGTTCCTGTACAAAACAACAGAGTAAGATACTTCATGATACGCTTACACTCACTTCCTATTCGACACTATTCATTCTGCAGAAGGGACTTGTAGACGAATTCCTTGTCTACCCTCTCCTAATTCTTCTTCTGTTCGTTTTGCATCTTGCCAGCTGCATAACGTCCTGTTTGTGTAATGAGTCAAGCCAAAATTCCGTATGAGAAAAGGCCTGAGGTAAAGACTCATGCAATTTCCCATTAGGATTGCAGCATAGTCAATAAAGGTCAAAGAATTTCCCATTGGGACGCACGTACGCCGCATTGCCTGCAAGCAACGACTAAGGCCAATGACAAACAGAGCGGTTTTTGCGAGGCGTTTCCCGAGAGGAAAACCGAGTCGGTATAGTCGTACATTACTTTAGCATTGTGATGACACACACCGCGGTGCGAACCGCCTCTCGGTTTCGGAATCGCGTCGCTTGATGAGAGAAATGACCCACCGACTCGTTTTTCGAGCGTTTTTCGATGAGTTCATTGCTGCGTAGTCCGATCGAGCTGAAATTTTCTGGATGCATTGATGAATGCATGGGATAGGGGAAGGAAAATATGATACTCTGACGTAATTTGTAACTAAACCGACTCGATAAACGCTTCTGAAAACCGCTGTGTGTGGCAGCCGACGCGCCAAACCGAAGCGTTAAACGCTTCGGTGAAACCGAACTGTCTGTCATTGGCCTAATTGCAAGGGCAAACGGTTGTTATACAAGCAAAACAAAGTACCGTACGAACGGATCAGAAAAATTTCGATTTCGCCTCAAGCCAGGCAGACGATCCGAGAACGTGGCCGAGGCCGGTGAGGTGATACGACGTGAGTGCTTGGGTAGGAACAATTCTATTTTAAAATTGTATTGATTATTATAGTGCATTTTCATATAATAGTGCAAATCATGGGAATTGAGTAAAAATAATTGATCGTGTCGGGTATAGTGTTGTTATATTCGGCATTAGTTGCCGCTGGTGGAATTTGGCGACGTCGTCGGAAGAGCGTACGAGCCTAGCGTGCGACGGCGCTTGGACAAGAAATAAGATCATACGATCGAACTTGGAAAATAGGTAAAATATTTTTGTTTTCTTGAATCGGTGAAGTATTTAGGTGATCTTTTTAGCATAGTTATTTGAATATACGATTATTATGCGTACTTCAGGAGTATTGGAAGACGGAATGAGCAGGCACGTGGAGGCGAGAAAATCGCGTATTGAAGTGGATTAGTTTAGTGTGTGCCACAATTCGCTGGACTTAGCAGAGCAACCGCGACCATCACATTTGGGGTTGGGAAGAATCTTTTCGATTCTAGCTGATGTCGATCACAGAAGCAAACAAATGTGCTTTGGCTCTAAATGAAGAGAAGGTGTGCGACCACATGCGTCATTAAGCGAGTATATAATTAAGTAAGTGAATGATATTCATAGAAATAAGAAGTACCAAAAAGATGCCAAATTGAGAATCTGTAAAAAGAGTTGAAATGCCCTCTAAGAGGACGGAGGAATTTCACTAATCGCGGCAGTGAAACGCTTAAGAACCTTACTCTTCCCTTTGTTTGTGCGGTAGAAGTGCTTTCCGAAGGTGCACGCGTGAGCTAAGTTCAGTTATTATATTGTTCGATCAGGAATCAATCTGCTCGATTGTCGAGAGCATGCTGATTGATAGACTCACGGCCATCGCCTCATGGTACCGTTGTAGAGCTCACTGTAGCACAAAAATGCTTTAGGTGAAAACTGAATCATAATAGGATCGTTAATTGAATCATAATCGAATTGTTTCCGAAATAGACACGTGATCGTGAATTTAACCTTACACCAATGTGCAAATAAGCACCCTAGAATATCATAAGAGCTAAGGCATTATAGTTCGTGGACTTCAATTGTAATACTTCAATTGTAATACTTCAATTGTAATACTTCAATTGACCCCATTTTCCGCCATAAAAAGCCATTGGCCGTTCAATTGCATAAAATATTTTGCCCTAACTAATTCATAGTGGTCGATTACATTATTGTAATGAGCAATTGATTGATGTAAAACTTTGCCTGGTACATAAATTTTAAAATTACTGTTACGCGTACGAATTAACATTCTGGCTTGATTCAATTTAAGTAGAAAAACAAAACTTAAAGAAGCTTCTTTAATATTTTTTCTTAAACGGTTGCTGAAGGTATACCTATTTACTCGTTATAACTCATTAGAACATTTTTTTTCCAATAAATGAGTATTTACACCAATAAGCGGAAATGAAATCGAAACCATGAAGGAAATATTTAATTAAGAATTCGTTTAAATCGGTTTATTTTGTTTTAGTTAAAGAATAGATTTTCTTTTGAAATATGGATGTAAAAAGAAAAGAAAGAAAAGTTCGAGTAGAGAAAAGTTTAGTGCCTTCGATAGTTACGCATAATATTATTGAATTTCTATTTGGAATCCCATTGTAATTAATGTAATTAGAAAAATTGTATGTATGTACACCAAGTTTTCCCAGTTCATAAGCAGCAATGCAAGTCTACTTGGTTCCTGTGGAATTAATAGATTATATTAACATGAAATCACACTAATACCACTGTTTTCTTTGCTAACGATGTGAGTCATCTTTCTCGTCCCGGACCTTTTCCAGAATGAACTAGAGGGTGGATGGACGGGCCGACGGGCGGTACAGCCACAGACCTGGCCAAATAATGGCAGTAAAACATATATTTATTAAGAGCTAACATCTTTTTTTTTCAGCTGGGGCCAGGCTGTGTGCTCGCCATAAGGTGAGTGTTGGATTAATTGTTTGTACTTTTCAGTTGTTACTACCAGTCAGTCGCGCCCGTGTTTCGGTCGTGTACCCATCTCGGGAAATAAATAGAACCTGAATATCAATAAATTTTGAGAGCACCTGCCGATACCTTGTAAATAATGTAATTTACCGATACCGCGATTTCTTTCGATTCGAAGCTGGCCACTACTTCGCGACCCTTTTCACGTGAATGTCTCATTACCGCGTCGAGTTACTTCCTCGGAAGCTTAGACCCTCTGTGGTGGCCTCTTTATTTTTTTTCTCCTGGTGAGTCAGGGCCTATGGCTCGGCCAACAGAGAAGTAAGCTCTTGGTCAGGGCTAACCTTTACGGTGTTTTCTATCGTCGCCAGATCCAAAGGGATCAATTGACATATTTTGTCCTCAGGCACATGAAATAATGTGTTAATGGTTGGGACATGCAGCGGGAAAACAGAACCCCCCCATATCTCCCGAACGGAGCTAGATAGCAGCCAGCATGTGCCGCTCTCCTGCTGCATGAGAGTAGTAGCTACCCGGTGTAGCTCAGTCCTGCACGGACTTCCACTCGTATTCCCTTGGTGGACATCCAAGACCATCACCATCTTAGCATAGTCCATTGAGTCTTTGCTAAGTTCAGCCTAACAAAAGGTGAGAATACCGTCACAAGTTCATGAGTAGTTACGCCCTTTTTTGCCGTGAGGGGGCTATGTTAGTTGTCATTGGTAGTGTTAGCTGTCAATAGGTGGTTTTGATTTTTTCATGGTTATGTTGAATGTTTTGGTAGTTAGGAAATTAGAAATAGCCCTCATAATGTGTGGAAAGTTAAAAGATGTAATTTTCTGCTAGTTCCTTTTATATTCTTTATCGTGGTAGTTTATACTCGTTGTTTTCTCCCTTTATTTTCAACTGTTTTACATTTGAAAACTGCATATAATTTGACAGGTTAGAATCTGCTAGTATGAACGAAGATGGCGTTCCTTTTGTGCTCTACTTTCAAGTACTTGCAAGTACTAATTAATAAAAATGGAACACGGCAATTGATTCTATTATGGGCAAATCAACCGATCGACATCAATTGAGTGAATTTTCGTTCAGCTTAAGCGCTCGCATGAGCTAATTAAAGTGCATTATATTCTAGTTGGACCTTAAAGCACTCACACTGTGCGTTGTGTTGACGAAAATGATGGAATGATGGAATTTGGGAGGAATGGAGGAAAATTTGACTTAGTTGCGGCGAACAAATAGATAAATGTTTTTGGATTTATGGATTTAATATTATTGTGATAAAAGAAAGAGTGAATGAAAATTATGGGAACAAGCTGAAAGGTTAAAAAATATTTAAATGTTAAAAAATTCTTGTAAGTAAAGTGCAAGCTATGCAAACCAAGCGAGAGTGAATAAAAATGTGTAGAAATGCAAAATTCTAATATTTAGAAGAGTAAAAAAATTTAAATATTTCAAAAATTCAAACTTCGACAACAGTGCTTTAAACAATAAGAAAACATTCCGCGTTTCAAATTTGAAATACATTTATTTTAAATGCAGACTTATAAAACACTTCGAGATTCTAATAATTTCCAATGCACGAGTTCAAATTAACAGATTCAACTTAACGAGTACGACCGGTTCAAAATTCAAGACAAAATTGGTTCTTTCTAACACCATGTGTTTTCTTTAGTTTCTAGTTTAAGAGTGAAAATTTCCGTAAAAATTAATATTCTTTCTAATATTGCTTTTTTCCGCCATGAACTACGTTGAGAATTGATCACTTTGAAATAAAATACAACATATATGCATTTTCATGTGTATAGCAGGGGCGGCTCGACGATGTACGCAAAGGAAGCAGTGCTTCCCTTGCTAATCCACAAATTTGATCAAATAATCAATATGAAACAACCAAAAGATTTACAATCAATATTTAACAGTCAAAGTAATAACATTTATTTTCTTACAAAAGTCAAAACTCAATCGCTACTATCAATCAAATGGTTTCATTTTATAAGAGTCCAACTACAGAGCTTCCATGTTAAACTTACAGCTACACAATGAAAACTCAAACGTTTTACTACAAACTACAGGCACTACGTGTCATTCAATTCAAAACATACAGTTTATTGAGATATACTATACAGAACACTGAAGTGATCTTGCTTCAATGCTCAAATTCGTTGTATTCGCATCGATCTACTTAGACGCTTTGTCTAAATGATGCCCAAAAAAATTTTACAATCAATGTACTCAAATATCATCGCGGACGCTGGCTCAGCTCACCGCGTCTTGGTGGATAGAAAAATTCAAAAAACCCTTGTTCCATCCACCCGCTGAACGACCCGAAAATCTTTATTAATGAATGAACTTGATACGCTGCAAAAATATCCGCGTCTTCTGTAATGTTACTGTTCCCCCTCATGATTTATCTGTAGATTCTCTTCTGCCCCTCTTCTTACGAGCCGTTCCCCTTGAAGCATTTTCTGCTTTGTTCACATGTACACATGTACGGTGCAAGCTATTGTGATGTTCATGTGGGGAATAGAATAGTATGAGTAAAATTTTTTCGTGTGCAATTTTCCCCAGATCGGTTTTTCGTGTCTGCTTTGGGTTTGCTTTCCCAAAAGACGTAGTTTTTCCGTTCTGGTGCCTTGATGAAATGACCACTTGATTGCTTGGGACGCCTATGTTGACGCTGAAAAGTCGTCTGCGTCTCTATTATGTTCATGACCTACATTACAGAATTTGTAGATTCTCTTCTGCTCCATTTCTTACGAGTCGTTCCTCTTCTAATTTGATGCCTTTTATGCTTTTTTCGCATGGGGTATGTACGGTGCAAGTTATTGTGATGCTGATATGGAGAATATGTTGTGCGATTTTCTCCAGAGCGCTTTTTTTGTATCTGCTTTGGGTTTACTTTCGAAAAATGAGTTTCTCTGTTCAGGTGCTTTGGGTGATATGACCACTTGATTGCTTTCGCCTATGTTATTTCTATGGTGCGTTTTTTATGCCTTCTTCGCAAAAAACGCACCTGTTATAACTCTTTCGACGTGTATTTTTTGTATTGTCAGTATCTATTAATACTGTCGGTTAAACATCGATAAAAGAATAGTTTTTAAAGTAAATTATAACATAAAGCTCGTTAATGTGAGAGCGTATTGAATAGATTCTGTTTCCAAAAGTTAATATTTACCCGTTTGAAATGGATTTTAAAATGGAAAACCAAAATTAAGGTGATTGTGCCACAGAGTGATTTGCTGCGGTAATCTTTTTCATTGATGATCTTATTGAGTTTTAGCAACCAAGTTAACTGTTTGTAAAAGGTAACTATATTAGGCACTTTTATTGCAAATTATATGAGAAACTTATTTTTATTGTAGTATTGCCTATTTAATTTGCTAAAAGATGCATTATATCCTCAATTTCGAGCTATTAAAAAACTTTCGCCATATATTTAGCCTGTAGTATGTTTTCAACTTACCTTTTTTTATAATTTAAAAAAAGAATTAAAGAAATTAGTAATGTTTTTTGCTTTCAAATACTATAATTGACTTGAACTTTTGTGAGAGTGATTAGGAAGCTGTTGACAATCAATCACTAGCTTTTAATGCAAATATGGTCAGCATTAAAATACTTAATTGATTTTTTACACGGTATTTCCAAGGTATAGTTTACTATGCGCTTCATAAGTATGCTTATCTATATTATATGCTTATATATTTCGCTTGTGCTTCCCTTAGTCTCAAACCCACGAGCCGCCACTGGTGTATAGTTTGAATTGACAATCCGTTTGACAGTTCGTTACTGTTTGTTGCTATTATTGTTTGTTGCCATTTTAGTTGGGACCATGCCACCACAACTTATTGTTCACTAGATCTCGTGGTTTGATTCCCTTTGATGCTAAGTCGACTATATTTTCTTTGGAAGGAACGTGAAGCCATGATATTCCACCAGTTGATTCGATGATATATGAGGTGTGATTTGCAACAAATGATTTTTAGCGTATCGGGTGTCCTTTGATCCAGGCTTAAACTATTTCAGATTCAGTCCATAGCAATGTAGGTATTTTATCTAATTTAAATGACCGTTTCACTTCTTCAAGGACTCGTGCGAACAAAACAGCTGCACATACAGACGTGGAATAGTAATTGGTTTTGTTGAAGCAACCTTAATTTTAGCCATAATCAGATAAGAGCTAGTTCCTGCTTGCGAACGCGTCACCAAATAAACTACTGCAGCATATGTTTGTCTAGAAGCATTACAAAACCCGTGGATTTCTACGTTGGTTTCCGGTTTATGCGCTACCCAACTTGGGATTTTTATTTTTTCTATTTCATTCAATTGCATTTGGAAAGTAGTCCATTCTGTATTTATCGCATCAGCATACTCGTCCCAGTCTTGGCAATGCAGCCATAAGGTTTGAAGTAGAATTTTAGCCAACATGAGAATAGGTGCTAACTAGCCTAGTGGGTCATAGAGTCTTGCTATTTCTGATAATAGCATTCTTTTTGTATATGACTCTTGGTTTTGGTTGAGAATTGATCACTTTGAAATGAAATACAACATAAATATCTACATATTCTACAACAATCTACGTTTCCTGTGTATGGTTTCATTTGACAATCCGTTTAAGAGATCATTACTGTTTGTTGCTATTATTGTTTGTTGCCATTTTAGTGAGATCGTGAGTGCCTTCGCCGAACGAGACGGTAGGAAAATCAATGCCACACCAGAACCAGTCAGTCAGATAAGTATTTGTTTTCCATTTGTTTCTCGATGCTTTGTGATTTCTTTTATTTTGCAGGCGGACGAAATTCGGTCTGGGGAGATCTGGGTCGGCCTGGCCCTTAACAGACATATTGGAAATTATATTAACTCACTGTGTAAATTTGTAAACATTCTGTGGATACACAAACACATACACTTACCATTCTCGCATTCACTACTCACCACACTACTTGACATTAAATACACCACATCGTTTTTTGAAGTTTAAAAAAAATAATTGGGAACTGTAATATGAAGTTGTCGATTGGTTGGTTGTGTGAACGTTGAATTGTATTTAATATAACTTGTACTAATTTTATGTGATGCATTAAACTATATTCAAACAAAATATCTGAAATAGTATCAAGATATTCAAACTAAATATCTAAAATTCCATATTAACGATTGCGGCTAAGGTAAAAGTTTTCAATTTCTGTTCTCACCAGTAAAAGTGTGTTATTTAATATGGTTTCTAAAAATTATCGCAAAAAAATTTGCAGGATAAAGATCAAAACACGTTCCTGTAAATGCATATAATCTACAACTACATATTAATTCAGCCAAATATGCAATATCTAAGTTTTTTCTGCATCATTATGCATATAATAGTGAAGAAAGCTATAAACTATTTTATTTGAGAGGCGTAGCTATTGATTGAAAATAAAGTAAAATTAAAGCCAGACTAGCAGCACAAAGCATTGTTTGATTCATGAATTGCCAATGTATTTATCCGTTTGTGGCTGGAGGCCAATGTTGTTATGTAAAAGGTTCTCAAAAGTGGAATTGATTGCCGATCGATTGTTTTTACCGTAACAAATATGAAACACTTTTAAAAAAATTAACTTTTATCTCCACTAAAAACTCTTTAATCAAAGGCATAAAACAATAGACAAACACTACTTTTCGAAGACGATTTAAAAGCGGTGTGATTTTTTTCATTGATTTTATCATGTTTATAAAACGGTGATTTGAAAACAAGTTTTGTTTGATTAAATTCCTTTTCAGTAGCACTCAAACGAAACAGCCGTAGACCGATTTACCCCCAGATACCCTGCGAAAATTAATGAACCGAACCTTGTGGGCATACCTTTCCAAGATCTTGGATCATTGGAAATGCAAATAATATATTTTTAAATAAATGCACTTTCTGTTAAATGTGGAATGAATAAAAGATTGTTGAGTATAATAATAAATGGAATTGGGTGTCTCATGGTGCAGTACTTTAGGTTCAAGTTGAATCCTTTATTACTGTAATTAATGTAATTATTATGGAAATGAATGTAGAAATTTTATAATATTGCACACTGGTTACAGTATCTCGATACACCAGCTAGTAGGCAAATTGGTGCTATAAGAATAATGAAGAAAATGTAATTTGCTATGAATATGTACATATACAACATGCAAGATTGATGGAATCTAAAAGGGTAGTAGTAAAGACGTTGACTCGATGATGCATGCGCTTTCGCACGTAAAATTGAATGGAACTAAATTAAATTTGGGGAAATAATGCAGTTATTTATATTGGAAATGCGACGAATATTGGTGCATATTTAAGAGCATAGCATCACCAGGATGAAATAATTCATAGAATGAATGGCTAGTAATTTCGAAAGTATGCACTGTTTCCCTAAAAATCGATAATCTCCCACTGCAAGTGGTCACATCAGTTAGGCATACACTATGAGCTTAGTTAAATTTGAAGTTGTGATCGTCCCGCTATTAACAAACTATTGTGTTTGAGTATGGTGATTTCACATTAACGTTTAGAAAAATGTTCTTTTTGATAATCGGCAGAGAATACTTAGCTCAGAATTTCTCAGATGATTTTGCTGTACGTCGTCAAAAACCAACACACAAGTTTTTCAATAAGGGCATACCAATTCACCGAATATCACCATTGTACGTAAACACGTCACCCAATTGAACTGAAATCTTCAAGAGACATTGGTTTGGTACCTTTGGCACCGGCTTCCATTTTATTGATGATTTAAGTGATCTTACAGTTCTAACAACAAATCAATTTTCAAAAAACCAAGTATCCGAAATAAATTTATACGTATATACGCATATACGCTTTTGACCTTACGTTACGATTACATTTAAACGAAATTTTTGATCCTATGTGTACACTAGGTGCCCGCTAGAAGTGGCGGAAAATTGGCTACAATGAATTCATCTCTGCAAACGTGCTCGCGGAAGTCACAGAAGCCAAACTGAATGCCAAGCTTAAAAATAACATGTGTACTACATTTGGAATAAATATCACCCCGACATCCTAATTATTCTGTATTGTGTCTAAATACAAAATTGTTATGTCTTTATTGAAAGCCCCTGTACAATAGCTAACGTTTTGATGGCATTAGGCGTGCTTGTTTGCTCCGCTGCAGAGCAGAGTACCACTATGCCGCAAAAACAACGATCTAGGATAAAACAGCAGTAACATAGGTTGCTGTATTTGCTGTGGTAGCACGCAACAGCTGAAAATAAAGGGAGAAAATAACGAATATACACCATCACAATCGATAGAAAATACAAAAAGAACTAACAGAAAATTACTTCTTGTAACTTTCTGCACATTATGAGAGCTTTTTCTAATTTGGTAACTACCAAAACATTCAACATAACCATGAAAAACCCAAAGCCACCTCACAGCAAAAAAGACAACTACTCATGAGATTTTCTTTTTTCTATCAGCACATTCTACACTTCAACACGTGAACTACAAATGAGGAATAGAATTTCTGTACTAGCGAATTCACTGGTGCAGGAGTATTGTTGTTTTCAATGCACATACTTTACTCTCTGCTGGATAGAGGAGCAAAAAAACATGCCTATTAATAGTCTATTTGAAACATTATTTTGCGGTATCGCAGTCTTGGTTGGTGAATCTCGTGATTGCTTTGATAAAATTTCAAGTACTATTTTCAAATATCTACTAAAGTGGATCATTTTCGCAGAAAAGAGAGTAAGAACTGCAAATACAAATGCGAACTGATTACTAATTTTCGACAAAAATGAGTATTAAACTCGTTTCGCCAAAAATTCATATTTCTTTATATATATATATATATATATGTATATATATATATATATATATATATATATATATATATATATATATATATATATATATATATATATATATATATATATATATCAGCAAAATGATTAGGAGAGATAATCTCTGGAGTGGCCGATCCGATTGAGCTTAAATTTTCGGAAAACATAGATGTATATAGTAGGTAAGACCATAACTTGCTAAAATTCAGATAGCCTAAACCTTTTGGCGGCGAGCGTTTAAGTGAATTTTGAGGTACTCCTTTATTTCCAAGCAGTGTGAATTTGTGTTGATATAAAAGTTTGAAATGAAATAAACTCGTTTGAATGAAATAAACTTGTTTCGCCGAAAAATCATATATCTTTATATATATATATATATATATATATATATATATATATATATATATATATATATATATATATACATATATATATATACATATATATATATACATATATATATATATATATATATATATATATATATATATATATATATATATATATATATATATATATATATATATATATATATATATATATATACTAAAAGTGGGCAAGGATTTTTTTTCAACTTGTGATTTGTCATTACTTCTGACAAAAACATTGCATCATCGTGAAATTTACAGAGCATATTGAGTTGAGCAAGATTTAACACACATGGAATTTTAAGATAGTGCGGGTAACCCTATAGGTACGGCAGGCTCCTGAAAAAAAATTCTTCAAATCATTGATCCTCCTCAAAAATTTTTGATTTTTGACACAACATTCAAATCATTGATTAACTTCAACCTTTGTGCATCATGCCAAATTGAAATTTTGAAAATTCCGATTTGCACGAGAACGGCAACCCATCACCAAATTACCTCTATTTTCAGCACTCGAAAGTTCTAGACCAGGTCTGATAGAAGTGATTTTGAAACGTGGGCAACTCTGTGGCAGTGGTACCATCTTGAAAAATCACTTAGAAAAAAAACCGGTTTTTGCCTATAACTTCTGATTCAGCCATCAGATTTTAACGAAATTCACACAGTACTTGGACCTTACTTTTGGTAATATTTTATGAAAATTTTTTGCTAGCTATGGTGATTTTTGTCTCGTAAATCTTGCGAATTTGCTCAGCAAAATTAAGCCTTTTTCCCTATAACTTCCGATCCAGGGTTGAAATCAAAACGACGTTCACGCAGTAAATGGACCTTAATGTGAACCAAATGTCGTAAGAATTTCATAGAAAAATCATGAAAGGGCTGCCAGCTATGATCAGTTTTGTAATTTTGTGGAATTTCTTTGCTGAGAGATTATGCTATTAGATTTGTAAATGGAAATGATCCTGCAATGAAAATTAACAACAAATATGAACGCTTTAAAAATTTGAAAAGTTTTGAGGGTGGTAACCCTAAAATTCTTTTCACCCGTATAACCTCCAGCGCAGTGACTCAATCGCAACTAAATTTACTGGTTGGGTTTATCTTAACGTGAAGCAGATTTGGTATATATTTTGCTTTGCTGCTAACACAGGGTAACCAGCATTGGCCATTTTCGTAAATATTGCACCAACAGACGCTTCAAATTACGTACTCATATTCAAAGCATTTGCAATAAAAATAAGAAACCAATTTCTAAATTTTCCGAGTTTTGAACATTTTTCGGATGGCAGCCTCAAACAACGTTAAACCGCTGAAGCTTTCGATGAAATCCTTCGATGAGAACGAAATTCAAAGGTTAAGTTGATTTAAGTATGAGCTTTTTATGGTAAACTTATTGCTGCTTCGTTGGGAAAGTGTTGTCAGCACTGAACATTTTCATCATTTGTGTTATAGTTGAGTTTTGTTGTTTTGGATAAGGAATGGTTGATATGATTCTACAAAAAAATTGTATTACGTCTTTCCACATTTTTTTTTTGTCACTCAAAGACAATTTCTTCGAAAATTAGTTTTCTAGCGGTTCTGATGCGCTAGACTTTTTTTTCTTTTTCAATATATTCGCTTGCTCCTCTAATACATTTTTCGGATCTTCAAGAAGTTTATGTACAACTTTTAAAAAAAAATTTTGTCTTTGTCGGAAAGATAAGCCGGAACTGCGTTCCTCACTTCATCTTATTTTCACGATTTTTTTTCAGTTTTGGGAAAAATAATCACTGGGAGCCAGATAAAGGTTGCAGAGTGGGTGATTTAAAATATCGAAACCCACCTTATGCAGGACAGCCAAAACAAAACGATTCTTGCAAAAAGGCACGCTGTCGAGTAGAACAAGGACACTTTTTATTAATTTTCTCCTTTTTTCTTTGATGGCTTCTTTTAGCCACCCTGGAATTAAAGGGTAGTATTCTCTGGCTTTGGTGATGACTTTTTTAAAATTTATCTATAGGATCCCTTCCGAGTCCTAAAAAACGGCCGCCATGACTTTTCCAGCAGAGCGTGACACCTTGAACTTATTCTGTGGAAGTGCGCGTATTTGTGGCACTGCATAGAGTCTTGTTTGGACTCAGACTCATAATAACCAATCCAAGTTTAATACTCCATCCTCGGCTTCACTACAAAGGTTCAAAAAAGCGCGACAACATTTTACGAGGCATTTCCTACCTTGCATTACACCTTATTCATGCCAGGATGATTTGAATAATATTTAAAATTGTTGTATCTGGTGCTGCATGCATTTCTGCGAGCTGATTCTTTTTGAGTTGAGCATCTTCCAATATCACTTTTTTAACTTTTTGAGCAATATCCGGAGTGTAGGGATTCCAATCCCGAACCATATTTTCAATCCCGGGATTACGGGATTAAAAAATCTCAAATCCCGGGATCCCGGGATCCCGGGATTTGAGATTCAAAATACAACACAACAAAATAAGTCAAGTTTCTAGTAAACAGATTATATAATTTGCCATGATTTCAAAACTACAACAATAAGTAAGCTCAAACCTGTATAAAAAAATGCATTATTACTAATTTATATTATTGATGCAAATAAAAACAATAATTTTAATTATCCAAAACGTTGACACTATGAAGACAGATATTAAAAATTACATCTATTACAAATTATAACAAAAAATCACGACCAAAAACCACTACAACAAAACACAACTCTTAGAATTGAGATACATAATAAAGTAACATAAAAAATTCGGCCAAAGTTCATTAGGTTTTTCGGAAGTAACATTGAAGCAATAGCATAGCATCTAAGGTATCGTCTCCAAGCCTGCTTCTAAATTTATTCCCGATTTTGGACGCCTCGGAAACGGTCGAGAAATATTGGTACGCCTGCTCCAAACTATGCAAGTGCCATCACTTTCGAAAAGATTTATTTCTTTTGCAATGGTTTTAATCAGATTAGTTTCTTGCGGCATTTCATGATTGATTATTTTCATACTTTTGCAGCTCTTCTTGTAGCGTTAATTGACGACTATCTTGTTCTGATCAATATGGGTATCTACTGGGTTCTCTTCATTTCTTTGGCTACCAAGCATAGGGTTCAGCATCTAGATCATTGTAGTATTTTTTTTAATATTTGCGTTGCTTGGTTTCAAAAATAGAGATTTTATTTCATTTGGTAAATTTTCGCTGGTACAATGTGGATTCTGGAGATAGCTTAGCATACCACTGAGGCTCTTTTATTCGGTCCAATATTGCAATTTTCATAGCATTCAGAATAATAGACCGTTTTTCTCCTAACAGCCTAAAGACAAATCTTGATGAAGTATTAGCAGTGCATAAATTAACAAGTCTGCGACTAAAGGCCGTCACAGCCAATTTTACAGGGAGTAAAACTTCAATAATCTTCTGAATCGAATCAAACTCTGTTGCTTCTAATTGCTCTGAATATTGCAGGCCTATTAATTTATACTATTTTTCAAAATGGGAAACTATTTGAGCGTTGTCAAGAGACTATTTCATCTTGTTTTACAATCCATTTAAAGGAGACAGTTAAATGCCTTGCTCGGATCCGACATAGTTTTAAAGATCGTTATTATTTTTCGTTGGAGCTTTTTTAAAATATAAATACCTAACGAATTTTCTTTATGCATGCGCTGATGTCCTTCGTCTGATCTAGCGTGTCTTGCAGGCGACCGGTTTCAACGTAGTTAGTTGATTCAGGACCATCCAAATCTTCGTGATCGTCGTTCAGACTATCAGCTGCTTCATCAACTCTTTAATCTGGAATGGACCTCATATTATAGCGAACATCGCAAACTGCCAAGTGGATGCTATGCGCCAAACAAATATGTTGCTCTGTACCAACTAGTCTGCCTACTTTTCGCATTTCGTTTGACCCATCAGTTACGATGGTAACAATGTCTTCTCCTAGAGAACATTAAACTCATATCTAGGTAGTTTCCAGCTGTCATTGATATTCTTACTCGCACCAAGCTCCAGTAAGAATTTACTAAGTAGATGTTTATATTTATATAGCGCTTATTTGCAGTCAAGGTCCATTAATCAAACAACAAACTGAACCGTTCACCTGAGATAGTAGCCTGTTATATCTTATTTTTTATTATTTTCTTTATCCTGCTTGCATAGCCAACAACCTTTTTTTGATTGTTGTTAAGGATTTTGGTAAATCTCGCATACACAGATTAATTTCCGCAAATCATTCGATGTAACGAATGCACTAAATGTGAAACAGTCCATACTTATTTATTTACAAACCCCTTTGTATTCTCTTGTTAACTGTTACATCGGTTTGTTTTGCTCTATTCTTTACGCATTTTGATGTGAGCTAACTGTTTTCTCATAAATATGGATTCTATTTGCACTTTTCGAGTCTTGCTGTAACTTGATTGCCGATAATGCTTGACTCCCGGCCCCGAAATCCCAGCCAATTTCTGATCCCGAAAATCCCGGGATTAGAGCTCATCAATCCCGGGATTTTCGGGACCAGAAATTGGCCGGGATCCCGGGATCCGGGATCCCGGGATTGGATTCGCTACCGGAGTGGTCACTTCGATTGGCCGTCCTGGTCACGGGTCGTCTTCAAGTGAGTCTGTTTTTGGCTTTAAAAGACGCATGTGAACGGATGCCATATTTTACATTATGGTTTTAGCCGACTTTACTTATTTGGCGAGGACCTTTATAACAGCGCGATACTCGATTATATTTTACACTTTCTTCCAGATTGATTTGCTTGGTCAACGAAGGTTCAAAAACGAATGGCTCGATTCAAATAAAACTTGCCATTGATACTTATAATACGTCTCTGAAGCCATTGCGTTTTATTAAACTACGCTCATTAGTGACCTATTTGCTCAATTCGCGAACTAGGTGACCCACCCTTGTAGCTATTAATACTGTCCGTTATAAGCTTATTTCCGTCAATTAGCCACTTGATTAAAGCATTTTCCATAGCTTAAGTTACATTTATACTCGTTTGATTATGAAAATATTGTAGCGCTCAGTCGCACCAATAATTTTAAGTGCAAATATGATTAAATTAATATTTTGTTGACTTATGCAACGCATATATGTGGCAAGCATAGGGCGCATGATCAGGATTTTCGCCATCAGTCTGCAGTTAAATTCCGGCAAATAACAATCAGCTTCTTTCTTCAATGCATACATTATATTTTACAGTAACCTTATGTTACATCATAAACGCAAACATCAAAGTTAGTTCAGTTTGATTTGAAATTAAATCGTTAAAGAGAAAATGAAGAATATTGTTGGTAGTGCGGGTTCGATCAAGCGCCAAGCCTAATGTTGCAAGAGTATCCAGTAGAATAAAATAAAATAACTCTAATATGGATGAAAACATAATTCATTACACGTGCATACATTGAAACATAATTCGTATTAAATGCTTCTACTGTACACTAACAAACAATAGTTTAATTTGTTCAGTTCTCACATGCGCATCTGTTGGATAGCCTGTTGTGCATTGCAAATTAAGTACGAACCACACAAAATATTAGCTGGACTGCAACACAACTTTCAGACATAACGCGTTAGTTTCAAATAACTTTTTCTCATTTGCTTCCATCAAGTTTACGTGATTAAAGAGCTGGTGAGATTTTATAAAAGAAATGTTCTTTTGGGGGCCAAAATAGGAACAATGATTTCTCGAATGAATGCCAATATGCTTAAATAAATTTCAATCCAGCGGCACTCAAACTGGAGGAAGCCTCAGAAAATGAAAAATTTCCCTGGTTTTTGACAACGAAGACCCCGAAAAACCCACGTGTTTTTTAGTTCTAAAAGATTTTAATCTCCGATTTGCGATAGCTTCTAAAAACGTGTCAAAAATGGTTGAATAAACGACGCGAAAATACGAAAACGGAGAATAATGTGCGAAAATGGCGAGAATGGAGGAATGGAGGAATTTTTTTTGTGTAAATGTACAAAAGAAATAAAATTATAGATTTTACTGATATTACGGCTCCATTTTCTCACAATCCCACCTTTGAAATAAATCAATGTTTGATGCATTGTATTTTTCTGGGTTTTTTTCTCTGTTTTCTGGATTTTTTGAGCATTTGGGTAAACTCGACTTGATGCACCACAGCCGGGAAATTCTGCCACACAAAATAAATCACAAAAATACTCGAGAAGACAGCACAATCAAGAAAAACAAACACAATTAAGAAAAACAAACAAGCAAAAAAACCCAAAAAGCAAACACACAACCACAAAAATACAAACATACTAGCCAGCAGTGACGGCTCGTAACATAACAATTTGGGTCGGCCAAAAGCGAAGTTCTATTCCACAAGATGAAATTTTTTGTAGCTAAATAAATAGTCTCTTAGGAATCAAAAGTCCTATAGTACTTTTCAAAGAGCAAGCAACAAATCAAAGTTTTTTTTTGCCAAAAGGATATTCAAAGCAATACCACTTTGTATATTCAGTCTTTTATTTTGACTACCGCGAAATCATCGACCTTTTCAGCACAAAAATTATAATTTCTCTTTCATTGATTTTCGTAGCATTGCTACACTGAACGAAAAAGGTACATATAATTGATGAAAATTTTCATCGTTACAATGAAAATTTCATCATTTTCCAACCGATGGGGATGTTCATTGGCATAAAGAAAAGCCGTTCATCAATTTTGTCATGCAAACCTAGCACTCACACACTGAAACAATTGAAGAAAGAAAATCATTGTTATGAAGAATACGTGCATTGTATACTTCCAAATCATCAATGAAAATGTTCATTGTTGCTATGAATCTCATTCTAGTTTCATTCATATTATATTCATATTATTTATGAAAAAATTCATCATATTGATGAATGGAGTTATTTTGCTCCAGAATTAATTTAGAATTTAGATGAACGAGTTCTTAATATTATAAAGAGGTTCATTATTTTGATGAATAAGTTCGTAATATAGAAAATGTTCCATAAGTGGCATAATAATGAAAGAATTCACATAATTAATAAAACACAGTCGATTTGGGATAAGTTACATATCTTTAATATAATTATTAATAAACTATAATTATTTTACATAAATTTTTTTCTCTTACTAAATTGATTGCTCTTGGTTTATAAATTTATTTGCAAGGAACTCAAAACACTTCTTTGGCAAAACTTAAGTCAAAATATTTAATAAAAACTAATTAACATTCACTCTTATTGTAGGCTTATAAAAAGATTGTTCACTGTTGACTGTTCACTCTAGGTATCCTTTGCGCTGGAACCAAAAAGCCATGAATACTTCGGAGGAGCTGAAGCGCAGTATAATCTGTTATGAAAAGAGTGAAGATTATACTCAATTGAAATAAATGTTAATTCTCATCAATACCGTTGTTAAAATCGGCGTCATTTAATGCGGATAAAGTGTGAGCAATATTTTTGTCTCGAACCCTTTCGATCGAAAATTCTTTAATTTGCTTGGACTCCTCCTCCCATTTATCTAGGATGGAAGAACTGTCTGGATGCAGTCCACTGAACTCCATATCAATCTGAAAAAAAAAACCAATATTTTTTCCAAGAAATTTATATGGAAAGAAGTAATTATTATTCTTTTTTAAAGTAACTTACCAAACGAAAACCTATGGATTTTTTATATTCTGGCCATTTAGTCAGAATATCCTTTAGTGATGTCATTTTCTGTATCTCATTTAGGCGCAAAAATATGAAATATGAATTAAATATATATTATATGTATACTTACAGTAAATGACCACAAAAACACGTTCACCAAACACTAACATATAATACTATTTTTCTAACTTCACTTGCTAATAACTTGTTGCGATTGCGTCTTGTCAGCTTGTGTGTCAAGAATTCGCGACTTCAGTGAATATACATACTCGTAAATATGATGAACTCAAAAGTTGTTTTAATGTACGTGTGCATTGATAGTAAGAACTTTTTCTTCAACGAAGTTTCTCAAAATATATTGTCTGTAGTAACAAATAAGGTTCATTGTTTTAATGAATGCGTTCATCAGCAGCATGAAGGTGTACATTAATTGCACTAATAATGAAACTTTGCGCATGTATTTGTGCATTTGTACAAGCTAGATTTTTTGATGAAAGTCGATTCATAGCATTAATGAATTGTTCTTAATCTTCTGAAATATTATGATGAATAATTTCATTGGTATTATGAATTGTTCCTTATATTAATGAATATGAAGTTGATGATCTACATTCATTGTTATTATGAAAAGAATTTTTTTCAGTGTATTAATGACAATAGGTCTGTTCGCGTACCTGAATCAATTATAATATATTAAAATAGATTCGCAGAAAGTCGTTTTTGTACTCTTGGTGCAAGCCAAATTTTGCAGCAAAAAGAAGCCAGCTGCCAAATTCTGTTACTGCTGAAGTACGCGAACATACCTAATCGCACATTCTTCCTAATGCAACCTTTAATGCTTTTAAAGTTGAAAAACTTGCGATTGCAACTTTATATTATCTTTCCCTGTCGAACTAAATCGATGATTAGTTTTCAAAATTATAGCGGACACTAAAAAATTGTTCATTACGGACTTCTTGAGTATACCACGAGCATTAATTATAAAATACTACGTACCAATTCATCAAGTTTTCCTTTTGATTAAGTTTCTCATATTTTTTCATTAAATTATATTCTTTACGAATAAATTCGTCTATAAAAAGATGATTTGCCGGACCATCTTGCTACCTGCATTATTTCAGTTTTTCCATTACCATCTCCTCAATAAAAAACATTTTCGAAAAACCGTTTTCGCACTGACAAATTAAATCTATACGACAACCACAGTTTCCTAATCAAGACATAAAATCATTCAAAAAGCATTTTTTTTTTCTATTTTACCAATATGCACTACCATCGTCTTATCACTCTACCAAACACAAGGCATTCTTTAATAAAGAAACTTCCATTTGACCTTTCTCTACCCGTATAATGCTATGGTACAGAAACTCAATCTCTCCAGTAACATAAAGCGTCCTAACATTGACTTTAGCGCAATTTAACGGAGCATGTATTCTGCTGCTTTTAAGCAGAGTTCCGGCAGTTGGCGGCTGGCCACTGGCAATTTTTACCATTTTTGCTTTACCCGGTCTGTATGATCAGTTCGAAATTTGATACAAAACACCTAGCTAAATAGCTAGTATTGAAATAACGTATAAAAGGGAAGCTGCCTGAGAAGCTTTGAGTGACTTAGACTGTAGCCAGACTCTGCCAGTTTACTATGGGCCGCAATTTCGGCCGTGGCTTCACTTGATTCTCGCATGCACTTGCTGGGTATGATATCGTTTCGTTGGGTGGGTGATGCATTGTAGTCGTATATACGAGTACATATGATTGAATGCTTGTATGTAATGTAGATTTTGAGGACTGTCGGCTGGCCGTCGCGTCGTATGAAAGATTGCCGGGTAAGTTGTTCGTTGCGCGTACACAAATCGGAATTGAAATAAGATTGAATTCAAAGCAAACGAATCGCAATGGGTTGTTTACCCGTTTATACTTAACTATTTCGATCTAATTCATATTTTAATACGGGCTTGTATACGCGGCTGATGGCAAATTAAAGAACCACTGATATTAAAGATATGAGTGAAAGAAATAAATGAGTAGTAGTTAAACATTTAATATTAATTATTTATCTTCAATATTTTCGGGTGTTATTAGTCAATTATTTTGGTACGGCCGGGCCGACCCTGCCGCCCCTGACGAGCCTTCACTGCTAGCCAGACATATATCGGCAAAATTCATGTTACGGCTGTGTGGGGGCATCTAGTCCAGTTTTAAAGATTGTTTAGTACAAAATGTAAAAAAAAAACAAATGAAAATGTGTACATCATGTGCAGTACTTTGCGTGCGAATTTAGTTAGCTTTTTACGTTAATTTGCACCAACATGCATGCTGTTTGGAGTGGAAATGTATTTAGAAATCTTATTAGTTGGACTTTGCATACGTATTGGTGTTGTAATGTTGCACACTACTTGCAATTTCCCATTTTGTCAGCTTGTAGTCAAATAACCCCAGCGGGAAACGAAGCACTTCAAAAGGGCTTTCGAAGCGCTTGCATCGAAGCATGCAATCGCTTACAATCGCTTCGTTTTTGTTTCATTTTCATATAAATTTTAACACAGCATGTCCGCAGAAGGAAGCGCTTCCATGTAGCTTCATTAATATTGCTTCTAAAGCACTTTGGTAAAATCAGATAGGAAGCAACTGATTGCTCAGGCACACGTTACAGTGCTTCCCAAAATTTTCTCCAGGTCAGGAAAGAGTAAATTACTTACAAAAGAAAGATAGCTTTTCTATTTCTCTTTTGAAAGACATGAAATGCAGGTAAAAGTACGGCCAAGTTGGAGCGACGAGAGCGTACATAGATACATAATATAAAACATGCTCATATTGCATAAAGAAAAATTTATTAAACATAAAAACGTGTCCAGTGTACAAAGAAAAAACATTTAATATGAAGTCTTAAAGCTAAGGGTATAAACATTGCTCCAATTTGATCTATGTTTTAGAGTGTTTTAAACTAAAAGTACGGCGATAAAATTTGTTTTTTGCCTTTCGGAAACCAGCTTTCATTTCCGCCTCGAAGTCAGCGTAGCTGAAATTATCTTGCTTTAAAGCAACTGAAATGAAAAGAACGTGTTTTTATTAGCACGGTTACCATGAACAAAAGTGAAGTCAGCACTTACGATAGACAAACTCCTTGAAAAGTTTGTACTTATTCACAGCAACCCTGTTATCCGCCCATCCCAGTTTATTTTCAAAATTAGTTCTTCTGCAAATAATGTTGTGAGGCATTGACTAAGCCTCTGGCTTCCTATATACTGTTTAATGTATGATATCTGTAATGAGGATCACTTATATTTACGAGGATATATTTAACAAAGTTACATTTGTCTCACTATTTCTTCTTTTGAAAAATCTGAAATTGTTTCAAATTCTTCGAGTTCATCCAATTGTTTTATTGGAAATATATTTAAAATGTCGTTATTTTTTTCTGGAAATATTTTTTGAGCAATCCGATCCAAAAATATGTTTTGTTGGCAGAGGATGGTTTTAATATCAATTATTGATTTTTTTATTTCTTTGAGTTCGGTTTCTTCTTGAGTCTCCGCTGAAAAGCATGCAATGCACATTCAGTAAATTGAATTTTATTTATTTGTAGCAAAATTACCCTGTAATACACATTTTTGGCAAAATATGTTTTTTGTTTGGGTGTCCTCAATTACCGGGTCTGAATTACAAACTTAATTATAAACTTTTATTTGATATTATTCTTAAAAACTATTACTTATATTTTCGTCAATTCCTAAAGTTGCATTACAGCGAAATACTGGCATAGCTGTCTCTCCAAATTTTCTTTTCATTGGCTGCATGTTGACGATAATGTAAAGGCAATAAATGTCTAAATAATCTGTGTGTTTCTCATTAACAATTGTATTTACTTCATGAAACGCAATGATGAAGAGTAAGAATGAAAACGTAACCATCTTTGAACGGCAAACTCATTGCTTTACACATTATGTCGACAACAGGAAAATGTTCTTCGTCGTTACTAAGTTCACGAACGTAACTTATACCCAACGCTTCAGTAGAGCATACAGGTTCACTAAAAAAAATTTCGACTACTTTGAAGCGGTACCCGATAGCGTAGTTCTTTTCATCTATGTCTTTATAAAATCCAATTATCTTGAATGGCCTCAGGATTCTAATGTAACAGTAACTATCCGGATTATGAGAGCTGAGATAAAATTGATCGACATAAAACCGTTTATATAAAGTTGACGCGGTAATTGTAGATTTATTTTTTGATAATTTTTCGAGGCGAAGTGTACTGTTTCTATTTAGATTAGATTTTAGCGTCATTCTTTCGGATGCTCTATTCCACAATTGTTGCAATATGTGTGTGGGCTGTCTACAATCCTTTTTCAAAAAGTGCATAAAATTTTCGAATTTGTAAGCCGAAAAACTATCTACATTGCCGTAGTGTTCGACGCATTGGCATAAATGAAGCAAGAACATTATAGCTTATTTTGTTTGATCCATATAAAAACTGAAAATTATGAACGAATGTCTTCAACATTTCGTCAACAACATCCAATTTTGAGCGACAGTTGACTGGGCACGATAGTAGTCTGTACGATGTATGAAGTAGGAGAAAGTGTATGTATAAATCTTCCTCTAAAATATCTTTAAACGCAACAATGCCAGTGTACAATAACAACTGACGAAATTCGATTGCTTTCCATCTGTGGACATCATCAAAACTCCGTGGTTTTCTTCCAAATTCCTTGGGTATGTACGCAGATAATCCCAGAAGTTTCTCATTTAAACATTGTCTGCTCTCAGCAGTTAGCTTTGTTGCAAGGTGGGTTCCTTTTAATATACTCATAACAATTTTTTTCACTACACCTAAATCTATAAGATGCATGACATCTAATGGAAATTGTGTCTGCGAATTTATTCCTATGTCTTCTAGGACATGGCGATTTGTTCGAAAATATATTTTATGGTAAAGTGGATATTTTCTTGTAGTGAAATCGGTATCTGTTCTTAGTATCCCAACTGAAGTGCTATATGTCAATCTATTATCTTTTTTTTCAGCTCTTTGTGTACATTTTGCACAGCCATCGCTGCTCGTGTGGCCAACTGTTCCTGTCACAAATGATTTAGCAGGGGCGTCACAGATAAAAAGTCTAATTCTTACACTGAATGTTCTCCCATTAAGAATTAAATTTTGAGATTCTATTCTTTTCATTTCTTCTACGAATTCAGCTAAATATTCATTTGCGTTATCCGGTTTCCGCGGACCAATATATGCTCCAACTAAAAATGGTTGAATCTCTTTATAATTGGAAATAGCCCCTAAAATTGGCCACAAAGTCGTACCAGAACTTTTAAAAAGTGGCAGACCGTCTATTCCAATATCGATTTCTATATAGTTTTGATCGGCCATTTCCAATACTATAGACTTTATGGCTTTTTCCAAACCGAAGTGAATATAATGCCCAGGATGAACTGTAACAGGAATTTTTTTGGTTGTTTTTTATTTCTAAAAGAGTTTTCATCGACCTTGGCAATATTATTCCATTTTCATTTAATATTTGTAGAGCATGCATTTCGAGTTATTCTATGCCGTATACACCAGTCTTTTAAATTTGAAAGCAAATTATGTTCCTCTGGTTTTCTGGAGTTACTATAATTTCTATTGAATATAGACTCTGTGGTGTCACTTGAATCAAATACATGATTTATTTGATCCGACGCTTGTTCTGCATTAACATCTTCTAAAGCCGCATTACAGAAACCAGAAATAGCTTTTTCATTGTTGGAAATTGTATTCATCTTGCGCGCAACCAATCTTCGGAAATGCCGTTTACTTACGCCTGCTTTCATTTTTTATTCCTTATATTTCATATTATTAACGTATCAATAAGATTGCTATGCAGACAGAACTTACCTTTATCTATAACTAAAATATTATGCACTTGACACTATTGAAAAAATACTATGCACTTTCCACTTTTATAAGCTATATAAGTAAAACGTTTTAGACGCACGTGTTTGCTGCAAACGTGGTAACCGTATACTGCGAAAAACTTGGAAAAATTTGCTATATCATGTTAGCATTGAATTTCCGGGAAGATATGATAGCTTCCAGTTTGCTTCAGACTGCTTCCGAAGAAGCACTTTTTTTGAAGCATTACAGAAACCTGGATGAAGCTCTTCGAATCTGCTTCAGACTGCTTCCGAAAAAGCACTTTTCTCGAAGCATTTCAGAAACCTGAGTGAAGCACTTCAAATCTGCTTTTTTTCAAAGCACTTCAAATTCTTCCCGCTTTGTGTATTAAGGCCAAAGATATAGAAGAAGTGGATTGGAACTGTCGATTTCCATGCGACACCAGTTTATATTAGTATGCGACATTTTCTCACTCAAACATTTAAAGCAAAGGTCGTAGGTGATTAAAAATTTGTAATAAATATGGGGGCAGGCAATTGGCGCGCAAGTTTGAATCGCCATTTTTATGATGAATTAATTTGATATATAATAGGTCTGTTTCCGTACCTGAAATTATTATTATATATTAACAAAAGAAATTCGCAGTAAGTCGTTTTTGTACTCTTGCTGCAAGCCAAATTTTGTCCGCAAAAAGAAGCCAGGTGCAAAAATCTGTTGTGTGGACAACACTTCACTGCACACTTCATGTCTAGTTTTTAAATATTTGTCTTATAGTCACAATTACTAGCGCTCTTAAATGTATAATACCATCTCTTAGCTCCCGTGGGGTGGGTTAGATAGGACTAAATAGCCAGGATAAAATTAGAATATACAATATGCATTTCATACATGATGATTACAATTAATTTAAATACCACACGTTAAAATTAAAATTCACTTGAATGGTTATACTGTCTTTTCGTACAAAATTGTTACGAATAGCGCTAAACTTATCGAAATAGAATACGCAGTCACTTGCACAGATAGCTTGTATAATTTGGACAACATGAATGTTGTCAACAGCCGAAAAATGAAACAAGCAGGGTGGAGGTAGATTAAACACGTTAAACGTGCAGAGGCACATGTTCGCCGTGCTTGTAATGAAACTAATTGTTGATATGCTTTTTTAAAACTCGTACTTTTTGCAATCTTGTGTATTTTATTCTTGTTAAATTCGTTATATTTGAGAAAAACAAGAAATTATTGAAGTTTCTCAAATTTTGTGTTTAAATATCACAAGAGAGCGTTTTGCATGTGTTTTCTTAAAAACCGCTTCCTTAAAAACCGGGCTTGGGACTGGCTTTGGTCGAATTAAAGCTCTAACTTGAAAACTCATTGTATTGCTTGGGGTCATAGAGACGCAAAGATATACAAGTAGAGGTGCTATGAGTGTTTACATATAATAATACATTTTTTAATGCACCTCCTTCCTTCCACACTCTGCGTTCAATTTATATTTCACAATTATATTCTCGTAATCTGTTTTCATTTTCACCCCACAACATGTATTCATCTTAATTTGGAAAAAAATATTCAAATATATTTGTGACTCCCAACAACTAAACTAATTAGCACACCTTTGACGCTCCCAACTCATAAAAATTTAAGAAAACTTAGGTTGTCAAACTAGGTTGTCAGTGACCGCGCGCATAGTACGGTATCCGCAAAAGATTACCAATTGCGGCGGTAATTTTTAACCTATGGATTTACTATTGCATTAGTCCTATTCTTAGTTTAATCTTTAGTGTTGTGAATTTGTTTTTTGACCGAAAATCACAAATCCGATGGTATGAGAGCCGATTGTAGTTGCACATCTCTCTACCATGCAGTTCATTTCGCAGTTTTTATTAGATTTTTTCGATGCTGTTTTACTTCTTGCCCAATAAAGTAAGTAATCAAGTTCAAACTTTATCCTGAACCACTTTTAAGGCATAAAAATGTTGTTAATGGGCCGCAATTCGAATAGATCCATTCGGCAATCATTTCGAATCGGACTTTAGGTCTGTTTCCGTATAGTACTTGAATTTATTGTAATATATTAAAATAGATTCGCAGCAAGTCGTTTCCGTACTTTTGCTGCAAGCCAAATGAAAGCCAAATTTTGCAGCAAAAAGAAGCCAGCCGCCATATTCTGTTACTGCTGCAGTTTGCTGAAAGTACAGAAACAGACCTTCTGTTTACATTTGTTTGACAACATGAGTTTTGTCAAAGTGGAGAGGGGATAGTATTCTGCAAGAAGAACTGGTGCCATACACGTACGCTCATGTACGAGTACACCGCCCATCCATTTCTTCTATATCTTTGATTAAGGCTAATAAAAAGTTGCATTTTAGTATTGCTTTGCCAATTAATTAGGGTAAATGATGTTCACTCGATGGTGCATGTACACAAAATATTCGTGTTCGCATGTATGCATTAATGGAAACTAAGTGAATTTGGAGGAATAATATCATTGATATTCGATACGCTGTTTATACAAGCATTTCACTTTCGAGCATTAAACTTACAGAACCAGTCCTGCTTGCGTATGTTTTTTGAGCTGAGGTTCTTGGATGTACCTGCGAAATTTCTTCGCAAATGAAGAATGTGAACAATGTCTCTGATTAATTACGTTTTTTGTTCGAACTGGTTAAGCGGATACTAAGACAAAAAGTACTTTGCAGGCCGTTATGCCACAAACCATCAATAGTTCAATTTCTCAGGCAAGTACATGACTAAATGTTAAAATAGGAAATATTTTTTTTTTTGAATCATATTCGTGGTGGAATAGAAATATTTAAGATCTCATTTTTTCTTTGATCTGCTTCTTGTACATTTTTACTTCTCAATCGCCAAGTTTAAAAATATTTTACATTTTTTTTTTCTATGATAATACCAAAGCTCAGGAGATTACTCTTTGAAGCGAATGCTTAGCTATGACGATAGGGAGACACACAAGGGAGAAGCCGATATTAATTACTCCATTTTTTAACTACCCATTATTTCTTATTTTCTGAAGGGCTAGTGTTATGCCCAGCCACCCAACTATGATATGACAATTAATGCAGCACTGCTATTATGCCCAGGCGGTGGCTATTAGGACAACACAAGACGAACAAATACAGTCATAAGCATACGGCGGGACTCCAAACCGCAGGCAGTAGATCGCTGCTTAGTGAGCTCGCGCCTTAGCGAACAGAGAGCTACCGACCTCTCACACCCTGGTCGAGGACCTCTCATAAACTGTTCTTTCCATACCTAAAAATATTTTACATTTGATGTTGTCATATCTCTCTCTGTATGTTCAAAATATCCCAAAAATTCAAGTTTTCCGGAAAACGGTCAACCAGCTATGCAAATATTTTTCAAAAGATAGTCGCAGCGTGTTCCGATATTAGGACTCCTATCAACTTTCCTCGTAGATTTTTCCACAGAGAAACAACATTTCAATTTCAAGACTGCTTGTAAGTGGCAAGTTAGACGCAGATGGCCGATGTTTTGAAAAGAATTTTGACGTCTCTGCTCTAGCTATACTACCACTACTAAGCATAAATGTTCTATCTGCATTTTTCTCGTTTTTAAGTTAACACCAGATTCGAAAACATCATACTCTATTACATCATTCTACAAAGTTTGAAAAACCATCTTTTGTGGAAGTATGTTAAAATCAATATTGAAAAATGCATCCTCCATATATCTCCAGTACAAATCAAAACACAAATCATTGAATATCTCGAAAGTACTAAAATGTGGATAGAACGTTTATGGTTAGTAGGGCAGTGTATGGGTGCCCACAAACTGATTATAAATCAGAAATGTATATTTTTTATAGGCATAAAGCTAGAGTTACAATCAATGCAACCAACATTTGTTGCACAACAAAATGAGTTTGAACCCATGAGAACGTATGAGAGCAGTTACAATGATGCAACACAACTTTGTTGCGCAGCAGAGTTTGCTCATACCTCAAACTTGGCATGGCAACAAAATACCCAATTCCACCTGTTCCTATGAGCGTTCGAGAAATCGGAACTGTCATATGTAAATGACAATCGGAATTTGTATTTTTTTGTCTCATTTTAGCTTTGCATTATACTCCGCAGCTTTTAGAGGATAAAATATTCACTGATATCTCTTTCCGAGACTTTAAAGGATCCAAATTATCGAACAGCAATTTCTTTAATATAGCCAGTGACAGATGACAGTAAATGTTGTGTTGCATTGATTGTAACTCGTTCCACCAACAAAACTTGGCAGCAAATGTTGGTTGCAGTGATTGTAACTCAAGCATAAATACGTCCTGTAATTTTGTGATGATCCGATGTTTCTGTCAGAAGCTATACCAAATAAAATCTTTGAAAAATTTTCTTGTTTACTTTTAGGCAATCAGCGCCCGCATAGAATTGAAAATTACCAAACCGTTATCATAGCCAATCATAAAACGTTATCAGTTTTCATTCCCCATACTGACTTTCCATAGATTTTGTCTTCCCATAGAAATATAGAAGAAAAATAACTAAAATGCTCGCTGCTGCCAAAGTGTAAAATCTGTTTTCATTTTAACTTGACATGGACCTACCTAAAATTTAATGATCTCACTGAATCTTTTTTCTAATTTATATACACATATAAAGGAAGGACAAGGCAAATTTAGTACTAATTATCTTTGAAAATCAGTAAGAATATGCCGTAAATTATTTCAACTGGTGCCACCAGTTTTACTCTAAATTGTGTTTAAGTTTGGTCCGGCAACATTCAAATACTTATTTTCATCAGGATCATTAATTTGCCAAACCTTTACGTATAAAATTCATACCCAACAGCATTACATTAGGCGTGTTTTTTTGCTCCGATACAGAACAGAATAGAACAATGACGCAAAAAAACGATCCATCACAAAACAGCTGATGCTTTCGCTAATACTGACATAGGTTGCTGTATTTGCTGTGGTACCACTCAACAGCTCAAAATAAAGGGAGAAAATAACGAATATACAATAGCACAATCGATAGAAAATAGCAAAAGGACTAACAGAAAATTATCTATTTTAACTTTCTACACATTATGCGAACTTTTTTTAATTTACTAACTACCAAAACATTCAACTTAACCTTCAAAAAACCAAAGCCATATCACAGAAAAAAGACAACTTCGTATGAGCTTTTCTTTTTTCTATCAGCACATTCTATACTTCAGCACGTGAACTACCTATGACGAATACAATTTCTGTACTAGTGAATTCACTGGTGCAGGAGTGTTGATGTTTCCAATGCGTATATCCTATTCTCTACTGGATAGAGGAGCAAAAAAAACACGCCTAATAGTAAATATATTCATATTTCTGTTTAAAATAACGAATCACAATTTTTTTACACATTGGATGTGTATTTTTTATTTTTACGTCATATCGGCTGAATAATAAATATTATTTTGTAAACCTTAGCAAAAAGAGTGTAAATTTACTACTTCGCTCCTCTCATTTACACCAAAGCTGTAAAATTGTATCATTTGCTCGAATTTGAGTTATTATTGATGTAACATTAGGTTTGTTCCCGTACCACGATTAATTGCGATTAATCGCGATTAATTGCAATGAAGCTGTTCCCTAACTGAAAACTGAAAATTTCCCCTCTTTCAGTAATTTCAGT
Source organism: Nemotelus pantherinus (assembly GCA_963978885.1). NCBI lineage: Eukaryota > Metazoa > Arthropoda > Insecta > Diptera > Stratiomyidae > Nemotelus > Nemotelus pantherinus. Next base: position 86,749,138 of record OZ022266.1, on the reverse strand, counting down.
AGGGTTTGAGCTACTGAAAAATACTGAAAAGTGTCAAACGGAGTAAATATTTTCAAATGTGCGCGGCAAGCAACATATTTTTTGCGTCATGTTGCCATGAATGTCGAATATTTTTGTGGCGATAATTTATTACTGCTTAGGATGACTTTATAATCACTATTGTTCTCCCAAAAACCGAAAACTGACAATTTCGGTTGTAAATTTTCAGGAAATACAATGAGAGCGTTCCCGTACTTTTCATGCAATTCCCCACCACATGATTCAGGAAAATTCAGTAAAATTAAGTTACTGAAAGTACGGGAACAGACCTATTAGGTCTGTAATCGTACTGCGATTAATTGCGATTAATCGCGACTAATTGCAATGAAGCCGTTCCCGTACTCCGTTTTACTGAAAACTGAAAATTTCCCCTCTTTCAGTAAAATTCAGTAGGGTCTGAGCTACTGAAAAATACTGAAAAGTGTCAAACGGTGTGGCGCGAGTAAATAGCTTCAAATATGCGCGGCAAGCAACATATTTTTTGCGTGATTTTGCTACGAAGGTCGAATGTTTTTGTGGCGATAATTTATCACCGCTAAGGATGACTTTACAATCACTATTGTTCTTCCAAAAACCGAAAACTGACACTTTTGGTTGTCAATTTTCAGGAAATGCAATGAGAGCGTTCCCGTACTTTCATGAATTTTTCCCACCACATGATTCAGGAAATTTCAGGAAAATTCAGGAAAATTCAGTGACTGAAAGTACGGGAACAGACCTATTATGACGAAAGACGGTGATTTGGCCAGACTGAACGAGTCTGATATTTCGTGATCTTTGCTTTGAACAGCAGGAGTTAAGTGTCAGTTTTTTCGTGTAATAAGTGTAGAAGTGTAGCTATAAGTTAGTTAATTAGAAGTGTAGCTATAAGTTAAATAGAAGTGTAGCAATAAGTGCTATAAGTTAATGTGTATAATGTGTATATAGTGTATATATCAAATTGGAATAAATTATAAACTTAAAGGAATTGCAAAAAGTTTTTGTATTTGACCAAAAAAATATTTATATTTTGCTTACTTGATTTGATAGGACTCTCGCCTTTTTTAACATTTAAAATTACCTATTTACAGGCTTTTTTTAGTGATATTTAATTTCGGGGCAATATTTAATGTTATGGTAGCTACCTGTCTTGAAAATGAAACTTATCTAAAGGTTAGCTGAAATTCCTGCTTCAGTAGTGCAAACTTCTTAGAATTAAATTGGAATTATTTTTGCGGGATGATTAAAATTGAAAAAATTTTATTTATCTTGAAAATTTTATTTGACAAAGTGGTTTCGAAAGCATGCACTGTTTCTCATCAGACACCAGCACACAGTGCATACTTGACTGGTGTGACCACTTGCAGTTGGAAATCATTAATTGTTATTTACGCTGGTTGTGACAAATTTTAACATCTCCGACTTATATCCATCACTGAAAGAAAAACTCTTGGTTGGTTCAATTATTTTTAATAGCATTGCAACGATTCATTCAAAATCGTTAAACGAACTACGGAAAATAGTTATTTTTATTATGTTAATATAGTTAATTTAACGATATAAAAGTAGTTGGTTCTGGTTGTACAAAAAATATCGCAACGTTAATGAAATCAACTGTTTTAATTGTTTCATAACCACGAAAATTAGTTGATAAATAGAAAAATGTTCATCAATTCACTCAAAATTTCAACGTTTCGAATTATCAACTGTTTTTATGGTACTTAAATTACTTCGCAATAGTTGATTTCAGCAAACGTAATTCAGTGAGCAACGTCTTTGAAATTAGTCTACGCAAAGTAGAATGGTTTCAACATTTGGACGTTTTTCATGCTCCGAATGAAATTGTTTATCAACCACGCGTCATGGTGCATAAAAGTAATCAACGATTTTCTTATGGTTGTTTTAACTATAGCCCTAGTTGATGCAAAAACAACTAAAGCAAACTATTGATTTTTCATACTCCTCATACTCATACTCCTATTCTATCATAGAAGTTTCATATACTACATGGCAAAATTATTTTCGGTTTGCTGTTCGATATAATTCATATGCATGTTATGCAGTGAAGCCTTTATATTACGTTGTATGACGCTTTCTTCCACTGTGGTAAACGCAGTGGACTGCGGCAAAGTGCTGTGAAAAAATTTACTGTAAACACAAAACAGCGGCATTGCGGCAGCGGCGCCACAGGGGGAGGCGTGAATGCCGCAGTTGAATTTGGTGAATCACAATGCAGCGGCAATGTCGCTGTCAATGCAACCAAGGCATCAACCAAATTCATTTTGTTTTGTCTTTTTTATTGCTAAATCCTGTTGTACGAGGATTAGGTTGGCTACCTCATACTATATACATAAACTATATTTATATTACATACTATAGTCTTTTCCTATCTCGTACTATGTATATTGTTGGAATACCATTGTTTGTGGTTGCTTACTTTTTTTGTACCACGGACGTTGTTTGTCAACCACGCGTCATGGTGTATAAAAGTAATCAACTACTTTTTTATGGTTGTTTTAACTATAGCCCGTAGTTGACGCAAAAATAACTAAGGAAAATTGTTGATTTTACCAAGATTTTTCTTTCAGTGATGGAAATAATTTACTCATAAAGGTTATTGATTTGTGATCACGGTTCCCTTCTTGTCTATAATCGCATAGACAACGTATATCGTCTCTAAAGCTTATCAAAGCAGAGAATAATTGATACGGGAAACTCGATCGTTTTGCGGAATAAGCCTCCGAAAGCAGAATCAAATTGGAATTATTTTTGCGGGATGATTAAACTTGAAAAATTTTTATTTATCTTGAAAATTTTATTTGATAAAGTGGTTTCGAAAGCATGCACTGTTTCTCATCAGACACCAGCACACAGTGCATACTTGACTGGTGTGACCACTTGCAGTTGGAAATCATTAATTGTTATTTACGCTGGTTGTGACAAATTTTAACATCTCCGAATTATATCCATGGAAATAATTTACTCATAAAGGTTATTGATTTGTGAACACGGTTCCCTTCTTGTCTATAATCGCATAGACAACGTATATCGTCTCTAAAGCTTATCAAAGCAGAGAATAATTGATACGGGAAACTCGATCGTTTTGCGGAATAAGCCTCCGAAAGCAGAATCAAATTGGAATTATTTTTGCGGGATGATTAAAATTGAAAAAAATTTTATTTATCTTGAAAATTTTATTTGACAAAGTGGTTTCGAAAGCATGCACTGTTTCTCATCAGACACCAGCACACAGTGCATACTTGACTGGTGTGACCACTTGCAGTTGGAAATCATTAATTGTTATTTACGCTGGTTGTGACAAATTTTAACATCTCCGACTTATATCCATGGAAATAATTTACTCATAAAGGTTATTGATTTGTTATAGACAAGAAGGGAACCGTGATCACAAATCAATAACCTTTATGAGTAAATTATTTCCATGGATATAAGTCGGAGATGTTAAAATTTGTCACAACCAGCGTAAATAACAATTAATGATTTCCAACTGCAAGTGGTCACACCAGTCAAGTATGCACTGTGTGCTGGTGTCTGATGAGAAACAGTGCATGCTTTCGAAACCACTTTGTCAAATAAAATTTTCGAGATAAAGAAAAATTTTTCAATTTTAATCATCCCGCAAAAATAAATCCAATTTGATTCTGCTTTCGGAGGCTTATTCCGCAAAACGATCGAGTTTCCCGTATCAATTATTCTCTGCTTTGATAAGCTTTAGAGACGATATACGTTGTCTATGCGATTATAGACAAGAAGGGAACCGTGATCACAAATCAATAACCTTTATGAGTAAATTATTTCAATGGATATAAGTCGGAGATGTTAAAATTTGTCACAACCAGCGTAAATAACAATGAATGATTTCCAACTGCAAGTGGTCACACCAGTCAAGTATGCACTGTGTGCTGGTGTCTGATGAGAAACAGTGCATGCTTTCGAAACCACTTTGTCAAATAAAATTTTCAAGATAAATAAAAATTTTTCAAGTTTAATCATCCCGCAAAAATAATTCCAATTTGATTCTGCTTTCGGAGGCTTATTCCGCAAAACGATCGAGTTTCCCGTATCAATTATTCTCTGCTTTGATAAGCTTTAGAGACGATATACGTTGTCTATGCGATTATAGACAAGAAGGGAACCGTGATCACAAATCAATAACCTTTCTTAGAATTGTTGGCAATAGATACCTTTTGATGTCATTTGTTTGATAAAACATTCTTTAGGTGCGTTTTTTGCACTCTTGGGCAGGGTAAGTTACCTAAATTTACATTAACTTACCCTGACCAAGAGTGCAAATAAACCACCTTTTATTATCGTTATTTAAACATTTTTGTGGACTTTCACGAATGAATAGCACTTATTACCTTTAAAGACTCTTAAAAAGTAGCCTTTCATACATAAATTTCATGCGTTTCCTTCCTAAATTTAAGTTTTTTTAGGGTTAAATTACACGATTTGCTCGTAAAAAAATTACACATTTAAGACGTAAAATATTCTTTGTACTCACTTTTGTAAATTTACATTTTTAATAGTAGGAAACCAGTTTCCTACTATTATAAGGGTAAAATTCAACCAAAATCTTTTTGAGTGTAATCACTTTCCATTTCTAACTGCATGCAAATGTTCGTGCTAATTACCGTAAAATGCGAACTTAACTCGAATCCAAAATACTCCACCTGATATACACATTTCCATTGTTGATTTTACCCAAATTGAAAAAAGGTTAATTTTTCAAAGGTTAATTTTTCATTCATCATTTTCAAGATTATTAGAATTAGAATTATGTGAGAATTATAATTTTTCATTGAATTATAAGAACTATATAATTTATTTGCATCATACCAAAAAAAATTTTTTTTTAATTTTTTGTGGCCACTGCCGTCTGCTACAATTTTTCAGAAAAATCTGGAAAATAAAAAAACAAAAGGATTTTAATCAGCATGAAAGCGGCCTTGGAATAAGAGAAAAAAATTTCGTCGAAAAATAACAAAATGGCGGCGTTTTTTTTCGATAATCGTGGTGGTAATGCCGTGTAGCTAGAGCAGAGACGTCAAAATTCTTTTCAAAACATCGGCCCTCCGCATCTAAATTGCCACTTACAAGCAGTCTTGAAATTGAAATGTTGTTTCTCTGTGGAAAAATCTACGAGAAGAGTTGATAGGAGTCCTAATATTGGAACACGCTGCGACTATCTTTCGAAAAATATTTGCATAACTGGTTCACCGTTTTTCGGAAAACTTGAATTTTTGGGACATTTTAAACATACAGAGAGAGATATGAAAACATCAAATGTAAAATATTTTTAGATATGGAAAGAACAGTTTATGAGAGGTCCTCGACCAGGGTGTGAGAGGTCGGTAGCTCTCTGCTCGCTAAGGCGCGAGCTCACTAAGCAGCGATCTACTGCCTGCGGTTTCGAGTCCCACCGTATGCTTATGACTGTATATGTTCGTCTTGTGTTGTCCTAATAGCCACCGCCTGGGCGTAATAGCAGTGCTGCATTAATTGTTATATCATAGTTGGGTGGCTGGGCATAACACTAGCCCTTCAGAAAATAAGAAATAATGGGTAGTTAAAAAATGGAGTAATTAATATCGGCTTCTCCCTTGTGTGTCTCCCTATCGTCATAGCTAAGCATTCGCTTCAAAGAGTAATCTCCTGAGCTTTGGTATTATCATAGAAAAAAAAATGTAAAATATTTTTAAACTTGGCGATTGAGAAGTAAAAATGTACAAGAAGCAGATCAAAGAAAAAATGAGATCTTAAATATTTCTATTCCACCACGAATATGATTCAACAAAAAAATATTTCCTGTTTTAACATTTAGTCATGTACTTGCCTGAGAAATTGAACTATTGATGGTTTGTGGCATAACGGCCTGCAAAGTACTTTTTATCTTAGTATCCGCTTAACCAGTTCGAACAAAAAACGTAATTAATCAGAGACATTGTTCACATTCTTCATTTGCGAAGAAATTTCGCAGGTACATCCAAGAACCTCAGCTTAAAAAACATACGCAAGCAGGACTGGTTCTGTAAGTTTAATGCTCGAAAGTGAAATGCCTGTATAAACAGCGTATCGAATATCAACGATATTATTCCTCCAAATTCACTTAGTTTCCATTAATGCATACATGCGAACGCGAATATTTTGTGTACATGCACCATCGAGTGAACATCATTCACCCGAATTAATTGGCAAAGCAATACTAAAATGCAACTTTTTATTAGCCTTAATACAGTCATTTGACTACAAGCTGACAAAATGGGAAATTGCAAGTAGTGTGCAACATTACAACACCAATACGTATGCAAAGTCCAACTAATAAGATTTCTAAATACATTTCCACTCCAAACAGCATGCTTGTTGGTGCAAATTAACGTAAAAAGCTAACTAAATTCGCACGCAAAGTACTGCACATGATGTACACATTTTCATTTTTTTTTTTCACATTTTGTACTAAACAATCTTTAAAACTGGACTAGAAAGCCGTAACATGAATTTTGCCGATAGATGTCTGGCTTTGTATTTTTGTGGTTGTGTGTTTGCTTTTTGGGTTTTTTTGCTTGTTTGTTTTTCTTAATTGTGTTTGTTTTTCTTAATTGTGCTGTCTAGTCAAATGCTCAAAAAATCCAGAAAACAGAGAAAAACCCCCAGAAAAATACAATGCATCAAGCATTGATTTATTTCAAAGGTGGGATTGTGAGAAAATGGAGCCGTAATATCAGTAAAATCTATTTCTTTTGTACATTTTCAAAAAAAAAATTTCTCCATTCCTCCATTCTCGCCATTTTCGCACATTATTCTCCGTTTTCGTATTTTCGCGTCGTTTACTCAACCATTTTTGACACGTTTTTAGAAGCTATCGCAAATCGGAGATTAAAATCTTTTAGAACTAAAAAACACGTGGGTTTTTCGGGGTCTTCGTTGTCAAAAACGGAAATTTTCCATTTTCTGAGGCTTGCTCCAGTTTGAGTGCCGCTGGATTGAAATTTATTCAAGCATATTGGCATTCATTCGAGAAATCATTGTTCCTATTTTGGCCCCCAAATGAACATTTCTTTTATAAAATCTCACCAGCTCTTTAATCACGTAAACTTGATGGAAGCAAATGAGAAAAAGTTATTTGAAACTAACGCGTTATGTCTGAAAGTTGTGTTGCAGTTAGCGAATCCAATCCCGGGATCCCGCATCCCGGGATCCCGGCTAATTTCTGGTCCCGAAAATCCCGGGATTGATGATTTCTAATCCCGGGATTTCCGGGATCAGAAATTGGCCTGGATTCCGGGGCCGGGAGTCAAGCATAATCGGCAATCAAATTACGGCAAGACTCGAAAAGAGCAAATAGAATCCATATTTATGAGAAATCAATTAGCATGCAGGCTCACATCAAAATGCGTAAAGAATAGAGCAAAACAAACCGATGTAACAGTTGACAAGAGAATACAAAGGGGTTTGTAAATAAATAAGTATGGACTGTTTCGCATTTAGTGCATTCGTTACTTCGAATGATTTGAGGGAATTAATACTAGCGAATGCATACACAGATTTACCAAAATCCTTAACAACAATCAAAAAAAGGCTGTGGGCTATGCAAGCAGGATAAAAAAAATAATAAAAAAATGAGATAAGACAGGCTAGTATCTCAGGTGAACGGTTCAGTTTGACGTTTGATGAGTGGACCTCGACAACAAATAGGCGCTACACAAACATTAACATCTACTTAGTGAATTTTTACTGGAGCTTGGTGCGAGTAAGGATATCAATGACAGTTGCAAACTACCTAGATATATTAAAAGAGCGTTTCGCTGAGTTTGATGTTTCTCTCGGAAAAGACATTGTTACCATTATAACTGATGGGTCAAATGAAATGCGAAAAGTAGGCATACTAGTTAATACAGAGCAACATATTTGTTTGGCGCATAGCATCCTTTTGGCAGTTTGCGATGTTCTCTATAATAGGAGGTCCATTCTAGATCAAAGATTTGATGAAGCAGCTGATAATCTGGACGAAGACCACGAAGATTTGAACGCTCCTGAATCAGCTTACTACGTTGAACCCGGTCGCCTGCAAGACACGCTAGATCTGACGACGGACCTCAGCGCATGCATAAAGAAAGTTCGTAAGGTAGTTTTATATTTTAAAAAAGCTCTAACGAAAAATAATAACGATCTTCAAAACTATGTTTTACTCCTTGTAAAATTGACTGTGGAGGCCTTAAAACGCAAAGATGTAAATTTATGCACGGCTAATACTTCATCAAGATTTTTATTTAGGCTTCTAGGGGAAAAACGGTCCATTCTTGTGAATGCTATGAAAATTGCAATATTGGACCGAATAAAAGAGCGTCCGTGTACTGAGCTATCTGCTTAACTAAGCTATCTCCAGAATCTACATTGTGCCAGCAAAAATTTACCAAGTGGAATAGAATCTCTATTTTGGAAACCAAGCAACGCAAATTTAAAAAAAAAATACTTCAATGATCTAGATGCTGTACCCTTTGCTTGCTATTCAAAGAAATGAGGAGGACCCAGTAGATACCCATATTGAATCAGAACAAGGTAGTTGTCAATTGATGCTACAAAAGAGCTGCAAAAGTATGAAAATAATCAATAATGAAATGCTGCAAGAAACTGATCTAATTAAAACTATTGCAAAAGAAATAAAACTTTTCGAAAGTGGTGGCACTCGCATAGTTTGGAGCAGGCTTACCAATATTTATCGACCGTTTCCGCGGCGTCCAACATCGGGAATAGATTTAGAAGCAGGCTTGGAGACGATACTTTGGATACTTTGCTATTACTTCAATGTTACTTCCGAAAAAACCAATGAACTTTGGCAGAATTTTTATGTGTTGAATATTTTATATGTTAAGAGTTGTGATTTATTGTTGTGATTTTTTGTCGTGATTTGTTGTTGTAATTTGTAATAGTTGTAATTTTAAATATTGGCTTTCATACTGTCAACGTCTCGGATAATTAAAATTATTGTTTTTATTTGCATCAATTAAATAAATTAGTAATTATTCAGTAACATATTTTTTATACAGTTTTCAGCTTACTTATTGCTGTAGTTTTGAAATGATGGTACATAATATAATCTGTTTATTAAAAACTTGACTTATTTTGTGGTGTTATATTTTGAATCTCGAATCCCGGGATTTGAGATTTTTTAATCCCGTAATCCCGGGATTGAAAAAATGGTTCGGGATTGGAATCCCTAGTTGCAGTCCAGCTAATATTTTGTGTGGCTCGTACTTAATTTGCAATGCACAACAAGCTATCCAACAGATGCGCATGTGAGATCTGAACAAATTAAACTATTGTTTGTTAGTGTACAGTAGAAGCATTTAACACGAATTATGTTTCAATGTATGCACGTGTAATGAATTATGTTTTCATCCATATTAGAGTTATTTTATTTTTTTCTACTGGATACTCTTGCAACATTAGGCTTAGCGCTTGATCGAACCCGCACGGTAAAACTTGGATACTTGTCCCCTAGTTGCGGTATTTGCCACCAGAGGGAGAATCGGCGGTAGATTTAGTAAAATTAAGGGGTAAACTGGACTTGATGCCCCACACCCGGGAAATCCCACCACCAGAGGGCGAAAAGATGGTAGAAGGGCTGAAAAAATGAAGGAAAACAGACAAAATTATACAACAAAATAAAAAAGAAGATAAAACAATTAAGAAAAAGAAAAGAAAGAAAGAAAAGAAGCCCCAAAAGCAAACGCACAACCACAAAAACACAAACATATTAGCCCGACACCTATCGGCGAGATTCATGCAACAGCTGTGTGGGGCATCAAGTCCAGTTTTACCAAATTAAGTGGCTCTCAAACGGCTGTTTATGTTGTCAAAAAACGGCAATTTCATTTTCACCGACAATAAACTCACATTTAACATCGAAAACATGCCTGGAATGAATGATATATTACTTCTATAGTAATCTTTAATACTATAGTTTCCAATTCTAATTTCAAGTCTATAACAAAACAACGTGTAGTTTAAAATTCTATATTCAATTCTCTATCGAAACAACGTGACAACTCATATCAAAAATAATGATTGACAACTCAATAATATTTTTTATATCTCGCATCAAAAACAATATTTTTTCTTAGTCTACTTGATTGTACCATTTGGGTGTGTTGTGTCTGATGTAAAGTAGTGTGGTGAGTAGTGGAATGTGAGAATGTTAAGTGTAGGTGTAGGTGTTTGTGCATCCACAATACTCCCCTGCCAGCGTTTTAAGGCTGGTACTGAGTTCGAGTTCACGTGAAATTTTGACATTTCCCCATTATCTGACCATTCTTTCGAGCGAAAATTTTGACAACAGAGAAAAGCAGAGACACTGCTCATTCTTGACGGATAAAATGTCAAGAATTTCAATTTTCGATCAATTTTCTTATTGGAAAGACATTTGCACTGCTCCATTTTCAAATTGAAACACCAAATGTCACTTTTTCGCTCGAAAGAATGAACTGCACAAACTAAATTGGCGTGAAATGATTGACAACATGTTTTAGTGCCATCTATGTTTTCGCAGCGAAAGCAACTTCAAAGCAACTTTTCATGCTAAGAACACAGTACCAAACATGCTTATTTTCAAGCTAAATTTTCGCCGAAACAGATTTCACGTGAAATTTTGTATGAAAATTTCACGTGAAATCGAACTCAGTACTATGCTTTACGCGTTATCGCGAGGCGTAGGAGAGTGGCACCTTTGTGGTTCGCCCAGCTAGAGAGACGTACGGAGCGAATGTAACTTTCCTCACTGGTCTCTTTTCGGGAGCTGAAGGCATTAATGGTGCAGTCGAGGTTGCCGATGCTTGTTGGTTTTCGGAAGAATTGTCGATAGGTTCCGTAGAGGATGACGTGTGACAAGGCTTGAGCCTGTTAATGGAAACATTGACGGATTTGTTTCTGATTTCCAGAGTGTAATAGTTAATATGTCTGGCTAGGACTTTGAAAGGACCGTCGTACGGTGGAATGAGTGGTGGACGAACAGAATCGACTCTGACGAAGACGTGTGAGCAAGAGTCGAGTTGCTTGAAGATGAATATCTTCGGTGTTGTGTGGTGTTGAGCATCAACCGGTCGAAGTTTTGCCATTGTAGCCGTTAGTTCGGAGGCAAAGTCTGTTTGGCTAATCTTCCTAGGATTTTCTTGAAGAAAATCACTAGGAAGACGCAGGTTTTCTCCGTACAGGAGTTGTGCCGGTGATGCTGTGAATTCTTCTCGGATTAGAGATCGCAATCCAAGAAGAATTAGGGGAAGTGTTCTAGTCCAAGAAACATCGTTGTGAGCCATGATAGCCGATTTAAGAGTACGATGCCATCTTTCTAAGAAACCGTTGGCTTGAGGGTGGTACGCTGTGGTACGATTGCGTTCGAAGCCCAAGAGTCGACCCAGCTCAGCATGGAGCGCTGACTCGAATTGTCTGCCCTGGTCGGTGACAATGTATTGGGGAACTCCAAATCTAGCAATCCAGGTGCTTAGTAAAGCAGTAGCACAGTCATTGGCAGTAATGCTGGCTAAAGGAATTGCTTCAGGCCAACGTGTGAAACGGTCGATTATGGTGAGACAGTAAGTGTATCCCTGCGAGTGTGTTAGGGGACCAACTATGTCGATGTGAATGACCTTAAAACGTTCGGAGACCGTAGGAAAGGTCGATACAGGTTTGCTCACATGTCTGGTTATCTTGCATTTTTGACAAGATAGACATTCTCGGGCCCAAGTGGCAATGTCCTTGTTCATCGAAGGCCAGAAGAATTTAGTTGCAATGTGCTTTCTTGTAGCACGAATACCAGGGTGAGCGATATTATGTTCTGAGTTGAACACCTGTTTCCTGAACGTGTGAGGAATATAAGGTCGTATGGTTGGGCCAGACACTTCACAAAAAATGTCGACGTTGGTGCCAAAGATTGGTTGTTTCTTTAAAACAAATTTAGAGTCCTTGAGAATCTTCTGAAACTCTGCGTCCGATGCTTGGGACGAGGCAATTGCGGCAAAGTCGAGAGTACTGGCAAGAATGATTTCTTCTAGACGAGAGAGTGCGTCAGCAACAACGTTGTTGCAACCAGAGACATGCCGAATGTCAGAAGTGAACTCACTTATGTAACTTAGATGTCTAAGTTGACGAGGTGTATCCTTTTCTGGCTTTTGTTTAAAAGCAAAAGTCAGTGGTTTGTGGTCGGTGTATAGAGTGAACCTTTGGGCTTCCAAAAAGTATCGGAAATAACGAATGCCCTGATAAGCCGCCAAGAGTTCGCGGTCGTATGCACTATACTTTCTTTGTGCGTCACTTAATTTGGCCGAGTAAAAACCAAGGGGTTGCCAAGAGCCTTGACATTTTTGCTGCAGAGCAGCCTCGATGGCGGAATCGGAAGCGTCTACGAATAGACCAAGCTCGGCTTTTGAGTCCGGAAAGGACAATAGAGTGGCTTCTGTTAAACCAGTCTTGACTTGGTCGAAAGCTTTGCTAGCTTCTGTTGACCAGTCGATTGTCTTAGCACCATCTTTTTTAGAGCCACAAAGATAGGCGTTGAGTGGTTGCTGCATCTCAGCTGTGTGAGGAAGAAAGCGACGATTAAAGTTGACCATCCCCAAAATCTTCTTAGGTCTTTAACCGTCTTGGGGAGTTTAGCTGTTGAAATTGCCTCAATCCGATCTGGGGAGGGCTTAATGCCTTTCGGCGAAACCTCATGACCTAAGAATTTGATTGAAGGTCGAAGGAAATGGCATTTCTCCATGTTGATAATAAGACCATGGTCCGCTAATCTTTTGAAAATTTGTTCTAAGTGAACAAGATGCTCTTCTTCAGAAGTCGAAGCTACCAAAATGTCGTCGAGGTAAATAAAACAGAATTTTAATCCGTGTAGGACTTCATGGATGAAGCGTTGGAACGATTGCGCCGCATTGCAAAGTCCGAAAGTCATTCGGGTGAACTCAAAGAGTCCGAAAGGTGTGCAGATGGCGGTCTTTGGAATATCGTTCGGCTCGACTGGAATTTGATGGTAGGCCTTAGTCAGGTCTATGGTGGAAAATATATTTTTGCCATGTAGTTCATGACAAAAGTCTTGAATAATGGGGATTGGATATCTATCCGGGACGGTTATGGCGTTAAGGCGTCTGTAATCGCCGCAAGGACGCCATTCCCCATTAGACTTGCGTACCATGTGTAGCGGAGAAGACCAGCTGCTATTTGAGGGGCGGCAAATTCCCTGTTGTAGCAGGAAATCGAATTCCTTTTTGGCCGCCACGAGCTTATCTGGTGCAAGTCGACGTGGTCTCGATACTATTGGAGGGCCTGTGGTCAAAATGTGGTGTGTCACCTTGTGTTTACAGGGTTGTGAGAACCCTGAATTGACCGTGATGGCATGATACTTGGTGAGAAGGGCATGCATCCGTGGATCAGAGGTTTTCTCAATCAAAACACTTAGTTTTGGACACTTGTATGATGTGAATGTGCCTTTCAATGAAAGCGAAGTAAGAGGATCCACAAGGATAGCATTTGCCAAGTCGACGACTAGCCCATAGTGGCAGAGGAAGTCTGCGCCTAAAATGGGTCTAGAGACATCGGCAATGATAAAATCCCATGAAAACTCACGACGGAGTCCCAGGTCTAGTTTGATCACCTTTCGTCCATAGGTGTTGATGGTCGACTGGTTTGCCGCGGCAAGTCGCATACCAGAAGGTGGAAGTTTTCCGGTAGTAGGTGCTGGAAGCACCGAAATATCTGCGCCTGTGTCAATCAAGTAGTGTCGTTTAGACAAGTTGTCATGAATTATTAGACGACGGCTAGGTGACAAGTCGCGTTTTCTTACCGTCTGAAGAGAACAGCGACTTAGTTTTTTGGTTCAGATGAACCAGCCTTGAAGGCGCATGGAGAGATGCATTTTAAAGCCTTGGAGCCGAATTTGAAGTGATACCAACAAATAAAGGTCGTGTGCTGCGCAATGAGAACATATTTCAGAAAACTCATACGTGTTCCCATAGCTGGAAATTCATTTGCTGGTAGTATTGGTGGGTGCGTGCCAATGAAAAGTTTAGCTCATATATTTACCTTGCGAAATCGATAGCTGCGGGGACAACTATCCAAAATCTCTCTTCATATAAAGATGCAGCCAATATATTTTTGACAACGTCTTTCATTTAACTGTGGGTTATATGTTTAATGTTGGATACAATCAACAATAGAAATGTGTATATCATGTGCAGTACTTTGGATTAGAGTTAAGTTCGCTTTTTACGGTAATTAGCACGAACATTTGTATGAAGCTAGAAATGGAACTGTAATTAGATCATACATATTGATATTGTAATGTTGCTCACTATTCGCTCTGTCTCAATATCTTTTATATTTTTATTGATATTTGAAGAAATATGTTGGTACGCACGGATGGGTGAATAGAAACTGAGTAAATTTATAGTGATAATGTAATGCTGGAGGCTATGGATTTTATACGTAAAGATTTGGCAAATCACATCAATTAATGATCCTGATGAATATAAATATTTGAATATCGTAACACAATTTCGAATTAAAAATTGTACTGGAGGAAACTTAAAAAAAAACCAAGAGTAAAACTGATGCCACATGAAATAATTCACGGCATATTTTTATTAATTTTCAAAGATAATTAATACTAAATTTGCCTTGTCTTTTCTTTACATGTGCATATAAATCAGAAAAAAGATTTAGTGAGATTATTTAGTGTGCGTAACGCGATCGAGCTGAAATTCTAGGTCGGTCCATGTCAAGTTAAAATGAAAACATCTTTTACGCTTTGGCAGCAGTGGGCATTTTAGTGATTTTTTTTTCATATTTCTAAAGAAAGACAATTATTGTGAGAAGTAAGTTTGGGAAATGAAAACTGATAACGTTTTATGATTGGCATTGATAAGGGTTTGGTAATTTTTAATTCTATGTGAGCGCTGATTGCCTAAAAGTAGACAACATTTTTTTCCTAAGATATTATTTGTCATCACACCTGGCACAAACATCGGATCATCACGAAATTTACAGGAAGTATTTATGCCTATCAAAAATATACAATTCTGATTTAAAATGATTATTTGGGCAACATTTTAGCTAGAACAGGTACGTGAAAATTCGTTTCAAAACATCGAACCTCCGCGTGTTCTAAATTGCACACATAAGCAGTCTTGAAATTGAAAAAGAAAATCTGTATGTGGAAAAATTTACGAGAATAATGGTAGGGATCATAATATAGGAATACGCTGCAACTATCTTTCAATGAATGTTTGCATAACCGCTTAACCGTTCTATTGAAAACTTGAATTTTCGGGACATTTTAAACATATAGAGAGAGAAAGAGGGATGTATCAAAACATCAAATTTAAAATACTTTTGAGTATGATAAGACCAGGTTACGAAAGGTTCAGGGTCAGGGTATGAGTATGATAAGACCAGGTTACGAAAGGTTCAGGGTCAGGGTATGAGAGTTCCAGGACCAGGGTATGAGAGGTGCCGGGGAAGAAGGTGCCTGCTCACGAAGTAACAATCTACTACCTGAGGTTTCGAATCCCGCCATATGCTCATGGCTGTATTTGTTTGGCCTGTGTTGACTTAGTAGCGGGTGGCTGGGCATAGTACCAGCGCTCCATTAATTGTCATATCATAGCTTTAGGGACGACTGGGCATAGCACCAGCGCTTCAGAAAATAAGAAATAATGTGGCACTTAAAAAAAGAATAATGGAATCGATATCGGCTAATTGATATCAGCTTTCCCCATATGTGTCTCGTTGCCTTCATAGCTAGGCATTCACTTCAAAACGTAATCCTGAGCTTTGGAATTACCATAGAAAAAAAATGTAAAATATTTTCAAACTTGGTAATTGAGCAGTAAAAACTTACAAGAAGCAATATGATTGAGCAAAAAAGTATTTCCTCTTTTAATATTTAGTCATGTACTTGCCTGAGCCTTTGAACTATTGATGGTATATGGCATAACGGCCCGCTAAATACTTTTTGTCTTGTTACGTTGTAACAATGTGTAAGAATACGTGTATACGCTTTTACATTGGAAAATCACTTACATCAAGTACAAGAATTCTTGGTGCAACAGCGAAAGCGAACAGTGGATTAATTTTTGAAAATCATTTACATCAGGTACAAGGCTTCTTTGTGCAACGGCGAAAACGACCAGTAGAACATCTGGGCAAGTCAGACCCAGAACAAGGTACGAATAAGAAGATTTCTTTGTGCGACGGTGAAGGCGAACGGAGGAATATTTTTAGGAGACTGAGACTCAGGTACGCCGAGGAACATCCTTGGTGTGTCGGTGGAGGTGGAAAAAAGGACTTCCGTTCAAATAAAAAAGTGGCTAATCGAAATCGGGTTCCGGCGGGATTCGAACCCGCGATCCTGCGTGAGCCACTTCCTTTTTCCTACCCGGAAATCGGGCGTTGCCTTGAACATTCGGGTCGCGACGGCGACGGCGTGAAGCGGAAGGTAGTTCGGGAGCGAAGGTGGTAGAAAAAAAAGGATTCTAGCCAAATAAAAACGTGCCGATTCGAACTACGATTCCGGCGGGGATCAAACCCGTGATCCACGTGACGCTCGAGACAGACGGCGAGAAGGTTAGTGCACATTTTAGAATAGTTGTAAGAATTTATTTTAGTTATCTTTCGCATCTAACGAAATCAAAGAAAAAGATAAACTTTCGAAACGTTATTAGTATCAAAAATTTTTGAGAATACTTTGTAAAGTTAATCAGTCTGTTATAGTGGAGTGGTGGAATTTAAAATATCGAAACGGTAGAAAAGACTAGTCGTAACAGTCTTAGTATCCGCTTAGTCAGTTCGAACAAAAAACGTGAGTTGTCAGAGACAATGTCCACATTTTTAATTTGGGAAGAAATTTAGATCCAAAAACCTCAACTCAGAAAACATCTGCTGGTTGTTTTAGTTTAATGCTCGAAAGTGAAAAAGTTGTGTAAACATCCTATCGAATACAAGAAATTACATTATTACTCCAAATTCACTTAGTTTCTATTCATTCATACGAGCGAACATGCATATTTAGTGCGCATCGAGTCAACGTCATTTATAATTCCCTATCCCGACCTTGTAAATTTGATACCAAATTGCAACTTTTTCATTAGCCTTGAAACAGCCATTTGATTATAAGCCGACATAATGGGGAAATTGCAGGCAGTGTGCAACATTACAAAATCCAATATGTATGCAAAGTTCAATTACTAAGATATCTGAATACATTTTCAATCCGAACAGCATGTATATGTTCGTGCTAATTAACGTAAAATGCGAACCTAACTCGAATTCAAAGGTACTGCACATAATATACACATTTCCATTGGTGATTGTATCCCAAAATTAAACATACAAACCACATTAAAATTAAAGACATGGTAAAAAATATATATTGTTAGCATCATATGAAGAGAGATTTTGGATAGATGTCCCCGCAGCTTGCATTGGTTTATCGGTTTTATTCTATGGCTAGATTTGTTAAGATTTAGTATCCTGAGTATCAATTCCAGGCATTTTTTCGATGCTAAATGGGATATCGGTCAAATTTCTCGTATCTTTTACGATTTTCGAAGTATCTTTTACGATTTTTGAAGCAGTTCAATGTTTTGTGCTGCGCTTGTTTTTGGGGGTTGTCTTTTTTAAACTAATTTAATTTAAAATTTAAAAAAAAAATTCTTCGATTCCTCCATTCTCGCCATTTTCGCACATAATTGGGTGGGCGCAGCTTACCCGTCGTGTGTCCCAGCTTCTTGGGTTTTTGGCTACGAAAAATCTGAAAAAACCCCGTGTGTTTTAGTTCTAAAAGATTATAGTCTCCGATTAGCAACAGCTTCTCAAAATGTGTCTAAAAATGGTTGAGTAAACGACGCGAATTACGAAAACGGAGATGAAGATTTGGCGATTAGCCAAATCATTCAGTTTTGAGTGGTTTTGGGAGTGTGCGATTTGGTACAAAGTACAAATTTCTTTTACGATTTTTAAAGCAACTGTTCAATGCTTTGTGCTGGGCTTGTTTTTGGAGGTGTCTTTTTTTAAACTAATTAATTTAAAATTAAAAAAAAATTTCTTCGATTACTCAACCATTTTTAGACACATTTTGAGAAGCAAAAGCTGATCGGAGACTATAATCTTTTAGAACTAAAACCCACGGGGGTTTTTCGGATTTTTCGTAGCCAAAAACAGGGAAATTTTGCATTTTTATGCTCTCTACAGTTTGAGTGCTAAAATGGAATTAATACAAGCAAATTTGATCATTCGATCAAATCCTTGTTTTTTAATAAATATTGGCCCCCCAAATGAAAGTTACTTCTAGAAAATCTCACCAGCTATTTACTTACGAAAATTTGATGAAAGCAGATGAGGAAAAGTTATTCAAAGCGAATGCCACTTGTCTCAAAGTTGTGTTAGAGTTCAGTTAATATTTTGTGCGGTTCTTCCTTAATTAATGCATAACAAACTATCTAACAGATGCGGATGTGAAATCTGACCAAATTAGATTGTTGTCTGTTATTATGGCAATTGTGGTTTTTAAACTAAATTTTAAATTAGATTTTTGTCTGTTATTGTGGTAATAATGTTTTCTCCCATATTAGAATTATTGTATTTGATTTTTCTGGATACTCTTGCAGCTGGTAGGCTTGGCTTAATCTAACTGACGCTACCAAAAACATGACTTGCATTTTCTTCAGTGCAACGACTTAAACTTCAAATCAAACTAAACTAAATTTAGTGTATGCATTTTGAGCACTGCGTGTAAAATATAATAAATACAATGATGAAAAAAACTGTATGATATGGCGGAATTGAATTGCCCTATACATCCCTATACATGCTGCATAAGCCAACAAATATTTATTTAATCATGTTTGCACTTAAAATGACTTGTACGATTGAACGGTACAATGTTTTCAGGTTGGGTCATTAAGTTCGTGAAATGAGTAGGTAGGTAGTAGTTTAATGAAACGTAATGGCTTTAGAGACGCATAATAAGTAAACAATATCAGGTTTTATCTTAATCGAGCCATTAGTTTTTGAGCTATCGTCAACCAAGCAACTCAATCTGGATGAAAGTGTAAAATATAATCGACTACCCCGCTGGTATGAAGTTTATCGCCAAACAAGGAAAGTCGGCTCAAACTATAATGGAAACAATGACATCCGTTTACATCCGTCTTTTTAAACCAGAAAAAGACTTACTTGAAGACGAACCACAACGAGGACCTTTATAGTGAAGACGAGGGTGGAGTTTTGAGTTTTGAGACAAAACTTGGATTGATCATTATGAGCTTGAGTCCAAAAAAGGCTCTATGCAATGACACAAATACACACTACACCATTGAAGAAGTTCAAGTTGTCCCAGTCTGCTGGGAAAGTCATGGCAGCCGTTTTGGGACTCAGAACGGATCTTGTATTTTGAAACATTTTAAAAATAGAGGCGCCTCCAAAACCTGAGAATATTACGCTTCATTTCTACAGTGGTTGAAAAAAGGTATCAAAAAAGGAGACAAAGACAAAACATTTTTGAAAAGGTTTATTGTAAAAGCTAATTGAAAAATACGACAAATGTATCAGAGTAGCAGGTGAATATATTGAAAAAGAAAAATAAATTTGCATATTTATTTGCACTTCTTACTCCCCTTTTCACGAACTTAATGACCCAACTTCGTAAATATTTGAAAGAAGTCCTTGACATTTTATCAAAACAATCACTGCATAACCCCAACCGCCCAACAACTATGACTGCGAGACCGCAAGATATGATTCAAATACAGTATTAATGCCATCAAAACGTTAATTATTGTATGGGGCTTTCAATAAAGACATAATCATTTTGTATTTAAATAAAACACAGAATAATTAAGATATTGGGCTGAAAATTATTCCAAAATCAAAAATTTAAATCTAATTAAGTGGTTTCGAAAGCATACACTGTTTCTCAATAGATATCAGCTCATAGTGTATCATGACTGATGTAACTAACCACTTGCAGTGGGAGATTAAACTAATTCGTTAAATTTTAATTTTGGATCGTCTCGCAATCAAAAAACAATTCTATTTGATAATGCTCTCGGAGGTTTTATCCGCGAAATTATCCATATTCCCGCATCAAATATTCTACGCTTGGAAAATTTTTAGGGTCGACACACGTTGTCTTTGGTATTAGGCACATTTTTTTTGCACACCCGAGCAGATCAAATTTTATTAAGCATACTGAAATTCAAATCAAATTTTGTTAACTATATTGAATTCAACAAAAAGATAATAAATAATATACTTAAAAAAATTTGATTTGAATTTCAGTATACTTAACAAAATTTGATCTACTCGGGTGTGCAAAAAACAACGCACCTATTATAAGAACAGAAAAAACGATTGCAATTTAATACTTCTATACCATATTCAGTTTTTTAGGTTTTTGAAGTTAGTTTGCTGTAAAATTTGATATCGTTCCCGATTACTTATCATAACAATCACATTGATGCGATGGAGTATCCGAAAGTAATGTGAAAGATGTAGGTAAAAAGTGATAAGGATAAAGCAAAGAAACATTTTCGCTAAAAATGAAGAAAGAAGGAATCATAGATTAATTTGTAAATCAGCATAATGATTGTGCATAAAGCAGATTTCCTAATTCAATACTTGAATGAATAAAATACTAATAATTTATTTGTATTCTAGCTTATTGCAGTTGTCTAAGTGAAAGCATGTAAAATATTTTTGTTTGCGTTGAAACTTTCATCCCTCCCCCGAAGAGTTCCTTTGCGTGACTCCAGGCCGATGTCTATGTGTCTGTGTAAACCATAATGTTTAGTTATTTGTTTCCAGGTCGGTAGCTCAGATGATCATAATTGAATGTGTGAAAAAAATCTATAATTTATTATAAAGTCAATTTCGGAATAATTTTGATAAATTCTCCTCATGTAAATGAAAAACTTATGCTCCCCTATAAGCTATCCATTTGCATGAGCATGTTTGTGTGAAGTAATACTTTCATTTTAAAAGTACAGCCAGGGCACAAATAGTTCCGAATTAGAGGGTAAACTTCATATACGTATATGGTTCATCATTTGATTAGAATTGCTAGCCTATTACGTGATGCTGAAGATAGTATCCACGTACGAACAGAAACTTCAACAGAAATATTCTTGAACAGAAATCGCAATCCTCTGCAGGGAATAAAAAAAATGATTTGAAAAATACCAGTTGTTTGCGAAAATGTAGGAATAACATTTAATTAAGCTATCATCGCAAAACTTTTGTGATTTGGAAATTTCAAATATTTTTTATTTCACATGCACTCACCAGTTGCATAAACTCTAAAATTCATAAACACTATCAATTTTCATACTTGTTTACTGCCGGATTTCGTCTTCCCGGAATATAGGGGCACCTGAAAACTTTGAAATGCCTGAAGCCGTCAAAGTTTTAAAGATAGCCTAATTTAAACTTGACTCTGTTGATATACATATACATATACATATATATATATATATATATATTATATATATATATATATATATATATATATATATATATATATATATATATATATATATATATATATATGTATATATATATATATATATATATATATATATATATATGTATATATATATATATATATATATATATATATATATATATATATATATATATATATATATATACATGAGGTTTTAGGCAAGATGATATTAATAATAATTTTGTTCGAAAATCGGTAAAAAAAAAACGGTCTATGAATTATTCTATTTTGGTGATGCGTTATTCTTATACGTTCACTAGTATTTGTCCCATTCGCAATCGAATCACAAATATCACATCGAATATCAACAGCTGCATTATTACCCCAAGTTTACTTAAAATCCATTCAATTTTAAGTACAAAAGCGCATGCGTAATCGAGTCAACGTCTTTGCTACTACCCTGTTAGACCCAGCAATCATATTCATAGCACTACAACTTGTTCATTAGTCTTAAAACAACCATTTGCCTACTACTTAACATATCGGGAAACTGTAACCAGCATAGAAATCTATTTACAGATATTTCCATAATAATTACATTAATTACAGTAAAAACGGATATAACTTGAATCTAAAGTACAAGCATTTCCATTTAGTATTGTATTTAAAATGTTTTTAGTTACTCCACATTTAACATAACATACATTTAATAAAAAATATATTATTTGCATCTCATATGGTCCCAGCTCTCCAAGTTTCGCTTCATCGGCGAGAACACAATTGGAAGCTTTTATCTTAACCGCAATTACTAATATGGAATATTTACAAATTGGCACATTGGGTTAAGATAATTTCCAATCCATCATGGAAGTTTGAACTGTTTTAATATCTACATATTTTATACTTTTCTACACATTAGCATTTTGCACTTCTACACATTTCCATTCACTTAAGCATAAGCATATTCCCACTCTGCTTTTTCTATTCATTTTTATTCACATATAGATTCATTGCTTTTTCAACATATTTTTTCTTTTTAACTTTTTTATGCACTTCTTCGTACTGCCATTGTGCTCTTCTACTCACCTTTATTCATTCGTATACTTCATATACCTTTTATCACATTTAACATTCGTTATCGTTCCATATATTTGGCGCCACAAATACAAACCTCAACAACACCCTCAAACCCTCTACATCCCCCCCCCCGTTCCCACAACAACCGTCAACACCACGCACAGTTTGAGTGTTTTAGAAATGTTACAAAATTCACTTTACATATCGGTGTGCCCTCTTCGGTGATTAAATTGAACTACTCCAGGGGACAGTATCCAAGTTCACCCAAGAAACAGCTCGCAGGCTTGCAGCACCAGATACAACCATTTTAAATATTATTCAAATCATCCTGGCATGAATAAGGTGTAATGCAAGGTAGGAAATACCTCGTAAAATGTTGTCGCGCTTTTTTGAACCTTTGTAGTGAAGCCGAGGATGGAGTATTCAACTTGGATTGGTTATTATGAGGCTGAGTCCAAACAAGACTCTATGCAGTGCCACAAATACGCGCACTTCCACAGAATAAGTTCAAGGTGCGACGCTCTGCTGGAAAAGTCATGGCGGCCGTTTTTTAGGACTCGGAAGGGATCCTGTAGATAAATTTCAAAAAAGTCATCACCAAAGCCAGAGAATACTACCCTTTAATTCCAGGGTGGCTAAAAGAAGCCATCAAAGAAAAAAAGAAGAAAATTAACAAAAAGTGTCCTTCTTCTACTCGACAGCGCGCCTTTTTGCAAGAATCGTTTTGTTTTGGCTGTCCTGCATAAGGTGGGTTTCGATATTTTAAATCACCCACTCTGCAACCTTTATCTGGCTCCCAGTGATTATTTTTCCCAAAACTGAAAAAAAAATCGTGAAAATAAGATGAAGTCAGGAACGCAGTTCCGGCTTATCTTTCCGACAAAGACAAACATTTTTTTAAAAGTTGTACATAAACTTCTTGAAGATCCGAAAAATGTGTTAGAGGAGCAAGCGAATATATTGAAAGAGAAAAATAGGTTTGCATTTGGATTTGCAGTTCTTACTCTCTTTTCCGCGAACCTAATGATCCACCTTAGTAGATATTTGAAAGTAGTACTTGAAATGTTATCAAAGCAATCATGAGATTCACCAACCATGACTGCGATACCGCAAAATAATGTTTCAAATAGACTATTAATGCCATCAAAACGTTAGCTATTGTACAGGGGCTTTCAATAAAGACATAACAATTTTGAATTTAGATAAAACACAGAATAATTAGGATGTCGGGCTGAAATTTATTCCAAATGTAGTACACGTGTTATTTTTAAGCTCGGCATTCAGTTTGGCTTATGTGACTTCCGCGAGCACGGTTGCAGAAATGGATTCATTGTAGCCAATTTTCCGCCACTTCTAGCGGGCACCTAGTGTACACATAGGATCAAGATCACTTAAATTATCAATAAAATGAAAGCCGGTGCCAAATGTGCCACACCAATGTCTCTTGAAGATTTCAGCTCAATTGGATGACGTGTTCACGTACAATGGTGATTTTCGGTGAATTGTTATGTCATTATTGAAAAACTTGTATGTTGGTTTTTGACGACGTACAGCAATTTCATCTGAGAAATTCTGAGCTAAGTATTCTCTGCCGATTATCAAAAAGAACATTTTTCTAAACGTTAATGTGAGATCACTATACTCAAACACAATAGGTTTTAAATAGCGGGACGATGACGATGAATAGGTTTTAAATAGCGGGACGAACTTCAAATTTAACTAAGCTCATAGTGTATGCCTAACTGATGTGACCACTTGCAGTGGGAGATTATCGATTTTTAGAGAAACAGTGCATACTTTCGAAACTACTAGCCATTCATCCTATGAATTATTTCATCCTGGTGATGTTGTGCTCTTAAATATGCACCAGTATTCGTCGCATTTCCAATATCAATAACTGCATTAGTATCCCAAATTTAATTAGTTCCCATTCAATTTTACGTGCGAAAGCACATGCATCATCGAGTCAACGTTTTTGCTACTACCCTTTTAGATTCCATCAATCTTGCATGTTGTATATGTACATATTCATAGCAAATTACATTTTCTTCATTATTCTTATAGCACCAATTTGCCTACTAGCTGGTATATCGAGATACTGTAACCAGTGTGCAATATTATAAGATTTTTAAAAGAAAAGAAAAGAATTGATATGTAGTTGTAGATTATATGCATTTACGGCAACATGTTTTGTTATACAGCCTGCAAATTTTTTTCCGAAAATTTCTAAAAATAAAAGACACATTAATACAATTTTACTGGTGAGAGCACAAATTGAAAACCTTTACCTTATGCGAAATCGTTAATATGGAATATTGATGTACAATTCTGATAACCGAGTGCACTACTGTTCGTCATTGGCTCCGTGTTTTTCTTCAATTAATCCGTCCCGCCCGCCGTTTCCTAGTCACGCCTAGCTTCGTATGCTAGCTGTGTTACTCCTACGCGCCGCCGTCTAGTGCTTTCGTGCAACACTACCCCCTATTCTTAAGTTTCTTAAGAAAAGACGTTCGAATTTGCATTTTAACCGTTTCTCGGCTAGAGCTTTGCGATGTGTCACTGACTTTTCCCGTACAAAGTGCGAAGTGCGTCTACGCTGTTCAAAGATTTATCTACATTCTCGACCTAAAAGTGTACATATTGAAACCAGTGCTTTTCTAAATTGTTATGACTCGTGCCTTGATTTAAGTGGGTGTATTTGCTTCAAATTTAGTTTTTGCCTAGATTCAGGCGTACATTTAAAACTCAAGCTTTAATTTATAAACTCTTATACATCATCATCTTTATTTAACCCGTCGTGTGTAGTGTTAATTATTTTTACGTTACAAAATAATAAAAAAATTACTATGTTCCACTGCGATGCTGCTGAGTGTTTGGATAAAAAACACACGTCACCAATGATTACTTGCGCTGGATTTTGCGCTCTAACATTCCATTCGAAATGCGTTTCCCTTCCGGGTAAATGTACGGATGTTATCTTAAAGCATGATTCGGGCGTATATTGGTTCTGCGACAAATGCAGGAAACATTCCATGGGGTCCTACGCTTCGCGTCTTCGTTCTGCTAAGTCAGCGATTGATACTCTATGCAGAGCACTTACTAAACTAGCGGAAGATTTTCGCTGCACCAGCAGGGAGGTCGATGAGCTGGTCTCTATTGCTAACATTGAGCAGCCCTCTGGGTCCTCGCAAGGAACACTGATCGATGACTGCGTTACGTTAAGCCCACCTGGATCGCCCACCGCTGCTCGTACTCGTTCACAGGCTCAGACTATAGCTAAAACATCTAGGCGTGTCCCTCAACACACGCCCGGTAATCATCAGCAGCTGTTGAGCCCGTTGAAACCTGCGATTTCATCTTTATCTGCTACCCAGACTGTGCAAACTGCACCCTCTTCACTGCGGGATAGCAGCTCGACGAGTCACCAGATACCTGCGATTTCATCTTTATCTGCTACCCAGACTGTGCAAACTGCACCTTCTTCACTGCGGGATAGCAGCTCGACGAGTCACTTCGTTACCGCATCTGCTGCTGCTTTGCTTACGCTTCCGGACATGGAGGTTGTAACTCCTCCACTTAAAGTTTTTGTTTCTCGGTTGGCATATCGTACTTCGACCGAAACAGTAAAAAAGTACGTAGCTGCTAAGCTTGGATACGCACCACCTCTTTTGCTGTGCAAAAAGCTGACTCCGGATAATCTGCAGGAGCAAACCATTGCTTCTTTCTGCATCACCGTTTCTTCCGGCATCAACGACCTACTAAAGTGCGACTTCTGGCCACCTGGAGTCTTTGTAAAAGAGTTCACCAAAATTCCGCGAAAAAATTTTCGATCCTCTGCACCCTCTTCACTGCGGGATAGCAGCTCGACGAGTCACCAGATACCTGCGATTTCATCTTTATCTGCTACCCAGACTGTGCAAACTGCACCTTCTTCACTGCGGGATAGCAGCTCGACGAGTCACCTCGTTACCGCATCTGCTGCTGCTTTGCTTACGCTTCCGGACATGGAGGTTGTAACTCCTCCACTTAAAGTTTTTGTTTCTCGGTTGGCATATCGTACTTCGACCGAAACAGTAAAAAAGTACGTAGCTGCTAAGCTTGGATACGCACCACCTCTTTTGCTGTGCAAAAAGCTGACTCCGGATAATCTGCAGGAGCAAACCATTGCTTCTTTCTGCATCACCGTTTCTTCCGGCATCAACGACCTACTAAAGTGCGACTTCTGGCCACCTGGAGTCTTTGTAAAAGAGTTCACCAAAATTCCGCGAAAAAATTTTCGATCCAGACCAGGAAAGAAGACTCAAACTTAAAACGTTCCTTAACACTGTACTATCAAAACGTCCGTGGCTTGAGGACCAAGTCTGATAAAATTAGTCTTTCTTCTGCCCTATCTTCTGATGACATTATCTGTCTTACGGAAACCTGGTTGACAGATGATATTTTTGATACTGAGATTTTACCACAGCACACTGTCTTCCGCAAAGATCGTGATCGGTCAATCTCTGGCAAGTCTGATGGTGGAGGTGTTCTTATTGGCATCCACAAATCTCTTTCTAGTTCGGTTTGCAGTGACTTTACAACTGCATCTTCAGTGGAGTGTATTTTAGTTCGTGTCTCTCTTGCTCCTGCTTCACTATTACTTATCGCCTCAATCTATATCCCCTGTAACAGTCCTTCTTCACTTTATGAAATTTTCTTTGCAGAGCTCTCATCTTATCTCCTGATCTCCCTCCCGACCCTTACCATCCTCCTGTTCTTTTAGAAATTTCTTTCAATCTTCCTCTTAGATCCACAGTTTCTTGCTACCGGCGCTTCAATTTCTTTAAAGCCAACTTTGTTGGAATGGCGAACGAAATCAATCATATTAACTGGCACTCATTTCTTCGCTGCTCTGACGTTAATGAGGCTCTCCATAGGCTTTATGTCTTCCTCGCTAATCTCATTCCTCGCTTCACTCCCACATGTCGTCCCAGGAGACCCAATGATGCTCCCTGGTTCACCTTTGAAGTTGCTGCTGCCCTTAGGGCAAAGGATGTTGCTCGTGCCAAATTTAAACGTTCCGCTTTGCATGATGATTTGCTTGAGTTTAAAAAGCAACGCTCTCATGCAAAGAGGGTCGCTAAAGAAGCCATGCGTGCCTACGTTGCCAGAATTGAGGCTTCTATTAGTTCCAACAATTCAAAACCCTTCTGGTCATTTATTCATTCACTGAAAAAATCCCCCGTCATTCCTCAAAATGTGTTTCTTGATGAAACTTCTGCCACTACAACTGAAGAGACCTGTGAGCTCTTTGCTCGTTTTTTCTCGTCATTTTCTTCCCCACAAAACCCTCTTTCTCCTCCACATGTTTCTTTCACCACTCCCTCGTCGTCTCGCACTAACCTTAGAGCGCTCTCGTCGTTTCGTACAAACCCTTTAGAAGTTGAATATTTAATGAGTTGTCTCGATTCTAACGCTTCTTCTGGCTCTGATGGTATTCCTAATATACTAACTAAGTCACTATCTTCTTCACTTTGTGTACCCCTGTCCATTATTTTCAACCTAAGCATCGCCTCTGGTGTTTTTCCTTCCATATGGAAATCAGCCAACATTTTTCCCATACTTAAGGCAGGTGACCCCGCTTGTATCTCCAATTACCGTCCAATATCGCTTCTACCTTGCTTTAGCAAGCTACTTGAGAGAGTTGTCTACAACAGAATTTATCCTCTACTCGAGCCTTTCCTTGCCAAGGAGCAACATGGATTTGTCAAGGGTAAATCCACTGTTACCAATTTGTTATCTTTCAGCAATACTGTGGCTTCTGCCATCGATCAGCAAAGACAGGTGGATGTTCTTTACACTGATTTCTCTAAGGCATTTGACTCTGTTAATCACGTGCTTCTTCTCTTGAAATTAGAGAAATATGGCTTTTATGGACCGCTGCTCTCCTGGTTTTCTTCTTACATTTATGAACGTGCTTGTGTTGTTACTGTGAATTCCTGCTCCTCTGTTCCCTTCTATCCCACCTCTGGTGTTCCGCAAGGCTCGATACTTGGCCCCTTGTTGTTCTTAATCTATATTAATGATCTGCCAGGTCTCCTAAACTCCTTCTCCCTTCTTTACGCAGACGATCTTAAAATTTTCAGAGTAATCGATACAATTGAAGACTGCTTTCAGTTACAGAATGATCTGCACACTTTGGGCAACTGGTGTAGTGCAAATTATCTTACTCTGAATGTCTTAAAATGTCGCCAAATGTCGTTCACGCGTAAAACTAACCTCTTAGTGTTTTCTTACTGTGCTTCCGGTACCTCTCTCGATGCTGTATTCTGTTTTAAAGACCTTGGAGTTATTTTCGACACTAAACTCTTATTTGACCAACACATATTGCATATTACTGCCAAAGCGTCCAGGCTCTCGGGTTTTATACTTAGATCTTCTAAGCATTTTACCGATATCTCCACCTGTGTACACCTGTTTTGCTCTTTTGTCCGTAGTATCCTTGAGTATTGTTGTCAAATATGGTGCCCACATTTTCAGTACTTAATTGATGCGGTTGAATCTGTACAACGCAGGTTCACCCGCACTCTGCTTTTCAAATTCAATTTGACTTACTGTGGGTATAGTGCGAGACTTACAATGCTGCAAATTCCATCCCTGAAATCTCGTAGGCTGTTCTTTGATGAATGCCTTCTATTTAAATTACACCATCGACTTGTCCCATCAGACCTCTGCAACCTGGTTTCCGTCCGTGTATTGGATCGGTCATGTAGATCAACTTTAACGTTTAATGTTCCATTTGCACGGGCTGATACATATTACTTTTCACCGCTGCTACGTTTACCTAGGCAGCATAACGAACTCAGACTTGGTTCCCTACCACCGACCTCGATGCTTTTCAAAAAAATGTTAAAAGATGATTACTTATTCTGTTTAATGCATGCTCATCTTGGCTAATTGCATATTTAAATTTTGGATTCTTATTTTCTATTGAATTATGACACTCTTGTTCGTTTTATATATATTTTTATTTTTATTTATCATTGTATTATATTATATTTTTATTTTTATTTATCATTGTCTATTGCGTAATTGGACTCGATCTGTTGTTATAGACATTAAATCAATAAATAAATAAATAAATATTTACAAGTTCACACATTGAGTTAATATAATTGCAAATCTGTCCGTTCCGGGCCAGGCCGATCCGGATCTCACCAGGCCGAATTTCGTCCGCCAGCGAAACAGAAAAAATCACAAAGCATCGAGAAACAAATTGAAAACAAGTACTTATTTGACTGACTGGTTCTGGTGTGACGTTAATTTCGCTGCCATCTGCTGGTTATTTTTTTTTTTATTAATACTAGATCCCTTTTCACAAGGATTATGTTGGCTTATGACGATTCGTATCAGCCATCGGTTTACGATAACACCCGTTTATGGTGGGTTTGACCTCAAATTTTTACTCTAGACAACACAAACACATATGTAAGTGACTCAAAACAACGCAACGAACACGAAACCGCAGTTTAAGACACGTTGATACACGTATTATCAATTCCAGAGAAAAATCGTCCTGCGGAGAAAAGCAAATTTCTCAGCAATTTTCCGGCTACAACCTTCCACCACAAGAGCTACATAACACGTGGAACCCATCTGCTGGTGCGGCAATGGCACTCACGATTTCACTAAAATGGCAACAAACAATAACGAACTGTCAAACGGTATCTCAAATGAAACTATACATTTGAAACGTAGATTATTGTAGAGAATGTAGATATAAATGTTGTATTTCATTTCAAAACGAACAATTCTCAACCTAGTTCATGGCGGCACTCTTAAGCATAGTACTGAGTTCGATTTCACGTGAAATTTTCATACAAAATTTCACGTGAAATCTGTTTCGGCGAAAATTTAGCTTGAAAATAAGCAAGTTTGGTACTGTGTTCTTAAGCATAGTACTGAGTTCGATTTCACGTGAAATTTTCATACAAAATTTCACGTGAAATCTGTTTCGGCGAAAATTTAGCTTGAAAATAAGCAAGTTTGGTACTGAGTTCTTAGCATGAAAAGTTGCTTTGAAGTTGCTTTCGCTTCGAAAACATAGATGGCACTAAAACATGTTGTCAATCATTTCACGCAAATTTAGTTTGTGCAGTTCATTCTTTCGAGCTAAAAAGTGACATTTAGTGTTTGAATTTGAAAATTGAGCAGTGCAAATGACTTTCCAATAAGAAAATCGATCGAAAATTGAAATTCTTGACATTTTATCCGTTAAGAATGAGCAGTGTCTCTGCTTTTCTCTGTTGTCAAAATTTTCGCTCGAAAGAATGGTCTGATAATGGGGAAATGTCAAAATTTCACGTGAACTCGAACTCAGTACTATGCTTTAGCATGAAAAGTTGCTTTGAAGTTGCTTTCGCTTCGAAAACATAGATGGCACTAAAACATGTTGTCAATCATTTCACGCAAATTTAGTTTGTGCAGTTCATTCTTTCGACCTAAAAAGTGACATTTAATGTTTGAATTTGAAAATTGAGCAGTGCAAATGACTTTCCAATAAGAAAATCGATCGAAAATTGAAATTCTTGACATTTTATCCGTCAAGAATGAGCAGTGTCTCTGCTTTTCTCTGTTGTCAAAATTTTCGCTCGAAAGAATGGTCAGATAATGGGGAAATGTCAAAATTTCACGTGAACTCGAACTCAGTACCAGCCTTTAAGGCTGGTTCGAATTCATGTGAAATTTTGACATGTTTCCATTATCTGGTCATTCTTTCGAGCGAAAATTTTGACAATTGAGAAAAGCAGAGACAATGCTCATTTCTGACGGATAAACTGTCATGAATTTCACTTTTCGATTGATTTTCTTATTGGAAAGACATTTTCACTGCTCCATTTTCAAATTGAAACACCAAATGTCACTTTTCCGCTCGAAAGAATGAACTGCACAAACTAAATTGGCGTGAAATGATTGGAGACATGTTTCAGTGCCATCTATATTTTCGAAGCGAAAGCAACTTCGAAGCAACTTTTCATGCTAAGAACACAGTACCAAACTTGCTTATTTTCAAGCTAAATTTTCGCCGAAACCAATTTCACGTGAAATTTTGTATGAAAATTTCACGTGAAATCGAACTCAGTACTATGCTTTAGAGCCGTTTCACACGAGACACTCGGTGTCCGGCCACTGAATCCTCAGCCACTGTTTTTGTATAGAATTGTGGCCCGGACACTGTGGCTCTGTGTGTATGCTCTCATTTATTTCTATGCCCCGGCAGTGGCTAGAGACACAGTGGCCGGACACCGAGTGTCTCGTGTGAAACGGGCCTTAAACTAGAAACTAAAGAAAACACATGGGGTAAAACTGGACTTGATGGGTAAAACTTGGATACTTGTCCCCTAGTTGCGGTATTTGCCACCAGAGGGAGAATCGGCGGTAGATTTAGTAAAATTAAGGGGTAAACTGGACTTGATGCCCCACACCCGGGAAATCCCACCACCAGAGGGCGAAAAGATGGTAGAAGGGCTGAAAAAATGAAGGAAAACAGACAAAATTATACAACAAAATAAAAAAGAAGATAAAACAATTAAGAAAAAGAAAAGAAAGAAAGAAAAGAAGCCCCAAAAGCAAACGCACAACCACAAAAACACAAACATATTAGCCCGACACCTATCGGCGAGATTCATGCAACAGCTGTGTGGGGCATCAAGTCCAGTTTTACCAAATTAAGTGGCTCTCAAACGGCTGTTTATGTTGTCAAAAAACGGCAATTTCATTTTCACCGACAATAAACTCACATTTAACATCGAAAACATGCCTGGAATGAATGATATATTACTTCTATAGTAATCTTTAATACTATAGTTTCCAATTCTAATTTCAAGTCTATAACAAAACAACGTGTAGTTTAAAATTCTATATTCAATTCTCTATCGAAACAACGTGACAACTCATATCAAAAATAATGATTGACAACTCAATAATATTTTTTATATCTCGCATCAAAAACAATATTTTTTCTTAGTCTACTTGATTGTACCATTTGGGTGTGTTGTGTCTGATGTAAAGTAGTGTGGTGAGTAGTGGAATGTGAGAATGTTAAGTGTAGGTGTAGGTGTTTGTGTATCCACAATACTCCCCTGCCAGCGTTTTAAGGCTGGTACTGAGTTCGAGTTCACGTGAAATTTTGACATTTCCCCATTATCTGACCATTCTTTCGAGCGAAAATTTTGACAACAGAGAAAAGCAGAGACACTGCCCATTCTTGACGGATAAAATGTCAAGAATTTCAATTTTCGATCGATTTTCTTATTGGAAAGTCATTTGCACTGCTCAATTTTCAAATTCAAACACTAAATGTCACTTTTTAGCTCGAAAGAATGAACTGCACAAACTAAATTTGCGTGAAATGATTGACAACATGTTTTAGTGCCATCTATGTTTTCGAAGCGAAAGCAACTTCAAAGCAACTTTTCATGCTAAGAACACAGTACCAAACATGCTTATTTTCAAGCTAAATTTTCGCCGAAACAGATTTCACGTGAAATTTTGTATGAAAATTTCACGTGAAATCGAACTCAGTACTATGCTTTACGCGTTATCGCGAGGCGTAGGAGAGTGGCACCTTTGTGGTTCGCCCAGCTAGAGAGACGTACGGAGCGAATGTAACTTTCCTCACTGGTCTCTTTTCGGGAGCTGAAGGCATTAATGGTGCAGTCGAGGTTGCCGATGCTTGTTGGTTTTCGGAAGAATTGTCGATAGGTTCCGTAGAGGATGACGTGTGACAAGGCTTGAGCCTGTTAATGGAAACATTGACGGATTTGTTTCTGATTTCCAGAGTGTAATAGTTAATATGTCTGGCTAGGACTTTGAAAGGACCGTCGTACGGTGGAATGAGTGGTGGACGAACAGAATCGACTCTGACGAAGACGTGTGAGCAAGAGTCGAGTTGCTTGAAGATGAATATCTTCGGTGTTGTGTGGTGTTGAGCATCAACCGGTCGAAGTTTTGCCATTGTAGCCGTTAGTTCGGAGGCAAAGTCTGTTTGGCTAATCTTCCTAGGATTTTCTTGAAGAAAATCACTAGGAAGACGCAGGTTTTCTCCGTACAGGAGTTGTGCCGGTGATGCTGTGAATTCTTCTCGGATTAGAGATCGCAATCCAAGAAGAATTAGGGGAAGTGTTCTAGTCCAAGAAACATCGTTGTGAGCCATGATAGCCGATTTAAGAGTACGATGCCATCTTTCTAAGAAACCGTTGGCTTGAGGGTGGTACGCTGTGGTACGATTGCGTTCGAAGCCCAAGAGTCGACCCAGCTCAGCATGGAGCGCTGACTCGAATTGTCTGCCCTGGTCGGTGACAATGTATTGGGGAACTCCAAATCTAGCAATCCAGGTGCTTAGTAAAGCAGTAGCACAGTCATTGGCAGTAATGCTGGCTAAAGGAATTGCTTCAGGCCAACGTGTGAAACGGTCGATTATGGTGAGACAGTAAGTGTATCCCTGCGAGTGTGTTAGGGGACCAACTATGTCGATGTGAATGACCTTAAAACGTTCGGAGACCGTAGGAAAGGTCGATACAGGTTTGCTCACATGTCTGGTTATCTTGCATTTTTGACAAGATAGACATTCTCGGGCCCAAGTGGCAATGTCCTTGTTCATCGAAGGCCAAAAGAATTTAGTTGCAATGCGCTTTCTTGTAGCACGAATACCAGGGTGAGCGATATTATGTTCTGAGTTGAACACCTGTTTCCTGAACGTGTGAGGAATATAAGGTCGTATGGTTGGGCCAGACACTTCACAAAAAATGTCGACGTTGGTGCCAAAGATTGGTTGTTTCTTTAAAACAAATTTAGAGTCCTTGAGAATCTTCTGAAACTCTGCGTCCGATGCTTGGGACGAGGCGATTGCGGCAAAGTCGAGAGTACTGGGAAGAATGATTTCTTCTAGACGAGAGAGTGCGTCAGCAACAACGTTGTTGCAACCAGAGACATGCCGAATGTCAGAAGTGAACTCACTTATGTAACTTAGATGTCTAAGTTGACGAGGTGTATCCTTTTCTGGCTTTTGTTTAAAAGCAAAAGTCAGTGGTTTGTGGTCGGTGTATAGAGTGAACCTTTGGGCTTCCAAAAAGTATCGGAAATAACGAATGCCCTGATAAGCCGCCAAGAGTTCGCGGTCGTATGCACTATACTTTCTTTGTGCGTCACTTAATTTGGCCGAGTAAAAACCAAGGGGTTGCCAAGAGCCTTGACATTTTTGCTGCAGAGCAGCCCCGATGGTGGAATCGGAAGCGTCTACGAATAGACCAAGCTCGGCGTTTGAGTCCGGAAAGGACAATAGAGTGGCTTCTGTTAAACCAGTCTTGACTTGGTCGAAAGCTTTGCTAGCTTCTGTTGACCAGTCGATTGTCTTAGCACCATCTTTTTTAGAGCCACAAAGATAGGCGTTGAGTGGTTGCTGCATCTCAGCTGTGTGAGGAAGAAAGCGACGATAAAAGTTGACCATCCCCAAAAATCTTCTTAGGTCTTTAACCGTCTTGGGGAGTTTAGCTGTTGAAATTGCCTCAACCCGATCTGGGTAGGGCTTAATGCCTTTCGGCGAAACCTCATGACCTAAGAATTTGATTGAAGGTCGAAGGAAATGGCATTTCTCCATGTTGATAATAAGACCATGGTCCGCTAATCTTTTGAAAATTTGTTCTAAGTGAACAAGATGCTCTTCTTCGGAAATCGAAGCTACCAAAATGTCGTCGAGGTAAATAAAACAGAATTTTAATCCGTGTAGGACTTCATGGATGAAGCGTTGGAACGATTGCGCCGCATTGCAAAGTCCGAAAGTCATTCGGGTGAACTCAAAGAGTCCGAAAGGTGTGCAGATGGCGGTCTTTGGAATATCGTTCGGCTCGACTGGGATTTGATGGTAGGCCTTAGTCAGGTCTATGGTGGAAAATATATTTTTGCCATGTAATTCATGACAAAAGTCTTGAATAATGGGGATCGGATATCTATCCGGGACGGTTATGGCGTTAAGGCGTCTGTAATCGCCGCAAGGACGCCATTCCCCATTAGACTTGCGTACCATGTGTAGCGGAGAAGACCAGCTGCTATTTGAGGGGCGGCAAATTCCCTGTTGTAGCAGGAAATCGAATTCCTTTTTGGCCGCCACGAGCTTATCTGGTGCAAGTCGACGTGGTCTCGATACTATTGGAGGGCCTGTGGTCAAAATGTGGTGTGCCACCTTGTGTTTACAGGGTTGTGAGAACCCTGAATTGACCGTGATGGCATGATACTTGGTGAGAAGTGCATGCGTCCGTGGATCAGAGGTTTTCTCAATCAAAACACTTAGTTTTGGACACTTGTATGATGTGAATGTGCCTTTCAATGAAAGCGAAGTAAGAGGATCCACAAGGATAGCATTTGCCAAGTCTACGACTAGCCCATAGTGGCAGAGGAAGTCTGCGCCTAAAATGGGTCTAGAGACATCGGCAATGATAAAATCCCATGAAAACTCACGACGGAGTCCCAGGTCTAGTTTGATCACCTTTCGTCCATAGGTGTTGATGGTCGACTGGTTTGCCGCGGCAAGTCGCATACCAGAAGGTGGAAGTTTTCCGGTAGTAGGTGCTGGAAGCACCGAAATATCTGCGCCTGTGTCAATAAAGTAGTGTCGTTTAGACAAGTTGTCATGAATTATTAGACGACGGCTAGGTGACAAGTCGCGTTTTCTTACCGTCTGAAGAGAACAGCGACTTAGTTTTTTGGTTCAGATGAACCAGCCTTGAAGGCGCATGGAGAGATGCATTTTAAAGCCTTGGAGCCGAATTTGAAGTGATACCAACAAATAAAGGTCGTGTGCTGCGCAATGAGAACATATTTCAGAAAACTCATACGTGTTCCCACAGCTGGAAATTCATTTGCTGGTAGTATTGGTGGGTGCGTGCCAATGAAAAGTTTAGCTCATATATTTACCTTGCGAAATCGATAGCTGCGGGGACAACTATCCAAAATCTCTCTTCATATAAAGATGCAGCCAATATATTTTTGACAACGTCTTTCATTTAACTGTGGGTTATATGTTTAATGTTGGATACAATCAACAATAGAAATGTGTATATCATGTGCAGTACTTTGGATTCGAGTTAAGTTCGCTTTTTACGGTAATTAGCACGAACATTTGTATGAAGCTAGAAATGGAACTGTAATTAGATCATACATATTGATATTGTAATGTTGCTCACTATTCGCTCTGTCTCAATATCTTTTATATTTTGATTGATATTTGAAGAAATATGTTGGTACGCACGGATAGATGAATAGAAACTGAGTAAATTTATAGTGATAATGTAATGCTGGAGGCTATGGATTTTATACGTGAAAATTTGGCAAATCACATCAATTAATGATCCTGATGAATATAAATATTTGAATATCGTAACACAATTTCGAATTCAAAATTGTACCGGAGGAAACTTAAAAAAAACCAGGAGTAAAACTGATGCCACATGAAATAATTCACGGCATATTTTTATTAATTTTCAAAGATAATTAATACTAAATTTGCCTTGTCTTTTCTGTACATGTGCATATAAATCAGAAAAAAGATTTAGTGAGATTATTTAGTGTGCGTAACGTGATCGAGCTGAAATTCTAGGTCGGTCCATGTCAAGTTAAAATGAAAACATCTTTTACGCTTTGGCAGCAGTGGGCATTTTAGTGATTTTTTTTTCCATATTTCTAAAGAAAGACAATTATTGTGAGAAGTAAGTATGGGAAATGAAAACTGATAACGTTTTATGATTGGCATTGATAAGGGTTTGGTAATTTTTAATTCTATGTGAGCGCTGATTGCCTAAAAGTAGACAACATTTTTTTCCTAAGATATTATTTGTCATCACACCTGGCACAAACATCGGATCATCACGAAATTTACAGGAAGTATTTATGCCTATCAAAAATATACAATTCTGATTTAAAATGATTATTTGGGCAACATTTTAGCTAGAACAGGTACGTGAAAATTCGTTTCAAAACATCGAACCTCCGCGTGTTCTAAATTGCACACATAAGCAGTCTTGAAATTGAAAAAGAAAATCTGTATGTGGAAAAATTTACGAGAAAAATGGTAGGGATCATAATATAGGAATACGCTGCAACTATCTTTCAATGAATGTTTGCATAACCGCTTAACCGTTCTATTGAAAACCTGAATTTTCGGGGCATTTTAAACATATAGAGAGAGAAAGAGGGATGTATCAAAACATCAAATTTAAAATACTTTTGGGTATGATAAGACTAGGTTACGAAAGGTTCAGGGTCAGGGTATGAGAGTTCCAGGACCAGGGTATGAGAGGTGCCGGGGAAGAAGGTGCAAGCTCGCGAAGTAGCAATCTACTACCTGAGGTTTCGAATCCCGCCGTATGCTCATGGCTATATTTGTTTGGTTGGTGTTGTCTTAATAGCAGGTGGCTGGGCATAGTACCAGCGCTCCATTAATTATCATATCATAGCTTTAGTGACGACTGGGCAAAGCACCAGCGCTTCAGAAAATAAGAAATAATGTGGCACTTAAAAAAAGAATAATGGAATCGATATCGGCTAATTGATATCAGCTTTCCCCATATGTGTCTCCTTGCCTTCATAGCTAGGCATTCACTTCAAAACGTAATCCTGAGCTTTGGAATTACCATAGAAAAAAAATGTAAAATATTTTCAAACTTGGTGATTGAGCAGTAAAAACTTACAAGAAGCAATATGATTGAGCAAAAAAGTATTTCCTCTTTTAATATTTAGTCATGTACTTGCCTGAGCATTTGAACTATTGATGGTATATGGCATAACGGCCCGCTAAATACTTTTTGTCTTGTTACGTTGTAACAATGTGTAAGAATACGTGTATACGTTTTTACATTGGAAAATCATTTACATCAAGTACAAGAATTCTTGGTGCGACAGCGAAAGCGAACAGTGGATTAATTTTTGAAAATCATTTACATCAGGTACAAGGCTTCTTTGTGCAACGGCGAAAACGACCAGTAGAACATCTTGTCAAGTCAGACCCAGAACAAGGTACGAATAAGAAGATTTCTTTGTGCGACGGTGAAGGCGAACGGAGGAATATTTTTAGGAGACTGAGACTCAGGTACGCCGAGGAACATCCTTGGTATGTCGGTGGAGGTGGAAAAAAGGACTTCCGTTCAAATAAAAAAGTGGCTAATCGAAATCGGGTTCCGGCGGGATTCGAACCCGCGATCCTGCGTGAGCCACTTCCTTTTTCCTACCCGGAAATCGGGCGTTGCCTTGAACATTCGGGTCGCGACGGCGACGGCGTGAAGCGGAAGGTAGTTCGGGAGCGAAGGTGGTAGAAAAAAAAGGATTCTAGCCAAATAAAAACGTGCCGATTCGAACTACGATTCCGGCGGGGATCAAACCCGTGATCCACGTGACGCTCGAGACAGACGGCGAGAAGGTTAGTGCACATTTTAGAATAGTTGTAAGAATTTATTTTAGTTATCTTTCGCATCTAACGAAATCAAAGAAAAAGATAAACTTTCGAAACGTTATTAGTATCAAACATTTTTGAGAATACTTTGTAAAGTTAATCAGTCTGTCATAGTGGAGTGGTGGAATTTAAAATATCGAAACGGTAGAAAAGACTAGTCATAACAGTCTTAGTATCCGCTTAGTCAGTTCGAACAAAAAACGTGAGTTGTCAGAGACAATGTCCACATTTTTAATTTGGGAAGAAATTTAGATCCAAAAACCTCAACTCAGAAAACATCTGCTGGTTGTTTTAGTTTAATGCTCGAAAGTGAAAAAGTTGTGTAAACATCCTATCGAATACAAGAAATTACATTATTACTCCAAATTCACTTAGTTTCTATTCATTCATACGAGCGAACATGCATATTTAGTGCGCATCGAGTCAACGTCATTTATAATTCCCTATCCCGACCTTGTAAATTTGATACCAAATTGCAACTTTTTCATTAGCCTTGAAACAGCCATTTGATTATAAGCCGACATAATGGGGAAATTGCAGGCAGTGTGCAACATTACAAAATCCAATATGTATGCAAAGTTCAATTACTAAGATATCTGAATACATTTTCAATCCGAACAGCATGTATATGTTCGTGCTAATTAACGTAAAATGCGAACCTAACTCGAATTCAAAGGTACTGCACATAATATACACATTTCCATTGGTGATTGTATCCCAAAATTAAACATACAACCCACATTAAAATTAAAGACATGGTAAAAAATATATATTGTTAGCATCATATGAAGAGAGATTTTGGATAGATGTCCCCGCAGCTTGCATTGGTTTATCGGTTTTATTCTATGGCTAGATTTGTTAAGATTTAGTATCCTGAGTATCAATTCCAGGCATTTTTTCGATGCTAAATGGGATATCGGTCAAATTTCTCGTATCTTTTACGATTTTCGAAGTATCTTTTACGATTTTTGAAGCAGTTCAATGTTTTGTGCTGCGCTTGTTTTTGGGGGTTGTCTTTTTTAAACTAATTTAATTTAAAATTAAAAAAAAAATTTCTTCGATTACTCAACCATTTTTAGACACATTTTGAGAAGCAAAAGCTGATCGGAGACTATAATCTTTTAGAACTAAAACCCACGGAGGTTTTTCGGATTTTTCGTAGCCAAAAACAGGGAAATTTTGCATTTTTATGCTCTCTACAGTTTGAGTGCTAAAATGGAATTAATACAAGCAAATTTGATCATTCGATCAAATCCTTGTTTTTTAATAAATATTGGCCCCCCAAATGAAAGTTACTTCTAGAAAATCTCACCAGCTATTTACTTACGTAAATTTGATGAAAGCAGATGAGGAAAAGTTATTCAAAGCGAATGCCACTTGTCTCAAAGTTGTGTTAGAGTTCAGTTAATATTTTGTGCGGTTCTTCCTTAATTAATGCATAACAAACTATCTAACAGATGCGGATGTGAAATCTGACCAAATTAGATTGTTGTCTATTATTGTGGTAATAATGTTTTCATCCAAATTAGAATTATTTTATTTGATTCTTCTGGATCCTCTTGCAGCTGGTAGGCTTAATCTAACTGACACTAACAAAAACATGAACTTGCATTTTCTTCAGTGCAACGACTTAAATTTCAAATCAAACTAAACTAAATTTAGTGTATGCATTTTGAGCACGGTGTGTAAAATATAATATTTACAATGAAGAAAAAAAATGTGTGATGTGCCGGAATTGAATTGCCCTATACTTACCCTAGACATGCTGATGTAAACATCCTTTTACATCCGTCTTTTTAAACCAGAAAAAGACTTACTTGAAGACGAACCACAACGAGGACCTGAATAGTGAAGACGAGGGTGGAGTTTTGAGACAAATCGCTACTGGAGACAAAACTTGGATTGATCATTATGAGCCTGAGTCCAAAAAAGGCTCTATGCAATGACACAAATACACACATCACCACTGAAGAAGTTCAAGGTGTCCCAGTCTGCTGGAAAAATCATGGCAGCCGTTTTGGGACTCAGATTGGATCTTGTATTTTGAAACATTTTAAAAATAGAGTCGTCTCCAAAAACCTGAGAATATTACGCTTCATTTCCACAGTGAATGAAAGAAGGTATCAACAGCATCACGGAAACAAAGACAAAACATTTTCGAAAAGGTGTATCAAAGCAATCACTGCATAACGCCAACCGTCCGCCAACTACGACTGCGAGACCTTAAGATATGGCTCAAATACAGTATTAATGCCATCAAAACGTTAGTTATTGTACAGGGGCTTTCAATAAAGACATAACAATTTTGTATTTAAATAAAACACAGAATAATTATGATATTGGGCTGAAAATTATTCCAAAATCAAAAATTCAAATCTAATTAAGTGGCTTCAAAAGCATACACTGTTTCTCAATAAATATCAGCTCATAGTGTAAACATGACTGATGTAACCACTTGCAGTGGGAGATTATTGATTTTTAAAGAAACAGTACATACTTTCGAAACTAATTCGTTAAATTTTAATTTTGGATCGTCTCGCAATCAAAAAACAATTCTATTTGATATTGCTTTCGGAGGTTTTATCCGCGAAATAATCCACATTCCCACATCAAATATTCTACGCTCGGAAAAGCTTAGGGTCGACGTACGTTGTCTTTGGTATTAGGTGCGTTTTTTTTGCACAACCGAGCAGATCAAATTTTGTTAAGTATACTGAAATTAAAATCAAATTTTGTTAACTATATTGAGTGCAACAACGATAAGTAATCGGCAACGATATCAAATTTTCCTGCAAATTAACATCAAAAACCTAAAAAACTGAATATGGTATGCTTCTTGTATTAAATTGCAATCGTTTTTTCTGTTCTTATAATAGGTGCCTTGTTTTTTGCACACGCAAGTAGATCAAATTTTGTTAAGTATACTCAAATTCAAATCAATTTTGTTAACTATATTGAATTCAACAAAAAAATCCTGCATATGTGCAGAATTTTGTTATTATATTCCATATACTTAAGAAAATTTGATTTGAATTTCAGTATACTTAACAAAATTTGATCTACTTGGGTGTGCAAAAAACAAGGCACCTATTATAAGAACAGAAAAAACGATGCGTTTTTCTTATACGTTCACTAGGATTTGTCGCATTCGCAATCGAATCACAAACATGACATCGAATATCAATAGCTGCATTATTATCCCAAGTTTACTTAAAATCCATTCAATCGAGTCAACGTCTTTGCTACTACCCTGTTAGACCCAGCAATCATATTCATAGCACTACAACTTGTTCATTGGTCTTAAAACAACCATTTGCCTACTACTTAACGTATCGAGAAACTGTAACCAGTATAGAAATCTATTTACAGACATTTCCATAATAATTACATTAATTACAGCAAAAACGGATATAACTTGAATCTAAAGTACAAGCATTTCCATTTACTTTTGTACTCAAAATGTTTTTAGTTACTCCACATTTAACATAACATACATTTTAAAAAAAATTATATTATTTGCATCTCATATGTTCCCAGCTCTCCAAGATTCGCTTCATCGGCGAAAGCACAATTGGAAGCTTTTATCTTAACCGCAATTACTAATAAGGAATATTTACAAATTGGCACATTGGGTTAAGATAATTTCCAATCCATCATGGAAGTTTGAATTGTTTTAATGTCTAATTTTTTTTTACTTTTCTACACATTAGCATTTTGCACTTCTACACATTTCCATTCACTTAAGCATAAGCATATTCCCACTCTGCTTTTTCTATTCATTTTTATTCACATATAGATTCATTGCTTTTTCAACATATTTTTTCTTTTTAACTTTTTTATGCACTTCTTCGTACTGCCATTGTGCTCTTCTACTCATCTATATTCATTCGTATACTTCATATACCTTTTATCACATTTAACATTCGTTATCGTTCCATATGGCGACAAATACAAACCTCAACAACACCCTCAAACCCTCTGGACTTGATGCCCCACACCCGGGAAATCCCACCACCAGAGGGCGAAAAGGTGGTGGAAGGGCTGAAAAAATGAAGAAAAACAGACAAAATTATTCATAAAAATAAAAAAGAAGATAAAACAATTAAGAAAAAGAAAAAAAAGAAAGAAAAGAAGCCCCAAAAGCAAACGCACAACCACAACAACACAAACATATTAGCCCGACAGCTATCGGCAAATTCATGTAACAGCTGTGTGGGGCATCAAGTCCAGTTTTACCAACTTAATGCACCACAGCCGGGGCTTTCTACCACCAGAGGGCGAATAGGTGGTAGCAGACAGTGGCGACTCTACGTATGGGGCTAGTGGGGCTTAGCCCCACCATATTTTTTCATTCCAAAATCTAAGGCAGCCTATCTGTATTTCAATTATTACAAACAAATATAAAATTTCATTTTAGCGAATCGCATTATGAAAATACTGTGTTCACCTACTGTTTTTAAAATTCAATAAAATATTTCTCTTCTCTTCAAAATTTTTACTCATTACAGAAATTTGTAAGTATAATTCAGTTCAAAAGAACTTACTTCGCTAATGCAAATTGCACCATGCAATATGCACGCGATTCTCTTTTCATATTCTCTTTCCATATTCTGTTCCTCATGCACTGCGCGCCAGGCTAAGTCTAACTAGCCCCAAAAAAGGGAAAAAAAATGCAATGAGCGCAAAATGTGTACATGTCATACGCAATGCCTAAAAGAGTTATCAATAGGCTAAGTCCTAAATTTAAACTTTTACTGGTATATCGCTTTTTCGTCGTTCGCTTACTGAATGAAATGTGTGTAGTATCAGTGGGTTAAATTGAGCTAATTAGTTTTTGCAATTGAACAGTAAACGATGGTTTTACATTTACAGTGCGTGTTGATATTATCGTTCAAGTATCAATTATGATAGAAAAATTGTGTGCTTAACTTAAACATCATTTGATATGATACATACAGTTCTGTACGTATGATATTTTATACAATAGGTCTGTTC
Source organism: Nemotelus pantherinus (assembly GCA_963978885.1). Classification (NCBI taxonomy): domain Eukaryota; kingdom Metazoa; phylum Arthropoda; class Insecta; order Diptera; family Stratiomyidae; genus Nemotelus; species Nemotelus pantherinus. The sequence goes on along the minus strand of OZ022266.1, from coordinate 86,705,063 downwards.
CCGTACTACGATTAATTGCAATTAATTGCAATGAACCGTACTAAAACGGAGTACAAAAAACGGCTTCATTGCAATTAATCGCAATTAATTGTAGTACGGGAACAGACCTAATATAAGCGATCTTTGAAGACACTTTTAAAAAGTTTTCTTACGTCAAATGGTAGAAGTGGTAATTTTTAATTTTTGTGCTTTTCGAGGCAAAAATATTTACAAGTTGAAAGTCGATGGTTGAATTTTCAGTCTCCGAATTGTACAACCTGTTTTTGAAAGCCTGGAGCACCTAATTAATTGTTTTGAATTTATTCAGTGCAAAAGAGAAGTAACAATGAGTTTCTTGGGATGTTGTTGCGATAAGAGAAGTTATAGGCGTGTTTTTTTGCTCCGATACAGAACAGAATAGAACAATGACGCAAAAAAACGATCCATCACAAAACAGCTGATGCTTTCGCTAAGGCTGACATAGGTTGCTGTATTTGCTGTGGTACCACTCAACAGCTCAAAATAAAGGCAGAAAATAACGAATATACACTACCACAATCGATAGAAAATAGCAAAAGGACTAACAGAAAATTATCTCTTTTAACTTTCTATACATTATGCGAGCTTTTTTTAATTTACTAACTACCAAAACATTCAACTTAACCTTCAAAAAACCAAAGCCATCTCACAGAAAAAAAGACAACTTCTTATGAGCTTTTCTTTTTTCTATCAGCACATTCTATACTTCAGCACGTGAACTACCTATGACGAATACATTTTCTTTTTCATCCTATTCTCTACTGGATAGAGGAGCAAAAAAACACGCCTTATATGAAGTTATGTGTAAAGTAAAATGGGCAATCTCGGGTTTCTTTTATTAATTTAGTTAGAAATAGTTTGAATTAAGACAGCCTAATGATAAAGAATGAACGGCGAAGCAAATTTCCATATATGATCCTAGTTTTATAGGATATATAAGTTTGAGATATAATTATAATCCAGTTTAAACCAGTAAAAATTAATATATTATGATGAAATATTCTGAATATGTCATCTGATACTGAATTATAAACTTTTTTAAAAAAATAGTAGTAAGTTTTCTTCTGTTTAACAAACAAATAATTTAATTAAAATACCTTTTGTCAATCCAGTATAGCTGTAGATTCTGTAAGATGATTTAGCAATATAAAAAATATTGAAACTTTTGAGATTTATAATTCAATAAAATGAGTCTAAATCATTTCAATTGTTTAGCAGTATTATCTATTAGCAAAATGCTGAAAATTTCAATGAACAGGTGATAGATTTGTTTATTCAGGAGAAAAATAGGCGCATGGAATACTTATATAAACAATAAGTAGAAGCGAATATTTAGTAGAAAATTTACCTGAGGAATTTTTAGCTGAATTGATTTGTGTATGCATAGTATTTTTTTTTTAGTTTAGCCATTTTTAAATTATTGGTGGAATGCACATAAAAGTTGTTGACGCTTACTTGAATTTTCGGTGTAAGAACACCTATTGTCGGTGAAAATCGATCAGCGCCTTAAGTACCGTTCACCTTGGCTGGAATGAAATACTGTTAAAAATTTCCAATATGAGGAAGTCCTAGTCCTTGCAGGTTAGCCCCACTCACATTTATTCCCACGAGCCGCCACTGGTAGCAGAGGTCGAATATTGAAAAAAAAAAAACAAAATTATGCAACAAAATAATCGAGAAGACATACGATTAAGAAAAACAAACAAACAAGAAAAAAACCCCAAACGCAATTACACAACCACAAAAACAAAAACATACTAGCGAGACATCTATCGGTAAAATTTATGAAACTAAGTTTTGCCGATAAATGTCTCGCTAGTATGTTTGTGTTTTTGTGTGTTGGCTTTTGAGGTTTTTTTGTTTATTTTTTTTTTTGTTTGTTTGTTTGTTTTTCTTAATTGTATTGTCTTCTCGAGTATTTTTTTACACAATTTTGTGTGTTTTTCTTTACTGAATTTATTATACGTTGTATAATTAAAGGTCATTGAAGGTCATTTTGCGATTATTTCGGATGTCCACGGCATTATTTACACAGCCATATTGTACACAACCGAGACAGCCGGAGACTATAATCAGTTTAGAAAAAAAATCTCCACAAAGTTAATCTGTGGAGATCTACAAATCAACGGTTAAACTCGACTACGTGCTCCCCTTAGCCGTTAAACGATGTTGCCGATAGATGTGTGGCTAGTGTTGGTGGGCTAAATTCGACTACGTGCTCCCTATAACCGTTAGACGATTTTGCCGATAGATGTCTGGCTAGTGTTTGTGTTTTTTGTTTGCTTGCTTTTCTTAAGTGTGTTGTCTTTTCGTGCATTTTTTGTGTTTTTCTTCAAATTTTTAAACCCTGCTACCACCTATACATCCGCTGTTGGTAAAATTTCCCGGCTGGGGTGCATCAAGGCGTGTTTTACCAAATCACCTCCGTCTGTAAAAATTAAACCTACGAAGGTTGTGCAAATTAGTGCCACTAGATGGCTTTAAAGATGTAAGGCAGTAAAAAACATTATCTTGAATTGAATTGCTTTAAAATTGAATTTAAAATTGCTTCATTCAACGAAAAATGCCATTTTGCTAAATCATTAGCAGAAATGTATTGGAAAAAAGAGCGTCACATCTTTTATATATTCTATTCTCAAGGAAATGAATTCCTTAAACATAGTTTTTTAGTCAAATAAACTATAGATTTTTTTTAGAATCGGTTACCTACACTTATACAATTTTTTTTTTAAATAATCTACACTCGAAAAAATTTTGGTTTAATTTTACCCTTATAATAGTAGGAAACTGGTTTCCTACTATTAAAGATGTAAATTTACAAAAGTGCGTACAAAGAATATTTTACGTCTTAAAGGTGTAATTTTTGTTACGAGCATATCGTGTAATTTTACCCTAAAAAGACGTAAATTTAGGACGGAAACGCATGAAATTTATGTATCAAAGGCTACTTTTTACGAGTTTTTTAGGGTAATAAGCGCAATTTATTCGTGAATGTCCACAAAAATGTTTAAGAAACGATAATAAAAGGTGGGTTTTTTGCATTCTTGGGCAGGGTAAGTTAAGATAATTTTAGGTAACTTACCCTGCCCAAGAGTGCAGAAAACGCACCTAAAGAATGTTTTAACAAATGACATCAAAAGGTATCTATTGCGAACAATTTTAGGAAGATTGCACTACTTAAGCAGGAATTTCAGCTAACCTCTAGATACGTTTCATTTTCAATAAAATTGAAAAAATTTAATGCTCCAAAAGTCTGCCACTCAAGACAGGTAACTACCATAACATAAAATATTACCCCAAAATTAAATATCACTAACAAAAGCCTGTAAATAGGTAACTTTAAATGTTAAAAAACTCAAGCGCACCTGAACCGCTAGAAAACTAATTTTCGAAGAAATTGTCTTTGAGTGACAAAAAAATGTGGAAAGACGTAATACATTTTTTTGTAGAATAATATCAACCATTTCTTGTTCAAAGCAACAGAACTCAACTATAACACAAATGATGAAAATGTTCAGTGCCGGCAACATTTTCCCAACGAAGCAGCAATAAGTTTACCTTCACAAGCTCATACTTAAATAAACTTATCCTTTGAATTTCGTTCTCATCGGAGGATTTCGTCGAAAGCTTTAGCGGTTAACGTTGTTTGAGGCTGCCATCCAAAAAATGTTCAAAACTCGGAATATTTAAAAATTGATTTCTTAGTTTCATTGCAAATGTTTTGCATATGAGTACGTAATTTGAAGCATCTGTTGATGCAATAGTTACGAAAATGGCTAAAGCTGGTTACCCTGTGTCAGCAGCAAAGCAAAATATATACCAAATCTGATTCACGTTAAACTAAACCCAACCAATAAATTTCATTTCGATTAAATCACTGCGCTAGAAGTTATACGGGTGAAAAAAATTTTAGGGTTACCACCCTCAAAACGTTTCAATTTTTTAAAGCGTTAATATTTCTTGTTAATTTTCATTGCAGGATCTTTCCCATTTGCAAATCTAATGACATAATCGCGCAGTAAAGAAATTCCAAAAACTTACAAAAATTGTCATAGCTGGCTGTCCTTTCATGATTTTTGTACGGAATTCCTATGACATTTGGCTCACATCAAAATCTATTTACTACACAAACTTCATTTTGATATCATGACTGCACCGGAAGTTAAAGGGAAAAAAGCTTTATTTTGCTGAGCGAATTCGCAAGATTTAGGAAACAAAAATCACCATAGCTGGCAACTCTATTCTAATTTTTCAGCCAAATTTTCACCAAATGTTACCTTAAGTAAGATCCAAATATTGTGTGAGTTTAAATCTGATGGCTGAATCGGAAGTTATAGGCCAAAAAGCTGTTTTTTTTTTCTCAGTTATTTTTCAAGATGGGTTGCCTGCCCACAGGGTTGCCTGCATTTCAAAATCACTTCTATCAGACCTGGTCCTAATTGATACCAACATGTCCTGTGAATTTCATTATGATCCAATAATCCGGTCGTCAGTTCTCGTGAACAGAACTTTCGAGTGCTGAAAATAGAGGTAATTTAGTGATGGGTTGCCGTTCTTGTGCAAATCGGAATTTTAAAAATTTCAAATTGACATGATGCACAAACGTTAAAATTTATCAATGATTTGAATTTTTGTCACAAATCAAAAAATTTTCAGGAGGTTCACTGATTTGAAGGATTTTTTTTCAAGAGCCTGCCGCAGCTACAGAGTTACCCCCACTACCTTGGAAATCCATGTGTATTAAATCTTAGTCCACATCAATACGCTCTGCAAATTTCTCGATGATCCAATGTTTTTGTCAGAAGTAATGACAAATCAAAATTTGAAAAAAAAATCCTTGCCTACTTTTAGGCACGCTGCACCCACTACACTGAAAAAAATCCACATGGCGCCCAGAACCATGTAACATAGCGCATTATTTATGGCGCCATACGCTATGTACATAGTACTCTGAGCTATGCAATATGGCTCCCAGCGCCATAATGTCAGAATCTACATAGCGCGTGGTCCTATGTAACATGGCGCAGCATTTATGGTTCCACACGCTATGCACAGAGTGCCCTGAGCTATGCAGTATGGCTCCCAGCGCCATAATTACTTGGCACAGAAATTATGGCCCCACACGCTATATTACATAGTGCCATAAGCCATGTAATATGGCTCATGGCACTCCAATTATAACTCGCAGCCATGCTGTGTGAGGGAAGGTATAAATGTCAGCAAGTGACATTAGAGCTTGGGTCTACATAATTGACTCGTTTTGAACTGAAGTACTGACTGCGAGACTTTCGATACTTCGACCGGTGAATTTTCACACTGGAGCGGGAACATTCAATAGTGAGTATGTTGACTCGAATTTATCGAATTTATATTTGGTAGAATTAAATTTGCTAGAACTAATTTTTGGTGGAATTTATATTTGGTGGAATTTACATTTGGTGCAATTTATATTTGATGCACTAAAAAAACACATAGCGCCAGACGCAATAGTTTATAGATTTCAGGCACCATGTACATAGTCGATTTCAGTCGATTTGTGATAAAATATAGCGCCACACGCCATAGTACATACGAGCAGATGCTATGCTTATAGCCCTCCACGCCATGTACCATAGTCCTCCACGCCATGTACCATAGTCCTCCACGCCATGTACTATAGTCCTCCACGCCATATACTATAGTCCTTCACGCCATATACTATAGTCCTCTACGACATATACTATAGTCCTCCACGCCATATACTATAGTCCTCCTCGCCATATACTATAATCCTCAACGCCATGTACTATAGTCCTCCACGCCATGTACTATAGTCCTCCACGCCACGTAATATAGTCCTCAAAGCCATATACATGGCGTGGAGGACTATAGTACATGGCGTGGAGGACTATAGTGTATGGCGTGGAGGGCTATAAGCATAGCGTCTGCTCCTATGTACTTTTCGCCATGTATTATGACGTGTGGCGCTATATTTTATCACTATCCCTAAATCGACTATGTACATGGCGCCAGAAGTCTATAAATTATGGCACCTGGCGCCATGTGTTTTTTCAGTGTAGCGGCTCAAAAATTCCAATTTTTTGTCATAGGCAAAAGCAAAAAATACACATCCAATGTGTAAAAATAATTCTGATTCGTTATTTTAAACAGAAAAATGAATATATTTACTATTATCAAAGAATTAATTTTAGACCCACTTTTTAGAGTGTATTTTCTTGCCTCTGGAGGTTTGTTTAACCCATTTGCGCCCTTCATTCTCCAATCTATCTCTCATGTTTGTGAACAAAGAACATAATCAAGGATGTTGAAATACAATGTAAAAAAAACTACTTTTAACCAATTTAAATAAGATCTCTGCCGGAAATCACATCTCTGCCGAAACACAAATGCATATTGAGAAACTCTGCTTTAATGAGATATGTAGGTGCACATACAGATAGGGACTAAGCTAATGAGCTAATTGAGGGTTTAGATTTGTTGAAATCGGCGCGAAGTGTACGAATAAGTGAATTGATATATAAGGAAATAATTACATTGATTGCATTTTTTCTGAAATGTAGGTAAAATGAAAGTGTAGGCAAAATTAGTAATATGGTTGATATTATGTTCGCTTGCAAGAATTTGCCAACACCGCACAATATGAAAATGCTTTAAAGACATCGAATTAAGCATTTAAAAATGCTACCGGTAGGAAAACAATCGTGGGCGCCAAAAGCTAATAAAATCAAAACATAGATTTTTGACATTATTTTGGCTATGCGCTGAGTATGAAAATATGTAAATAAGTTAAACACTTTTTTGCACTCGTTGTTAGTCAGTACGACGGTGTATAATAAAATGTGTGTGGCATTTGGGTTATGTAACACGTTCGCAATCCAAATGGTTTTTGGTAGATTTAGAGAGCCTGACTGATATTAAAAACTTGAGCCATCTGAATTTATTTTCGAGCCGAGCTCAGGTAAAGCTACCGAAAATATTAATCATGGTTTTTAGTTTTGGATATAAAAATAAATAGCAGGGCGAAATTGCTTCACAGCGGTTGCGTAAAACTACAAAGGACTGAAAGATAAATTTGATCCTAATATTAGAACAACACTTCTTCCTAACTTTTTCGATACAAAAGTCAACTTTTCCAACGAACAGGGGTTGGCTTCCGCCCTTAGGCATCAACCATAGTTTTCGATCCACAATTTCTTCCTGAGATACCACAGCGATGTGACACCCAAGACCACTGGCATTCGAATACTAACTCAACCTGTTTGGTTTAAGTAAAATGGTTTAAGTAACTCTTGAAAAAAAGTATATTTTAGATTTAATGAAAGGTGTTCTTCCATCATGATGCTTCCATCGACATGCACATGCAGGAAGAATGAAAAATCAAAGGCTAAAAGAATTTGATTGAAAAAACTTACCTCACACACTAGATTCGTAAAACATTGCTCCTTATGATTATCACGTATTCTGTTTTCATCAAATTATTTGGACAGAAAAATTTTGACTCGAAGATTATTTTTAACTGAGAGAAAAATCTTGGTAAAATCAACAATTTTCCTTAGTTGTTTTTGCGTCAACTACGGGCTTTAGTTAAAATAACCACCAAAAAATGGTTGACTACTTTTATGTATCATGACGCATGGTTGATGAACAACGTCCGTGGTGCAAAAAAGTAAGCAACCACAAACTATGGTACTCCAGCAATGCGCATATTACGAAATAGTAAATGATTATAGTCTGTGGTGATAAATGCATCATTCTACAGAATATGAAAAGCATTTCTTCTGTGGAAGTATGTTAAAATCAATAATTTAAAAAAAACCCTATCTCCAAAATAACGTAGCCATTACTTAGCATAAGAACCCTATCTACCGTAGATTTACCGCAAGATCAAAAGAGAATACCAGGCTGATTCCAGACGAATTAGATTTTCCTGCCCTTAGAAATTATCAAAGTATTTTGAACAAAGTATGCAGCTTTCAAATCCGTGTTAACTGAAAAAGGAAAAAAATGTCAGATAAGGAGTTTATGCTGCGGACGGTAGTATATCTTGAATAAAAGAAACAGTCAATTATCCATTTAAGATAAACCATCGGCATTTTATGTCAATCGGAAACATTTTATTTAATATTATCATCTGTCCGCAAATAAACCCCTGAGCCGTTTTTCAAAGAAACAACTATAACTCTAAAATAAAGATTATGTAGAGTTTATAACTTAAGTAATTTGCCGAACTAAAACGAAAGTAAGGTCCGTTAAAAACAGCGAGGGTTTCAAAAAGGCTCATTTGATCGCCCGGATTTTTGGAGGACTTATAAAAAATCAACTAGGACGCTGCAAATATAGCTGCGAAAATATACCACACATTTACTAACCTGAAGCAAATTGTGTGACACTAACTCACATTTTGAAAAATATGTGCTCCAAAAAATTTCACTATGAAAAATTCACTTAATTCGACACTGAATTGATTGACCCTCTCAGTATTTTCCGCAGGAATACATGACAAAGATGAAGCTCAGTTCGGCCACGACTCAAAAGCAAAGTGAATTCGTTTCGTATGCGTAAAAATGTCAGCTGAAATATCAAAGATATATTCAGTTCTTTTTCACGGTAATTCCTAGTACTATACTCTTCGCGAAACGAATTCAACGGTCAAATCCCATACAAAAAGAGCTTTACTGACGAATTGAAAAGCTCTTTTTGTGTGGGATTCGACCGTTGAATTCGTTTCGCGAAGAGTATAGTACTAGGCATAACTCTAATGGGCCATTTAGACAAGCGTCCATGCGTCCGCGCGTCCAAGCGTTTTTAGATTACACGAGTCAAGTCAACTCAAATCCAGTTTTTTGAAGGCGGGGCTAAGGCGATAAGTGGATGGATTTTACACGCTTATGATGATGTTTTTTTGCTCCGTACAAATATATTGGTAACAGAAAGTTGTATGTATTTATCCATATGAGTATATATACCTACATATATATGTTTGTGTCTAGATATTCAGATGCATTCAATTTGTTTTCGTAATAGTCATGCACGTAAGGATGCAAAATATATATTATCCACATCATTATATAAGAAAATAATCATTCACAAAACATATATTTAAATGATCACCAACGAATCATCCACACATGCCACTGAGCGAAAGAAATCATTTTAAAATGTATTGTACATGAATCAACATACTCCACCTCCTTCGCTTTAGACCCGCCTATATAAACAAAATCAAATTGACTCGTGTAAGCAAAACACGCTAGATCGCATGGACGCGTGGACGCATGGACGCCAATGTAAATGGCCCATAATGGGCCATTTAGACAAGCGTCCATGCGTCCGCGCGTCCAAGCGTTTTTAGATTACACGAGTCAAGTCAACTCAAATCCAGTTTTTTGAAGGCGGGGCTAAGGCGATAAGTGGATGGATTTTACACGCTTATGATGATGTTTTTTTGCTCCGTACAAATATATTGGTAACAGAAAGTTGTATGTATTTATCCATATGAGTATATATACCTACATATATATGTTTGTGTCTAGATATTCAGATGCATTCAATTTGTTTTCGTAATAGTCATGCACGTAAGGATTAGAGTTGGACGTTATTTAACGTAACACGTTAAATAACATAGTTCCAAATGCGTAACACGTTCCAAAGGAACATGTTATTTGAAACTACATGTTATTTTTGGAACGTCTTGCACACATCAGAAGTGAATAACGCTCAACGTTCCAAAGCAAAACAATGCAGTCGTTTTGCTAATTGGCCTATCTCTTATCATTCCTGTTCGTCAGCTCACAATGTTATAGGAAGAAAATGCATTTTTTTTTTGTTCTATTAGCTTGTAGCTTCGCTAGCGATGATTTGTACATGCTAAAGTGAAATGTGGAATTAGTTTCCTGGATTCGCTTTGCTCTTGTACGTCAGTGTGCATATGTAAGTAAATCAAATTCGCAGCTTCAAAGACAGTGGTGTAATTTTGATCAGAAGTGTGAAAAGTTAAAATTATAGTGTTTGTCATGAATAAAAAAAGTAGATCTAGTCCTTTGTGGTCGTTTTTTAGTATTTTAGATTCTGTGGCAAAAATTGCCAAATGTGATTTATGCGGCCAAAAACTGTGTTTTAAGTCAACATCCACCAATTTGAAAAAGCATTTGGAAAGAAGGCATCCTACCGTTAGTGTTATTAACGAAAAGGAAAAGGCATCTTCTGTTCAAGGTAATAAACAAGATCTTATTGTCCCTACGGAAAACCCAATTCAAGAAAATGAGCCACTCATTCAAAAGCCAAGTAGCTCGCAAGGAACGCTTATTAGTTTCTTGCCAGGAAAATTAAGCAGCTCTAAGAAGAAAAATCTTGATAAAAAGATACTAAAACTTTTCACCAATGATTTACAGCCATTTTCAATGGTTGAAGATAAAGGCTTCATTGAAGTTGTTGAAACTTTAAATCCTTCCTATCGACTTCCGAATAGGAAAACAATTGCAAATGCTCTTTTGCCAGCAGAGTATGAGCAGTGTTTAAATGCCGTTATTCTGAAATTAGCAAACGTATCAAGCGTGTGTTTAACCACCGATACGTGGACTTCACGCAACACGGAAAGCTACATTGCCGTAACTGCTCATTTCATTGATGGTGATTTCATACTACAGTCGATTCTTTTGCAATGCTCTCTACTGTGTGACTCTCACACAAGCTCAAATTTAGCAGACGAAATAAAAAAAATAACAGATAAATTTAATCTTTCTTCAAAAATACTGGCTGTTGTTACCGACAATGCAAGCAATATTAAAGCGGCAATCAAAACTAAACTGCAATGGAAGCACTTAGGATGCTTCGCCCACACTTTGAATTTAATTGTTCAAAACGCCTTGCAGTTAGACGGTATTAAACGTTTGCGAGAGAAAGTAAGGGCAGTAGTTACTTTTTTCAAAAAATCAAGCTCAGGCAATGACAAATTTAAGACAGCGCAAACCAATTTAGGAATGAGTCCCAAAAAACTTATCCAAGAAGTTCCTACACGTTGGAACTCTGCATATTACATGTTCCAACGTTTCGCTGAGTTGCAGGATGCAATTAAGATGTCTATAGCTCTTATCAATAAAGATTTACCAGTTCTGACTGAATTAGAATGGACCGTATGCACTGAGCTGGTAGAAATTTTAACACCGTTTGAAGAAGTAACCGTAAAAATTAGCGGAGAAAAATATGTCACAGGTAGTGACATAATTGTTTTCGCAAATGGTCTGAAATCCGTTACCCGGCAAATGGCTAATAAGGACTCCTTCACTTTGCTTACACAAAATGTCATTAGAGAGCTTGCAATGGGATTAGATCGAAGACTAAATAATGTTGAAAGCAACAAAACTTTGGCATTAACCACTTTTCTGGACCCTCGATACAAACTCGTTCCCTTTAATGACACCTCGGCAGCAGAAGAAATAAAACGGCATTGTGCTGAATTAGTTGGTCAAAAAATTAAACCAGGGACAAGTGCACACGAACTACAATCGAATGAATCGGCAATTCAAACTAAAAAAGAATTTTCAATATTCAGCGATTTTGATTTGCGCATTGCGACTCAGAAACCGAAAGGTAACAAACTACAAGCGTTTTTGTTTTTGTATTACTAATTTCTAAACATTTACAGAGAACCAAATATCAAACGCTTTAATAGAAGTAAACCGATTTCTTGATGAAAATTATCTGCGTAGAGATAAGAATCCACTTTCTTGGTGGAAAGAAAATCGAAATTTGTACCCAAATCTTTCACAAATAGTGGAAGAAAGGTTTCCATTACTAGGAACATCGGTGGCGTGTGAAAGAATATTTTCCAAAGCTGGAAACGTTCTTTCAGAGAGAAGGTCGCGCCTTTCACCAAAACACACAGAAAAGATTTTGTTTTTGAATGCAAACGGCCACTTAAATAAAAATTCATAATAGCTTAAAAATTCTTAATTCATAATGGCTAATAGGTTTCTGATTTCTTAACATCGAATGAATTCAACGTATCTATGTAAATATTTTGTGTGATAATTCTGCGTTTACATTTTAATTTTTGCTATGGTGTGTTACATTATGCTATTATCCATTCCGATTTCTATTTTAATATTACACTAAGTGCATCAATAAAATAATGTAGGTTGATATTTGGTTTTATTAGCTTGCTCTTTGAGTCCAAAGAATATTTCTATGAACTATTCATTCGGTGGTCATATAAAATATTTATTTTTTACTTCGATTATACTAATTTTACTCATTACTGTTGAAATGTACAATTTTCAAAACTCTACATTCACAAATAATTTTTGATCATACTAATCGATCGAAAATGTACCGATTGAGCAAATAATCATAACAGCTTCCACAGTGTTTTTCGCAATCAGACATCCTAACTACACATTTTCAATTTATCAAAGTGTTATCATCACAAATAAATATTGATTTGCTGAGCCCACTATTACACCGCCAATAGTTGAGTTTTATCGCCGTCTTTGAAAAACGACAAGTACTCCTGATTGCAAGACGGCTCGGAACGTCCGAAAAATAACACACATTAAACCGAGGCGAGAATAACGTAACACTTCACTTGTGTGCTTGTTACGCATTTCGTTGCAGAGTTCTATTGGAACGCGCAACGTATACGATGAGCGTAACTCGCGGTGGAACAACGTTCCAAAAATAACATGTTACTGGAACATGTTACCCATTCGGAACTGTAACGTAGGAACGTGTTACTTAGCTTTGGTGTTATTTCCCATCTCTAGTAAGGATGCAAAATATATATTATCCACATCATTATATAAGAAAATAATCATTCACAAAACATATATTTAAATGATCACCAACGAATCATCCACACATGCCACTGAGCGAAAGAAATCATTTTAAAATGTATTGTACATGAATCAGCATACTCCACCTCCTTCGCTTTAGATCCGCCTATATAAACAAAATCAAATTGACTCGTGTAAGCAAAACACGCTAGATCGCATGGACGCGTGGACGCATGGACGCCAATGTAAATGGCCCATAAAACACGGCAATCAAATGCGTAGAAATTGATGGATGAAGTGATCTTTTGGCCACTGCATGGAAAATTTCATTCCGAACATGAAAAAACACCCAAATGTCGAAACCATTTTACGTTTTGAAAAATAATTCCAAAGACGTTGCTTACTGAATTACGTTTGTTGAATTCAACTATTGCAAAGTAGTTCAAGGACTATAAAAATTGTTGTTTGTTTCGAGTGTTGAGTGAATCGATGAATATTTTGCTATAGATGAACTATATTTCGTGGTCATGAAACAATTAAAGCAGTTGATTTCTTGAACATTTCGATATTTGTTGCATTAGCAGAGCCAATTACTTTTATATCGTTAAATTAACTATATTAACATAGTAAAAATAACCATTTTCCGTAGTTCGTTTAACAATTTTGAATGAATCGTTGCAATACTATTAAAAATTGTTAAACCAACCACGAGTTTTTCTTTTAGTGTTTACATCGCGATTAAGTGAATTTCGGAAGATGGGATTTTGATGTTTATTAGAAAAATAGCTAAGTATAGACAAAAGCAAAGGAATATATAAGATAGGTTTATTTGGAAAACAAAAATATGCATACATTCACACTGTATATGGGATGATCCAATGGCTTAAACTTTTTGTAGATCTTACGGTAAACTTATTGTGATGGGATGAGTCTAATGAACCAGTCGATGAGCATATCCGTAAACTATATGAATTGAGTTTTAAAGCTGCCATCTACTTTTCAAAGAGTCATGGGCAATGCTCTGAAGATTTTGCAAGGACATATTTGTCTTGTATATCCAGACGACATTATTGTCTACTCGACCTTGCGACAAGAACATGTGGAAAATCTAAAAAAAGGTCTTCACAAAACTGAGAGAAGCTTATTTTAGGATCCAGCAACGAAAAGTGCAACAGTAATACAGACCGCTTGGAGAATATGTCTACTGTGCCGAAGAGTCGGAACAATAAAAAGATCTCGTGAGTTAGCTGTTACTTCTGCGAAAGTTATCAAAGAAGCAGCAAGTGTAGGTAAAAATTGTGTCCTAATATTCTTGATAGATTTTTATTTTTTTTCTCTCTCTCTCGCTTACAGCCAAACGTATATCAACAAAACAGGGCCCAAACACAGCTACAATGCTCCGCCCAGACCTCAACCGATCGCAGAGACACCTCCACCAGATTCAAATGATAAATGCGGTTCGAAAATCATTCAACACACTTGTATACGCTTCGACCTGTATTTGGTAAGATCTGTTTTTTTTTTTTTGTTTTTGCAAAATAAATCCCAGCCAAAAGATCTATAAAATTTTTGATTGACTTCGTAGGAACGACCACCACCCTCGTGCCACTGTCACGCCTTTATGCCGTCAGCGGCAATTCAAGACTCGTCTATCCGCAAACGCGAATGATGAAAAATGACTACCTTACTGCGGAATAAAATTTCGAATTTGTCATACGCTGTATTCGAATATATTTTTCGCTTCGACACTAATTCATTTCACTAATCAAAATAATTGAAGACATGTGATACTACTAAAACCTTTTCCATTTTTTGAAATCCCCTTCAGTTAACTACTCGGCAAATCTTCACCTCAGCTGCATTATCTGATTACAAAATCAACACATGATGACTGAAACCATATTACAGCGAAGACGTATCATCATATTCGCATAACACAAGCTCAAGTGTTGATTGAACTGTTTTCTCGGTCTACTCATGGCTACTGTTGCCATGAATTAATAACTCTTTTAATGTGATTAATTAATCCGTTCCGCAGGAAAAAATAAAAGCTTATGAACTACCGCTTACTGTACGCCCACTTTCGCAGAGGCGATGATTATAAAACGATTTTCTTCGAACATTCATCAAGTCGGAAATTTCTTCTACACTGACTATCGTAGAGTTTGGTTGAAGATAATGGTCCTGAAATATTCTTTGAATATACAATTACCTTCCGTATAACTTGATAAGGGTATAATGTAGCAATGTAGCTTTTATATGAAGGCGGCACAGTACGGTTTCTTTACTTTGGCTTTGAGCGTTTCAATTCGTCGTCGATGATGGGAAAACTTTCACAAGTTGATTTTCTTCATCCGTTCAGAGGAAATCCGGCTTTGAAATGGAGATTAAAATTGCCAGAAGCTGTGCTTTGACTCTTCAAAAGCCTTTAAGAAAACTGTAAAGAATAAGGTTCCAGCACCGAGCAAAGTTACTAGAGGAATTTTGATTGAACGTCTGTTATATTTTGAATAACCGTTTGAAGCCGAAATCGCAACTGCATGTAATGAAACCGAGGCCAGATGACGCGTTCACAAGTAAATTTTTGATTTTCTTCCCCTCGTGGAAAATTCAACCCCATCTCGCAGCAAAGTGCACGTAAGCCGGAAGAAACTGTCATCGTGCAGCCCTATTTATTGCCGCAGGTTGGTACGAGAGAAGTTTAAATACTGGCGCAAAGTATGCAGTTACCGTTGGAATGACATTGTAAATTCAGTGGTTTATCGCAAAAAGAGATAATGCTATCATAAACAAGGGTTAAATCGAAATTACGGCAAGCGGAATCGTTGGAGTTCGATTCGAAAAATAGGCTGTTTTTGTGTCGGATAATCTCTACGGCATTTGGATTCAAAATGTACGTTGTGTCTGTTTTGCGTAAAAATACTTTCAGGATGCGATCTAAAACCTAGCAAAAACTAACATTTTGCCTCTCCATATAAATAAGACACAATACCTGATTACCATTAGTGCCGCATATAAACTAAATATTGCCATTCGGCTGATCACATGTCCTATCCATGGCACCCCACAACTCTGGTCTAATTATTGGGTTTTTAGTTTCCGTAACAGTACTAACAAAAGGCATTCCTCAGTCCTTGATCCGGTGGCCTACTATTTGCTTCAAGAATTATTAACACTCTGACTGATACTTACGAGCAAACACCACCAAAACAAACGCCGAAGCGTATTAGCCACGCAAAGGAGAAATATAAGAACATATGTTCAGACTCGATGGCTGCAATTGTGTTTACGCTGCGTTGTTTGTCACCCTTGCAGGACAACATATATTACTAAGTTGTAAAAGCATTTACGAACTTTTACCAGGACCTTCGATCGCTGTTGATTACATTAATTGTAAAATACTAAATTACCACCCTGTGAAAGTAACTTGCCTCTCTCAATTATTAATCTTTGCCCAGTAACTTGCTGAGAGCTCTTTAGGGTTGACGAATACAACAGTCAATGTGCTACAAATAAAGACGTTTTCGATAAGCTCCAAATGTTTCGTAAATAATTCAATGATCTGATTAATTAAATTGTCGTGACACGCTAAAACCGTGTTTGATCATGAGGCGTAATTGCTGACGCTTGTTGTTCTTTTGAATACTCAATCACCACCTCCAGCTCGTCAGGATAATAAAACAAGACATAATATACCCTCTCGATATCATATTGGTTTATTGACTACGCTGGCTGGTTGACTGGGGAGGATAATCAATACGAGAAAACAAAATATTATGTACGTTTGTCGTCGGGATCGGAATCATGAACCGAACAGCTACGAATCGAATCGATGCTGTAAACTTGAGGACCAGTGTCTTTGACGCGATTTTCTCGTGGAAAGTATCTCGGCTACCAAGGCGAATTGCCACTCCTTCTCTACTGCGAGTTTTATGCTAAGACGGAAAAAAGCAGCGCAAAGATAACACAAGAGCGGCAAAAGGAAAATCTAAGTCGAGGTACGAATGGTGGTGAATCGGATTGAAAGGCGTGGTTACGGCTGTGGACCATATTTCGCATTTCTAAAATATTTATTGGGCAACAAAATGTCGTTGTTTCTCCAATCAGATAGTTACATCAGTGCTTTATTCATATGACTAGAAAGTAGATCTGGAGATTAACTATTTGTTGGAATTTTCCACGACAAGATATGCTAATCATTCGGGAAAGAATACGACTCCCAGTTTCTGTTAATTATGCGAACATATGTCACAAAGTCTGTTATAGCATATGCTGCGTTTTTTTTAAATATATTTTACTTGCAGTGAACAATGTCCTGAAAGCTTTTTCCATGTCGAAAAAAGCATAAGTACTGCCCTGGACTATCACTGTAATTAACTTCGTAAAAATGTCCGTGTGAAGTATTACCGACTAATCAACATTTCATTCTAATTCACTTAATCTGATGAGTGGTTGTGTATGTTTTCCTGCCTTCAGGACATACGTCGCTTCGCTTCCACGGCTAAGCTCAATCACATTTGGAATGATATTCATATATCAATTAAGAGCGTTACTGCATTAGCGATGAATTTTGAATTTACTTCGAGCAGAGTTGTATTGTTTATTCTGCAGTGATGAGTAGTTACTACCTGAGTCCGATGTATGTACGTACCCTTATTTTGTTCTGCCGAAGCATGAAAACGAGGTGGAGCACCTAGAAAAGAGGTATTGCGGACGTCGACATTTCACGCGTACCTAAACCCTTTCATTAACCTGAAGAGGATTCATACGAGCTATACCGCTCCGGTATGATAAATAGGAATAGGCAGGCTATGGTTTGAATTAATGAAGCCGACAGGATGACGACGTCTCTATTTCACCCCTTTCGTGAGGTAGACTTTTAGTCGTAATTAAAATCACAATGTGTCATTCGATCATATATTAAGTAATTGAATTTGTAGCAACAAGGTCAAATTAGGAGTGTTAATACGGTCTGATGATTGGGCTCATGATAAAGTTATTAATTTTATAATTCTTCGTCTAAAATTCTCACTAAGCAGTTTGAGTTTCACGCAAACGTTCTTGTTAAGTTATTATTGTTTGAACGAAATCTGGTACGATATGTTTGCTATAGATGTGTTAGAAGTAAGATTTCTAGGTCACATGCTAATAATGATAGTATTATTCTTCTAGTCGTCCTATTCTTCAGATTGCAGAAATAAGAAACTCTTCAGTAATACCACAATAAGGTAAAGCGAAAGTCAACCAATTGATCTGACAGATTCTTTTACGTTTAGTATCCTTCAGCATCGTGATTTTTGCAGAACCTCAACGTCGACAACTTAGCTACAGAGAGAAATAAAGTTAATAGATGGTAAAGTTAAAGCGATGAGATCGGCCTCCGCCAAGGTGCAGCAGAAGTACGGTATCAGTACTTTCGTTTGATACCAAGTAAAATTGTACTAGAATTGAAAACCTATGAACAATAACAATTTTTTTAAAATTGCATGTGTGCACATGCTTATTGTAATGCAACCATTTGAAAATGTAACACGGGAGGTATGTGTAAGTAAAGTAAAAAAAAAAGTAAGTAAAATGATTCCACTCCTCACCTGCCTTCGATCTTCTCTTCAAAAACCAAGTAGTCAAGATTGTGAGCTTTGAGCAGAGCATTGCGGTTGAACAAATGAAGAAGAGATTTGGATTTATCGAGCACAATTTTTTTGCAGCAGCACCATGTATTTTGGATCCTAAATTCAAAACTATACATTTTCAGAATCCGACTGCATGCGCAAAGAAGAATGTGTGAACAAGTAGCAATTAGATCTGAAAGTGATAGCGATTCCAGCACTTCGGATCATCATCCTGGCGGAAGCGGAACAACAGACATCTTGAGCCATCACAAAATCTTGCTATACGACAAAAGTAGCTTCCAAAAAGTGGCATGAAAGGTAGATGAGTTGCAAATATATTTGGATCCGACCCATAGCCCACTAAAGAGCGACTCATTTCACTGTTGCGAAGACATGAAGTCAATCTTTCCCAACTTATACTTATTAGCAAGAAAATATTTAATGATACCTGCTACATCAGTGCCATCAGAACGATTATTCAGTAAGGCTGGTGAAGTTATATCGAAAACAAGGAATCGCTTGTTAGCTGCGAATGATCAGAGACCGAATTTAGTGTGTAACATTTCAAAATATAATATGACGATGTGTATTTAGTTTCTTAATCTAACAATTGGTATTTTGCTATAAGTATTTTTTTGTAAGCTACATTTAATTTACCACACATATCTAATAGATTTTGATATAAAAGTGGTTGCTTTTGATGTAAATATATTCACTATCAATATAAATCAGACAAAACTAAAATTCTAAGTGAATATGTATAATATTAAAACTCTAACTTTAAAGAAAAAGTCAAATGATTCAACTTCAATCCAAACTTGTTCGCTTTTGAATTCAAAATTATTGAGTATTGTGAAATGGTATGTTATACGCTTCTTGCTTTCTAAAGTTCATCTCAAAGTAGTGGTCTTTGCGTGGCAAATTTAACCACCCCTTTAGCAAATTACTGCAACGTACTTTGAGTCTGATGACGATGAAAGCATAATACTCGAGAAGGACGAGGTAAAAATTACTCTTTTGGACACAAGCAGTCGTCGCTTTTGCGTGGTGAATTTAACCGCCCCTTTAGCAATAGCTATGACGTAATTGTGCAAATAATAGCAATTATTCGTTGTACAAAGTCTGTTTGGTCGCCGACTGATTTGGCTTACCGAAAAGACTGTCTTTATTGTGTCATATTCCAGTCTTAAATAGTAACATTTTTCGTTAAATTAGTAAATGAAAATTATATGGATTTGGTTTTCGGTGTTATTTTTAATATTAGGCCCGTTTCACACGAGACACTCGGTGTCCGGCCACTGTGTCTCTAGCCACTGCCGGGGCATAGAAATAAATGAGAGCATACACACAGAGCCACAGTGTCCGGGCCACAATTCTATACAAAAACAGTGGCTGAGGATTCAGTGGCCGGACACCGAGTGTCTCGTTGAAACGGCTCTTAAGTGTACTTGTTCGAGTCTTCGCTAAGTTAAGTCTAATTTTAGTGCCCACCACACTGAGAAAACACATGGCGCCAGACGCCATAATTTATAGACTTCTGGCGCCATGTACATAGTCGATTTAGGGATTGTGATAAAATATAGCGCCACACGCCATAATACATGGCGAAAAGTACATAGGCCTACACGCCATGTACTATAGTCCTCCACGCCATGTACATGGCGTGACGGACTATATTACATGGCGTGGAGAGCTATAGCACATGGCGTGGAGGGCTATACTGTATGGCGTGGAGGACTATACTGTATGTCGTGGAAGACTATACTGTATGGCGTGGAGGACTATACTGTATGGCGTGGAGGACTATAGTACATGGCGTGGAGGACTATAGTACATGGCGTGGAGGACTATAGTACATGGCGTGGAGGGCTATAAGCATAGCGTCTGCTCCTATGTACTATGGCGTGTGGCGCTATATTTTATCACAAATCGACCGAAATCGACTATGTACATGGCGCCAGAAGTCTATAAATTATGGCGTCTGGCGCCATGTGTTTTCTCAGTGCATCTGAAGATGATCCAGTTCGCATCCAACAAAAGGCCACGAGCCTTCTCAGTTCTGAGCACCTGGAGGTAGAGCAGTTGATGTTAGGTAATTGACTTCTATTGACGAAATTCCCGAGGGATAAATGACATCAAAGCCCATACCCCTCTTATACTTAAGAAGCTTGCTGACATTTATACATTTCCTCACACAGTATGGCTGCGAGTTATAATTGTAGTGCCTTGAACCATATTACATGGCTCATGGCACTATGTAGTATGGCGTTTGGGGCTATAATTTTTGCGCCATGTAATTATGGCGCTGGGAGCTATACTGCATGGCTCAGGGTACTATGTACATAGCGTGTGGGACCATAAATCCTGCGCCATGTTACATGGGACCACGCGCTATGTAGATTCTGACATTATGGCGCTGGGAGCCATATTGCATGGGTCAGAGTACTATGCACATGGCGTATGGGGCCATAAATAATGCGCTATGTTACATGGCTCTGGGCGCTATGTGGATTTTTTTCAGTGCAATTTCGTGGAACTGTGTTGTGTTGTACAGTACCAACAATCTTTACCAATGTCCGCTTATCTTGCAATTATAAAATTCGGAATACTTTTTACAATCTTGGCTTAGAAAACAATAATCATTTTTTTAAATATGTATTCCTACTTAATTTAGAAATTTAAGCGTTTTCACACACTTTTTATAGCTGCTAAATATTAAGAATCTAATCGAGATGTAATGCTGTTGAAGTAAGCATTTGTTTTGCATGCTTCGCTCACACATTTTTCAGTGACTCACATATTTGGCTTGCTTTGAAGTAGTCCACCAAAAAGTGATGTATAACGTAGTTTGACGTAAAACTGTTGAAAAGATTTGATTACAACACCAAATTATGCCTTAAAAAACGAGATAGATTTACTATTGATAAATGGACACTAGAAAATAGACCACATTACCATAGAAATATCAACACAAACCTGTCAGGATATTGCAATATATCTCGTTTCTTAAGGAAAAACGGTATTTTGAGAAAATATTTTGGTTGAAAGCTAGGAAATTCGAATCATGTTAATTAAGTACAATAAAGATTAATGTATTAAATGTTGGTTTTTATTTCAAATCAATATGTCATTGATATACATATGTTAGAAACGTTTCATTTACCCTATGATTTCTGCTAAAGAGCGAAATCATTTCTCTTTTGGAAGCAAAAGCGTCCATTTTTTTAAGATTTTGTTGTTATTGTTTGTTTATTGTTGTAGAAATCTGTGTGCGATATTGCATCTTGGAAATTATTAAGTATCATATGTACTCGTATTAGTAATGTCGCAATGAGTACGGGACTTATATCAATACTTGGTTGGGATACTGCTTGAAAGTAAAAGTATCGATACTTTCTTTCGATATCGTGTCCCTAAGCATGCAAACTTATGCCAGTGAGCAGCGTACAGTTCGGCCGCTCCTGGCTGGCTGCGCATGCACGCCAACGCGATGTGTCGCGTTTCGGCGATTTCATCGTTCCACTAGTTATGCATGTTGCACAAAAGGGTCTCTGGTGGGCCCTATTCTGAGGGTCACCTCACGTGACGAATGAGATGACTCTCATGATTTCGTATTCTGAGAGTCACGTGAGATGACTTCAAGTGACATTTTTGATTTGTCGGCTATTCCGAGAGTCACGTGAAATGACGAGCGTCACGTAAAATAAGATTTGCAGTCACTTGATAATATCAAGTGACTGTGGTCAGAAATGATAATAAATTGATATTTTGAGTAAAAAGAAGAAGGACTTTCATGAAGTTTGCATCGTGAATCATGAAAAAAAGTAAACAAATATTATTTTGAAGATAATTTAAATATTTTTGTTTGAATAATGTGGTTAAACTCAACTACGTGTTCTCCAAGCCGTTAGCCGTTTTCTGATAAATTTTGGTTTCATATGTTTGTGATTTAGTAGTTGCGTGATAATTTTTGGGGTGTTTTATGTTTGATTGGTTGTTTTTGTTTCTGCCGTTTTGAAAATGCAGATTGCATTGACACATGTCTACAATCATTTCACGCCAATTTAGTATGTGCAGCTCATTTTTTCAAGCTAAAAAGTGACATTTGGTGTTTGAATTTGAAAACTGAACTGTCCAAATGTGTTTCCAATAAGAAAATCGATCGAATATTGACCAGCAAAGTGCCAGCCTTAAAAAGTAAACCGTGAAGCTAAATTTTGATAAGTCTCCATTATCTCGTCATTCTTTCGAGTGAAAATTTTAACAATGGAGAAAAACAGATACACAGCTTATTCCTGACGGATAAAATGTGAAGATTATCAATTTGCGATCTATTTTCTTATTGGAAAAACAAGCGACAATTCGAATGCCTTATTGGACTGATGGAGAGTCATCCACAAAGCCTGAAACAGCACAGCGAACACATAAAAATCACTTCTAATATTCACCAATACTTCTTCCTAATCACTATATTTATAATCTTGTATACCAAGTTTAAGTATACCTGGTACACTTGTAAACACCGTCCTCTTTTTTATTTCACTAATCATTTAGTTACCCCTGGAAATTTCCTGTTTGCGTTCAATTTTCCTTACTTTCCATTTGAACTTAATTTTTTTTATTAATTGCACTCCCTCCAAAGTAAGCTGAGCTTGTGATACAAAGGTATGAAAAGTTTGTGCCCAAGCCGTCCCCTATCTAAGTACTGACCACGCCCAACACTGCTTAACTTCGGTGATCGAACAAGAACCGGTCGATGCCAGTGTGCTATGGACGTGGTAAATTTCGAGCGATGATAAATTTCAATGACATGGTAAATTTCAAACGCTCAAGCGTTGCCATTCAAACACAAATTCATAGTCACCTCACCTAGAGTCATTTCACGTGACTCTCAGAATACCGGTTCATAAGTGACGTGACTTTCCAAGTGACGAGAAATCTCACGTGAAATGACTCTCAGAATAGGGCCCTCTGTCTAGGCATTGAAGCCCCCGCTACCTTGCGAATCTTTCCTTTGGTGCGGTAAACGAGAGACGCGACCATCTTATTCATATTAAGCTTAGCGGTATTCCAGCCTAGTCACCTACCGAAAGAGCGGTGTCTTCTTTGTCTGCTCTCGATGATTTGAAAGTTGATGTAGTTGTAATCAGCCGCTGTCTAAACTTGTATCACCCACCAATCGCTGTATTGTACCAATTGTGCAAGTACTAGTTATGCAACTAATCTGAACCATAATCCACCTTTAATGGTGTCCCAATTACAGGTGCAGGTGATCCCATAATGCAATGTATAGGGTGTTTTTTAGCAGCTTGAGAACTTCAAATTGAAAGAAAACATCGAAAAATAGATGAAATGTTTGATTTATTAATATTTTTTGAAAGTAAATTCAATGCCATTCATGAATTAAAAATGATTTGCGGCAAGTGACCACCACGACTATTCGCTACGAAACTCATCCGATCAGTCCAATTTTTTACCGCTTTTCCAATAATTAGGGCCTTATCTTACCAATTACTCACTCAATATTGCCCTCCAATGCTGCCAGAGTTGTTGGTTTGTCTGCATAAACCAGGGACTTAGCATAGCCCCAAAGCAAATATTCAGGCCAATTCACTGAAAAAAATCCACATAGCGCCCAGAGCCATGTAACATAGCGCATTATTTATGGTCCCATACGCCATGTACATAGTACTCTGAGCCATGCAATATGGCTCCCAGCGCCATAATCTCAGAATCTACATAGCGCGTGGTCCCATGTTACATGGCGCAGCATTTATGGTGCCACACGCTATGCACATAGTGCCCTGAGCCATGCAGTATAGCTCCCAGCGCCATAATTACATGGCGCGGAAATTATGGCCCCACACGCCATATTACATAGTGCCATGAGCCATGTAATATGGCTCATGGCACTCCAATTATAACTCGCAGCCATACTGTGTGAGGGGATCTATAAATGTCAGCAAGTGATACTTGAGTATCGTCGATAGATCGACAACATTCTCAATCGGCCAAAGGCGCATATTATTGAATGGCTCCTTCGGCGACTCTAAATGCAGCCAGCACCTGTTTGTTGCAGGCAAGTGACTTCTCCGTGTGCTCATTTATGGTAAGTAGCACTGTTTTGACTGATTCGCTTCTTCAATGTACTATAGTCTTCCACGCCACTTACTATAGTCTTCCACGCCATGTACTATAGTCCTTCACACCATGTACTATAGTCCTTTACGCCATGTACTATAGTCCTTCACGCCATGTACTATAGTCCTCCACGCCATGTACTATAGTCCTCCACGCCATGTACTATAGTCCTCCACGCCATGTACTATAGTCCTCTACGCCATACAGTATAGTCCTCCACGCCGTACAGTATAGCCCTCCACGCCATACAGTATAGTCCTCCACGCCATACAGTATAGTCCTCCATGCCATGCACTATAGTTTTCCACGCTATGTAATATAGTCCGCCACGCCATGTACATGGCGTGGAAGACTATAGTACATGGCGTATAGGCCTATGTACTTTTCGCCATGTATTATGGCGTGTGGCGCTATATTTTATCACAATCCCTAAATCGACTATGTACATGGCGCCAGAAGTCTATAAATTATGGCGTCTGGCGCCATGTGTTTTCTCAGTGTTGACGGGACTATTTCTTGAAATAATCTTTTCATCAAATTGTCTTTTCAATAGATTGATGGTTTCGCTTGTTGTGTGGCACCTAGCGCCATCCTGTTGGAATCATAGGTTATCGATGTTCAACTCTAAGATTTTTGGAAACAAAAATGTATTGAGCATGTGTCGATATCGCACACCATTAACCGTAACGGTAGCTCCTTCTTAATTTCGAAAGAAATAAGGACCGATGATGCCGTTGGCGTGTATTTCACACCAGACAGTCAATTTTCATCAAGCAATGAATAAGTGGTTTGAAATTTGTCCATTACAGCGCGAATAGCTTACTCTGAAGGACGATCAGGTCGACCATAAAATGGACGTAGAGCTCTTTGAATCTCGCGATCTAAACTCTGATTTTGAAAATAAATTTCCACAGCTTGGTAGCGTTGTTCAAGTGTCAATCTATTCATGATTAAAATGGCAAACTTTATTGAGCACAAAGGTAAAACAACTGTCACTTTGACAAACGTCATTCAAAGGTTATCACTACCGAAAGTTCTCATGCAACTAAAAAAAAACCTTATCATTTAGCAGGTCTTGCTACTGCACTATTTAAGACGCTCCGCGGTTGATGGCAAGGCTGAAATCAATTTTCATTGTTGAAGCTGTTTCGATCCTCAAAACAGAGTTCTATTCTTTGTCAGCTTAAACAAACTCCTTACTTGTACTTATAAAATAACGAGCAAAGGTTCTACAGATTTGCCTGTATTTTCAGGGAAGACTAATTGGACCAAAATCTATGAAACAGAAAGTGATCTAAATTTAAATGTTTTTGCGATATATTGGTTTTACAAGAGTTAAGTCTGCATTATTTCTAATCGATAATAATTTTGATCTTCTTTTGCAATAACGACCATGTTTCATTGCATCGCCCGCATTCAACACAACACAATAAGATCGTGATACCGTGTAACCACCAAATGAAACTTTTTCACCTCAAATGAAAAAATGATGTTAGTTTATACGATGCAGGTAATGGGCCTGGGTATATTTTTCCACCTTGTTATTCGAACCCTTCCCATACGAGCTCAGCTGTCGAGTGCTGTGTAATACATATTACCTATTTGGCTGCTATCTCATTTGTAATCTGGTTATAATTTATTATAGGTTTAGGGTTCATATTGAAAAATCTGTGGTTCATATCTATGTTTGTGTTTACATTTAAGACTTCCAACGTTAGGCTGACCAACAAATAAAACATTATGTTCATCACGAGGACTATAACGATTTCCAGAAAGCCAGCTATCATCATGTGCAGTGGAGTCGTAAAATCGTGGAACGATCATTGAATTATTTTGAACACACTTTGACCTCATAACTTTTGATAAATATAAAACTCAACTGTGCTAGCACTGCTCAATCGAAATGTTGAACATTTCCACGGTCTTCTCAATAAACATTTATTGTAATTGAAACTGCCGATGATGATTGATTCTTAACTCCATATATTTTCCTATCGTTGCGCGAATATGCAAACACACATATGAGCGCCCTTTGCGCGTTTGGCAGTGCACGGAACGAAATTGAATTGATCGGAAGCACTGCCAAAGTTGGAATCCCATCAGTACGTGGGAAGAGACTCATCAAACCTGGCAAGGTAAACTTCAAACAATGCACGAGTCAAAAAAACGCAAGAAACTGAATGATTGATGCTTGATGTGTGATGCGAGTACGAGGTTTTAATTGAATTTTCGAAAAGTGAGTGATGGAATCGAATATCAGTGACACACTCCGAAGTCGAAACGCACATGTACGTGTGCTTGGGAATTTTAATTTATTAACAAGTGGAGCGCAAAGCAGGATGTGATAATTTTGAGCAATGCTACTTCTATTTCCATAAAAATAGCATATTTTAGATCCTTTCGCAAGCAAACTATCATCCAATCTAACAACATTTGTCGAATTTTGTTTATTTAGTGAGTCAAAAGTATTTGCAACCAATACTTTTTTTCGTTTTGCATACGGACTTAAAACGTGAATATCCTCAAAAAACAGCCCTTGAATTGATATATTTTCATAGGTTTGACACGCATCTTCGATAACGGCTTATATTTACAGTTCCCTCAAATATCAAGTAACAGTCATCGAACCGTCTCTTGGCATGCTCATAAAACATTGAGTGAAAATCATACGGTGACGTCAAGCAAACCCGGAACCCAGAACTTAACTCAATTTAGCTGTAATCTTTTTAAGAACTATTTACATATTAACTATCTGACGGTGGGTCATAATTGCGTAGATACATAGTAACTGTGGTTTGCTCGGCATTCTGGCTGTTTACTTTCAACTCAAATGTATTTTTTTACTCGTGAGCGTGCAATCGGAACGACACAATACTCTACGAGCGCCCTATTGCGGATGTCCTTAATAGAAGGATGTGGCAGGCACGTGACACAAATTATCGTGGTGCCCAAAACTACTTTGTATTTGGCCTATGTCTCGAATGATTTTCTTGATTTAGCCATGAGGATGTCATTAATTGAATTTAGTACAGTTAGAACTGTGGAAAAGAGCCGAGTTTATGTCTTTTGAGTTGAATTAGTTTTTTTTGCTAAACCCTGGAGAAAAACGCCAATGATAGATTTTTATTTATAAAAATGTGATGCTATAAAACAACTCGTTCCTATCATTGCAGATATAAACACCGTGGCTGTAATGGTATAGCATATTCCATGTCTTGTATTTTTGTTATGTAAGCTTAAGTGGCACCATCCGATGAACGTCTGAACAACAAATGTACTGTCTTCACCACAGATATAAGAGAGAATGGATTAGAAATCGACCGAGAGAAATGTGCCAATTTTCGACTTTTTGCTTACTGGTGTGAGAATGAGGTACTGGTGTGTGCCCTACACAGTTCTTATGGTAACAAAAGCACGAGAGATCGCCATTTTGAACGTCGTTTGACATTTCTTTACCAAAACCGGCGAGTGGAGATTAAAATGCTTTTTGTTAATGAAATTAACTATGATTCCACACAAAAACTATCCTAAATTAAAGCCAAAGGTTAATTTTACTAACCCGAAATACGATATCCCCTGCGAAGTACTTCGGTGGCCACTTTTGCAGCCTGAAACGCGGCACTTCATTATCGCACTGTTTTATAATGTTTTACCGCTAATTTATCCGCGAAACCGACACAAATGATTTGCGCACAAACGTAGATATACGTTTCCACCGAATACACCGAAAAATTTCCGAATTTTATTTTATAAATTTTGATAGAAAGTCAATGCTCTGAATCGCCGACACAAATCAAACCGACATTGACGTTTCTTTTTTTGTTGCCCGTTGCACGCTTTTACACCGAGCTGGGGTTCCCAGCATTAAGACACAGCATTAAGGCTTTTCGGGTGTGAGTGCGGTAGAAAGGGGTGCACTGAGCGGAATTTTTGTGAGAGAGCAGTGTTGTGCGTGTATTAAAAAAGGCGCATTCACCTACGGGTACACGGATAGCCATTTCGTATCCATATTCTTTCATATCTATGGTCTTCACCAATCAAGTGTATCGAGTCTTCTCTGAGAGTCTCTTGTCTTCAGTGTTTGGTTAATCCTTCGAACACGTTTTTGAACATATCTAAACCTTGCAACTGATTGCAGCTTGACGAGCTTTTAATCATCATCTACCTTATCTACATAAAGATATGTATGAAATGTATGATATATATATATATATATATATATATATATATATATATATATATATATATATACATATATATATATATACATATATATATATATATATATATATATATATATATATATATATATATGTATATAATGTATATATATATATATATATATATATATAAATATATATATATATATATATATATATATATATATATATATCTATATATATATATATATATATATATATGTATATAATATATATATATATATATATGTATAATATATATATATGTATATATATATATATATATATATATATATATATATATATATATATATATATATATATATATATATATATATTTATATATATATATATATATTTTACTTATTCCTATACCATTTAGTTTTATTTTTTTAAATGTGGTGTATGTGATTCCTTAATTTCTTAATTTGGACTCTGGATTCATTTAATTCAATAAACTATTTTGAGTTTAACTGCAGCAATGAAACTGCAAGAGTAGATTATGCTCATCGAGAATGATTATTTCAAATAATTATTACCACTCTAGTGAAACTATTCTTGGTAAAACTGTTTGAAGCAGAAGTTCGCCATGAACTTTCAAATCTACTTGGTCGTAGAAACCAGTAATAACTAAAACTATAAAGAAAATGAGATTACATCCGTCGTCCCATAAAACGACTTCGTTCGTTCCAGCAACAATGCGTTAAAATTATAAAAGATGTTTCTTCAGAGTACCTAATGTCTTCCCCACATTTAAGAAGGGTAGATAAAAACAGATCTTGAGAACTTAAGTTAATAAAATCCTCCAGCATAATAAAGTGTTGAAAATCATTCCCATGAAATGTGTCCTTCACATTGTGTTTAAATTAATCCTTTCAATTATGTACACAGCAGCATTAACCTCTTTCGAAGTTGAAGTTGGACACTTGTGATTGTCTCAATAAATCATGTCAAGAAATGTCTTTAAAACAAGTAGTATCCATTTTAGAAAGGCTGGTATGAGATGCCAGAGGATTAGAAATAATGAACAAGGATAAGAAGAAAAATCGAAAGAAGTTGAACGTTCTGCATATATTCGTTTGTGGATGAATTCCGCTCACGTTTTAGAGCGAGTACAAAGACTGATGGAAAACTGAAAAAAATTCTCGTGCTAGGACATGAAATAAATCATCGAGTAGTTTAATATATTTCCTGAACTTCCAAACATCTACTTACCGGCATTCTTTTCTTGGGACAGGACGAGGGACATTTGTCCTCTGCTCTTCACTCTTAAAACAAGGAATTTTTCATAATGTTCAAACAGATTAGCATCTTGCATTTTTAATAGACTGATTGCTGAATGGCTTCTGCATGTCGAAATACCTCACGCCACTGCAAACTGTATAGATTGTGATTTACTCGAGGCTCGGGGAACAACATTTCGTATGAATTTCTGTTTTATATAGATTAATGGTTGCATGTTATTTGGATATATCTGACTAGACCTATTGCTGAAATCATCTGGGTATGTGAAAATAATAATGCGTCTTTGCTATCGCATGAAGAGAATTGGTGAAATCCATTCCGGCCTATAACTTCGATTCTTAATATACCCACTGTGAATTTGTGCGTGCTGTATCCCATTCCGAAGCGGTCTGTTTCGCTTAATATTTAACGAAACCAGTAGCAAAGTGGACATAAGAAACAGCATATCTTCGAGTCAATTAAGGTGAATGTTCTTCGGAATGTTGTAAAAGCTCAAATGAAAAGACATTTTTAAATGTTGCATGATTAAAGGATAATTGTTTGGTTTCCAGAGAAAAGAATAGGAAAGTGCTGGCCATTATATTAATAATTCGTTTCAAGTGACAGTGAAATGTACTTTCATAATGATTTCGGTGTAACAAGCCGCTCTTAGGAAATTATCTTGAAACAAAAATCCATCTTGAATGAAAAAAGTGATGTTTCGCAATGCGACTCAGAATACGATGGACAAAAAACAACAAAGCAATTAAAGAAAACTCTGAAGAAAATTAAATTTCACAAATAAGCCAGCAGCTCAAAAAAGTTAACGACTCCCAAATGAATGTTTAATTTATGGCCCTCGAAGATGAAATTCTAAAAGAGGCTGATCCTTGATTTACTACTTTTACCAGCTAGAAAGATTAGAAAAAGTTTATTCGGCATAATGATCGGCAAATTAAAATTAAAACTAAGCCGGCAGTCTAGATGCATATGCTGTGCGATATTATTATTTGCATTATGGAGCTTTGTTGCTGATTAATATGATTAATGGTCATCAAGTTACAAAATTGGACTTGTCAAAAAATATTTTTGAAAAATAACATACAATTTGCGCATGTTTTAAATGCTGAAAAGTGAAAAAGTTCATTGATCCAAAAGTCAGTTGGTCCTAGATCCTAGTGACAGGGTGCTCTTAGACCAACAGATGCTTTAACAAGTTCGAAGGTTGGCCGAACTTTTGGTGACAGGGACTCACTACATCTCCTTCTAAGGCACTTTTCCTGTTGCGTCTTTGAATACGTCATTGTTTTTATCCTACAGCAAGCCAATGTTGCTGCTGTGTGAAAATAGAGTTTAGCTACGCTAGAATTTTACATGAGAGAGTTCCCGCTTTAACTCGAGACTTAGAGTTTGCAACTCGCATTTCTGGTAGAAATGAATGGAATGATGGGTATCACCCTCGGGAGTGGGCTCGCCCATGTGTATACCGATGGCTCTAAACTGAACAATAAAGTCGACAATGGTATATACTCTACTCGGATGATCTAAGGATTTCCCTTCATCTTCCAGACCATTGTAGCGTCTTTCAGATGGATACCGTGGCACAGATAGTCAAGCGGCTATAAATATCTTGCTGGTCCTTTTACAACTTCCAAAATTGTTGCCGAACACTGTGCTTCTCTTGCGGAGACGTTGAGACATTCCGTAGAGCAATTGATTCGTTATGATTGTGAGGCCGACGAACTGCAAAGCTTTGCACTTTGCTGTTTGAGGTCGCATGTCTCTTCTCTCTAGAAACACCGGTGTCTTCGGTCAAACTAGACATCAGGCAAAAATACCTCGAGGACACTAAGAAGTAATGGAGCGCATCGCACTAGGCAGCCGTTAATTTTAGTGCCCTCCGCTTTGTTGTGGCTGTTCTCACGGACTATTGCCTGATAGGAAGGCACACACAACGGTTGCGCGTTGGATTCAACGATATCTGTCGGAGCTTTGGCTCGGACGATGATGAGCTGAGCCGAGCTGCTCGAAATCACAAACCGCAACAAAAGACGCCGGCAACCCATCCGTGATGTCTAAAGTTGAAAGAAGCACTTAGGGGTCATCATTTTCAAGAGACAGAGAATTTCCTGTGTAACTCCACTCTAAAAAGTGGGTCTATAATTAATACTTTGATAATAGGAAATATATTCATTTTTTCGTTTAAAATTACGAATCACAAATTTTTGTACACATTCGATGTCCATTTTTTGCTTTTACGTCATATCAGCTGAATAATACACAGCTTTTTGTAAATTGAAGCAAAAAGAGTGTAAATTTACTAGTTTGCTATTCACCTTTGCGCCAAAGCCATAAAATTGCATCATTATTTAGGGTAAAATAACACGATTTGGTCGTAAAAAAAAGTATTCTCTTTACGCACTTTTGTAAATTTACATCTTTAATTTTCATCACTTTTGTAAATTTACATCATAAGGGTAAAATTCAACCAAAATTTTTTTGAGTGTAGCTATACGAACAATCAGCACCGTTTTAAGAAGATGGGTTTAAAAACTTACCTATTCGAAGGGGAAAAAAATGTGTTAAAATATTGGAAGACCAGATAGAATAATCTAATCAAAGTGTTATATATTCTGATTCAATAAAAAAAATTAAAAAAGGTGAAGTCCAATAAAAATTAATAAAAAAAATCCATTCGGATTCTATGTTTTCAATTCATTATATAGGTACTTAATAAACTGACTCAACAGCTCATTATTACTGGTTTCGACATGATCTTTAAAGTTAAATGAAATGATCTTTCTCGAATATCTCATATTGTATCTAATGTGCAAAGCCGCACTCTAAAACACTACGTAGATCATTAACAATTTCAACCAGTGTAGTACTCCCACAATACGTAGAGCTTGGTTAGTCATTCAAATGCTTTAGTTATCGCATTCACTTCTTAATAAAATATCCGTTTCTGACCCAGCGGTCAAAATTTTCAAGTGTAGAACTGATTTGATAACTACTAGGCGCCACTTCAATTAGCACGACCATTACAACTGCTTTGAACCGCACAAGAAGCAACAAGACTAAGCTCTGAGAGCATATACGTATAGCTCGATTATTGATGATACTATGATGATATGATTTGTTTGCTGCTTTGATCTTTTCGATAACTAATCAATTGGTGACTAATTTATCAATGAATCGACGAATTATTTAAGTAAACCAAATCACACCAAATGCGATCAGAGATAATTTTGACATGATGAATGTTTGGAATAGCGTTCGGTGTAATTTGGTTAGTGCTCGAAAACAATCAGATGGTTGTTGTTTTTGAGAAGATCAGAGTGCCGATACTTAGGGCATTGGTTAACTATGCAACACGAATCTCCCATGCTTACTTTCCTCGCGAAATAGAAGAAAAGATAAGTCTTTTAGACAGACGTATCACATAAATCGGAAGTAAAAAGACCTATGTACAGAATGAATCATTATAACGTTTACTAGCACGCTAATGGGGAAAATATTTAGCAACTAGGGACTTCGTCAGGCTGCAACTGAAATGGCACTTGTTGAAATGACCCATAATCTAAATTTAATTCAAATTCATATTAACAATTGCGAAAATATTTTAAACATCGGAGGCGGCAAACATTCGCAGCAGATGAAGTAGAGTAATTAAATTAAATTAATTTCGCAGATGATCATGTTTGCCATCACTTTCCACCCTTAAAAGAGAAATAAATTAGTGGTTGATCATCTAGAAGTGAATTCGAACCAGGAACCACAAAGGCTAGCAGTAGGTACTCTGGTAAACTTCATCTAGGTAAACTTCACTGACAAACATCTAGGTAAACTTCACTGACTGTCGATGAAAACGGTGCAAATGTAAGTACAGCTATTTTCAGACAATACGCCAAAGGAGCATTTAGATAGATTTTCAAACGGTCGCGTTAGTGTACGGTTTTAGTAAATATGAAGGTCATACTAATGCATATTCATTGTGCATTGCTTACGGTGTTTTTTTTGGTTATGGGCTCGATCGGTCAAGATGCGCACTAATTATGTTGCTCAGCACATGATGGTAGAGACTATGATTCAGAATAAT
This sequence comes from Nemotelus pantherinus, assembly GCA_963978885.1. Taxonomy (NCBI): domain Eukaryota; kingdom Metazoa; phylum Arthropoda; class Insecta; order Diptera; family Stratiomyidae; genus Nemotelus; species Nemotelus pantherinus. The sequence continues at coordinate 86,671,000 of OZ022266.1, read as the reverse complement.
GGAAAGAAGAACTATGAATATTTGCCAATGACAACAACATGCCGATTCAGCCAGTTATTCCTGAAGGTTTAACCAAAATTTACCATCATTAAAACCTACGATGCTCTGCTTCAAACCACTCACCCATATTAGACGAAGTACGTATAATTACACGGCTAAATGTGATTTAATTTAGATTTCGGATCAAATGACAAACACACATTTTCCTACTAACATCGAAACTAAAAGTTGAAAATCTACATGATTCCTTGACTACGACACACCCTGCAGAAATCCTCTTTTAACTATTCAGCTTGTCATAGTCTTGTCTCCTGTGATTTGCGTGTTTATCTGCCGACACAAATCTATCGCAAGTTCAAGTGAACAAGATACTTCCACCTAAGTAATCACCCGGCCGCCTTCACAGCTTGGCCACGGAAACAGAGCCCGTTCACAACAAGTCGCTCCGAATGCGGGCAATTTGAAAGCAAGCTGTAGAAATCTATCAAACTGATACTGTTTCGAGTAGATATGCATTATTGTGGCGCACGGAGCCATTTGTGAAATAGCTTCAGGAAACTCCCAGTTTCGGTTAATCCTGGCCATGCTACAAGCCACGACCGTCCACTGGCTTTACGATTTGAGAAACATTTTCGTTTTCGTGTCTGAATGGGTAGGTAAATTCCCACCTGAAATCAAACTAATGGACATCTGACCTGTTGTCATTTCAGATCACTGCTCTTTGTGAAGGAAGCAGTACCAAGGGAAGTAAACCTCAACAGAGCAAACGCGTGACTGTGAGAAAGTGCTAATTAATAAGCATTTGACGGTTTCCGTTTAACTTCATTTGGTTTTTATTACAAGGTACGTTGGATGGACAGCTTGTCATTTCTAAATACTCATTGCATCATTCGGCACACTATTCAAATCGATCAAATGTTGCTCTGTATTTGCTGGGATGTGAAACAAACGCCCTCCAATTAATTAGTAGAATCAGAATCAAAACACATTTTCACAATGAATATCCATAATTTATCGACGAAATCGGAGCGTGCTATGGAAATAAAAGAATCTTGGATTTAAGATTTTAGTCAAATAATTTGGCGATTTGCCGAACAAAGCATAAGAGAATATGTCGTTTTTCGCTTTCGTGTCAGGTTTTCATAATCGTATACAATCAACGACTTCGATGTCAAAACATTGCCACACGCAAATAACAGCAATGTTCCCGGTTTTCTGGTTAGCGATTTTCTAAAAGAGGATAGGGGTAGGTGCGTACGTTCCAAGCAAAAAGTAACGTAGCCTTTGCGATATGGTTATTAACATTACCTCCACTCAAGGCAATTAATTAGAATATTTTGCTTTTATCATAAAAGAAGATTCACGGGGGAGCAAATTCTAGCATAGAACAAGAGGGTTAATAGTGAGAATAATAATGGATTATCCGATATGAAGCAAAACAAACGGTGACACAATATTTGTAAGTAGGATTAGGTTAACCGTGCACTTGTCTGTCCCGGGATCGCTCGATGAAGAAACACCTGTTAGTATCACTTCATCCCCTGTATCTACAGCTCGCTCAAAGCACAATGGCAAAGCGAACAACAAACACGTACACAAAACGCCCATGCTGTGGACAAAACCCCCTTTGAAAGTCTGTTTATCACCATGAAAATATATCAGTGATTAATTTCCCGGTTAAAATGCGGAATCACAGAGGGTGAGATTCTGGAGTATAGGAGTAGCATTTGACAAAGTGCTCAACTTCGCATGCTGTGATAAATGAGATATTTTGTGAAAAGTTTAGGGCCGTTTTCAGCATATCAAAGAATCAAACATAATGTCCCACAGCCCTGCCTCAATAATTATTTCGACCTTAGCCGTGACTGTGCTAAATTATTCTCTGGAAGCAACTCATAACAATTAGATCTTAATTTGAAGATTTGTTCTGCAGCCATAGGAAATTGGTGCAGAAGTGGTATTGGGGGAATATTGATTAAGACCAACATGATACATATCGGAGTGCAAGCATATGGAGATAGAACTGAAATAACCATGCTCTTTCAATAGAATCAACAATCAGCACAACGAATATGATAGGCTCTGGACGATTACAAATAAATCAACAAATTCAATCCCATTTGTCTGAAATGCATATGAAACGCTTTGCTTAAATTACGTTTTACTCCTGGGAGAACGGAAAAACAATTCTGGAACGATTGCTTTTTTGAACAGCCCGGTATTCTGTGCTCCAATGATGTATGGTGGATTAACCCGAGGTATCTATTGGCAAAGACCACGAGCCCATCTCGGTCGCAATGTTTTTCATTTTACACATCATGCGAGCGTTTACTCGGCATTCCCGTATAAATAAAGGTATTTTGCATCATTTTCAAACTGTAAACTGGGGAGTGTAGGGCGCTTACCCTTGCTTTGCTGCTGAAGTAGTATTCTACAGCGGGAAACAGCGTAGGCAAGAGGAACTCTTTTGGCGTTACACCGACTGGAAAATTAAAAACAACGAAATGGTTTCGTTTGTTGTTTAAATGGCAAATTTACATAAACCTTTGCTTGTAACTCAACGTAAAGTATTTTTCCGTCTCAACCTTGTTATTATGGTTGCGCTTCTGTTCTGTTACCAAAGCGATTATGTATTGATGTCGATGTTCCTTCATCTTTGAAATGATTAAAAGCCTGCCCTAAGAAAATGTGGCTTTTAATCTGGGCCGTTGTACGAGAACAATAGCGAACGAGATTGGATCTTGAGCACAAATTACAGGCTAAAGTACTAAATCCTTTCTGCGGTAGGCGTAACGTTGCGGATAAAGCATCGGTTAGATTATAGTTACCACAGTGTTTGAGGTCAGCTAAAGGATTGAAAGCAATGATTTTCCAAGTATGATTTCGACTGATTTGCAACGAATCAAGCAGTTACCAGGAAATCTACAGTATAGTAAACTCATGAATATATCTGCGTTTAGAACAGAAACTGAAAAGATAATTGCAGATCGCGCATTGATTCTATAGTGGATATAGGTACGATTTATGCAACAATGCTTCCGACTGATTAATCTCCCTCTGAGTCCGATGTGACAGATTGAGAGAGGGACATCAGGATATAAGGAAATCTTGAAAATCGATATTGGCTAATTTTTACAATGCTTGTAGGATGGTTAATATATTACTATATGAAAAAAGGTCAAAGTTACACTCATTTTCCATCGAAAAATTAATATGTGTGTTTTACGTAAGTAAAATTGTGAGCATACATAAATTAAGTAAATAAACCTGAAGTTAAATATAATTTCATTATTATTCATCAATAAAAAATAACACGAAATGAGCTTGTACGTGAGACAATTCATTTTTTCTGTTTCGTCGGTCCTGTTTTGATATTTTTTGTACGTTAGCTTGTTAAATGAGTTAATAGTAAAATTCTGAAATAATTATTTCAAATCGATTAGTTATTTAGTTTACTTTGACATAGGATGCCTTTAGTGATCCCATTTCGTACATAAGCCAATTTTGTACATATGCCAACAAACTAATCATTTATTGCTTGGTTGTCTTGCAAGCGGGAGCATGCAACATACAATTGACTAAGAGAAAAATTAGAATTCATTCGCAACAATAAAAAACTCGTGACGATTGACCGTGTGATTTGTTTAGCGTCATCGCAATATCCATTTTAATTGAAAATTACAATCCTTTAAATTGAATTGGCATATTTGTTGGAATCATTGGTAAAGCTTCGTTGAATTTACTGCGAGGATAATGTTGCACAAATTTTTTACCTCGAATTCGATAACATTGCAAAGACGGAATGGATCAGTATTTGCCAGGAGTAACGTGAATCTAACTACATATAACATAAATCTTCAATTCTTTAATGCGCAGTGACAATCCAGCTAAATAATTAAGTTAGAATATTTATTGCTTCAACTTGATTCTTCACTGTATCCACTGGTTTATAAGTAGTTTACTTTCCGCTTCGTAGCACATGTTGAATGCGGTTCTAAATAACACTTATATCAACATTTTTGCAGCTTATATTGCTTGATGTTATTTGTGAAACGTTGTGTGATACCTGAATCAATCCTTCTTTTGAATGTTTGGTACTATAAATATTGCTGAGTAATTTAACGCAGCCTATTGCCTGTCTGGCATTTCCAATCTCGAACGATTGTTTTACAAAACATTCTTCTGAAGCATAATTTTGCAATTAATCGTGCAAACGTGTCGCCAATGTAAGTTTACAGTCAATAAATTTGATGTTTCCTAGCTCGCATTCAACTGATGTTGAATGTGATACAAAACTGACAATGTCTCGTGAGAATCACCTACTAATCATAATTACCCACGGCACCACCGAACCGCTGTCCATTTTCACGTAAACCTGTCAATGCTCGATCCAAAGCTTCGAAAAAATGTTCAATCGCCATTGTGCATTCATCCTATACGAGGGTCGATCTAAAAGTAGTGATAATCGGATATTTTCAGTTCGTATACTTACTACCTCATACACCCACTAAGTCAGCACACAAAAAAACATATAAATAGGCCACGATTCCAGGGAGGTACATTAATCCCACAAAACTAGAGACCAATAAGTCTCCTGTCCTCCGTAGGAAAAATCGCTGAGCGCCTTCTTCTCAACCGGCTAAAAGAAATAATTGAAGAAAAATCAACAATCCCGGAGGTACAATTCGGCTTTAGGCCACTACATTCCACTGAACTCCAGCTCGCAAGAGTGGTACAACACATACGTACAGGGCTCAACCAAAGAAAATCAACGGGCTTGGTCATGTTTGATGTGGCCAAGGCGTTCGACAAAGTCTGGCATGTGGGACGAATTTACAAACTGCATACATTCCAAATCCCAATACCTTTCATACAACTCATTGCATCATTTCTCCAGGGCAGAACTTTTTGTGTTAGAATCAACAATCATCTCTCGTCAATGCGGACAATAGAAGCTGGAGTCCGGCAAGCTTCACCACTCTCCCCAATATTGTATAGTTCATACACATCAGACATCCCCAATATGCCCAATGCAAAAGTAGCCTTGTACGCCGATGATACATGTATATTTTATACCTCAAAGCACGCAGAAGCCATATCTTCAAACCTGCAAATCTACATAGATATGTTACTGGATTATTTCCAGAAATGGAAAATCCAAACTAACGCCGAGAAGACGCAAGCCATCTTCGTAACGAGACGACAAAGACAACAACCACCACAACTAACAGTCGACAGCCAGACGATAGACTGGCGACGGACAGCCAAATACTTGGGACTAACTTTGGACCAAACATGGACCACACACATAAAGAACCAGAGACAAACCATTAATGGAATATTAAGTAGACTACAACCATTGACCAGACCAGACAAACTGAATATGCCGAACAAGACGCTACTCTATAAACAAATAATAAAACCAATGTTGACTTACCGAAGCACTGCGTACTATCAGACTTGCAAGACAAATAGACGCCAAGTACAAATCTGTCAAAACCTCGCTCTGAGATAAATATTTAGAATTCCATGGTAAACACGGACTTACACAGAGAACTGAGGATCGACCCGATCGACATTTACATACGTGACAAGACACTAAAACTATTTGACAGACTAGACGGACACCCTAACAGTACCATGGAGGAACTGAAATATATCATCAACCGACCTAGTGATCGATACCCTAGCCTGCGACAGTCAACGGCATAGTGCGGAACATCTGCACTAAGGGATGATTTTGTGTTAAGGTGAGGAGTGAGATGGGCTGAAAAAGACGCCCACCCAGAGGAGGGGAGTCAGAGTGCCGAAGGCATTAGCTCCAGAAATAACACCGTTCTAAGAGAGGTACATTCATTTGAATACGAATAGTCGAAGAGAGAACATCAAAATGGAGAAAAAGAAATTAGAGTTGTAATTAAGTACCTGTGTTTGACAAAAATATCTACCAAAGACATAGACAGCGACTTGGTTGCACGCTGGGCCAAGGAGTTTAGGCTGGGAAAAACATCCACTGAGGATGAATGCAGCGAAGGACGTCCATTGACGTCCTTAGCTGAAGACAACGTGAAAAAAATCGAAAATGTCGTGTTGGTAGATTAAAGAGTGACCATCAGGGATATAGCAAGAGGTGACAACGATCTCGTATGGCAGTTCGCAAAGAATTGTTGCCAACGAATTACATATGAAGAAGGTGTCTGGGCGTTGAGTGCCGAGAATTTAAGCCGACGAGCAAAAGGAGAAACAAGTCGATATTTCGAGGGTGAATTTCGAAAATGCCAGGCAGATCTGGAGAAGTTTTTGATCCACCATTTTGATCCAGGAACCAAATCGATAACATGGAAGCGACCCTCTTCACCAATGCCGAAGAAATTCTAGCTGTCGAGTTTGGCAGGGAAGGTTATGCATCAGTTTTTTTGGGACGCTAAAGGAATTATTATAGTGGAATATTTGGAAAAGGAAGCCACTATCTCAGGCTCTTACTACCCAGACCAAATAAGAATATTGAAAATTGGAAAAAAGACGTGGCAAACTGCGAGCCGGATCGCTGTTTCATAAAGACAACGCACCGGCTCACAAGGCTACAGTTGCGATGGCTGCAATTCCAGAAACAGCATTCGAACTGCCAGAACATCCGCCCTATTCGCCAGACCTAGCTCCCAGTGACTTCTACCTCTTACCTCAGCTCAAGGAACACCTTCGGAGCAAGAAATTTGAAGATGATAGCGAAGTGATGGCCGCTGTTGGGGCGAGAGTAAAGACAAAAAAATTGTTCTAAGGGTATCCCTAGTTTGGAAAAAATTGTCTAAATGTATTAACTTGTAAGAAGACTATGTTGAAAAATAAATATTTTTTTAAGTTTAATCACTTTGGTTTATATTGATTATCATTACTTTTGGATCAACCATCGTACAATTAATTTGCATTTTTGTAATACATTACACATTCCATATATTTTTGGAATGCTTCATGTCGGCTTTTCAATGTATTGTGTATTTAATGGCCATTTAAATGCTGAATGTACTGTTTGATCATAGTTCAACAGAATTATGACAGCTTCAGATGATGCGATTGGCAATACAATAGGCGCGTTTTTTTGCTCCTCTATCCAGCGGAGAGTAGAATGAGAGTAGAGTAGACGCATTGAAAACAACAACACTCCTACACCAGTGAATTCACTGGTGTAGGAGTGTTGTTGTTGTTTTCAATGCGTCTACTCTACTCTCATTCTACTCTCCGCTGGATAGAGGAGCAAAAAAACGCGCCTAATATTATTTCGTAAACGCATGGTTGAAAATATTCCATCACTTTGAACATATTATTTTTGACAATTGACTTCATTGCAAATTGATGCTTCATTTCTGCTTTGAATTGCATTGATTTCACTGAAAATTTGACCGTTTGTGCTTATTAGCGACAGCTGATATTTGAATAAAATCTTCAATCGACGCTGTAAAAACAACATCACTACTTAACCAAACGAAGCTTGAGTAGTCTAGTGGATAGAACATTGGCTTCTTGCGTGTGTGGTCCCTGGTTTGAATCCAGGTTCAAGCGAGGGACCGCGCACCGACATTTGAGTTAACCTAGCTAGCTCTGAATAGGTAGGTGAATTAGTCAGGAGTAAATTAAGTCGTGGAACTAATCTCTCCACACTCGTATTCACATTGACTGTAAAATTTGTGATGAAGCTCTCTACCAGCTTCAACCCCTAAACCCGTACAAGAGATGTTTTGGTATAGCTTTACTTGATTTTCAACTTAACCAAACACTCCTGGCACTGAAAAGAACAAGTTGTGAAATTTCCATTAAAATTTAGCGAGTAATTTTTGAGTCTATAGGGCACATACATACAACATTGACTTTTATTTATACAGATTATACTGTAATGAAAGATATTATATTTTTACATGAAATTTCCATGAGACAGTTTTTCAATTTCTGTGTTTTCAACAATTCAAGTGTTTCCATTATTTCGAGACCTCTCACCATGTTTTGACGACATTAAACCAATATATTTATAGCGTGCATTTCAACGTTAACAATGTCACGCAGAAACCTTCATTCAAATTCCAGTTTTTCCTCAAACCTTGTCTTTCAAAATCTAACCTACAATGTGGCTGTAATTTGCTAACACTCTGGTACATTGCTGTAGCTCTGCTAACACGTCAAATGATTTTTCGTAATGTGGACCCGTTTGCTAATTCAATTTACTTTCCCGGTCACATATAAACCTGTTTTATCATAAGACATATCCAAGAAGAAAAATACACCGTTTTATGACTGAGCAAGCAGACTTTATCTACTTCCAATCACACATCCAGAACTTTTAGTCTGAAAATAGGGACATGGATGTGGAAAGTTGTAAACCGTTCGTAGGAATCGTTTGGTAGAAATGTATTTTCTCTCTTATATTTCAAAAAACGACTGAAGTATCCAGGTAGATTGAATGAGTGGGGAGACCGGCCGTTATTGGCGGCGATGTTTATTGCAAATGTGTGGTGTGTTCTGTCGCCAGCTCTTTGCTATCATTGCTAGCAATTTTCCAATGGTAAAGTATTGTTTAGTCCCCGGAGTGCTACTTATTTTTCAAATATAAGCAGGCGGAACCGTATCGTAAACGATGCTATAAAACGTTTTCTGAAGTGAATGGATAATGAGACAATGCTTGTCATTTGAAGGAAACACTTTAATCCAGCGCGAGTAGGTGATTTGCCAGATAACGGATATAAGACATTCAAAGGAGACTCAAATTTATTCTGCAAACGTATAATCGAGTCGTTCAGATACCTCCATTCATTTCCATAAGTATTTAGGCAGACCGATTGTTAGAGTGTAAGATCAGTATCTATTCGTTGTTAATATATTGATGAACGATATGGTCCAATCTATCAAATCTAATCTTCTTATCTAAGCTGCTAGTTTTCTTCGCTTATTGAAAAAATATCATATGAAGAGAAAAATGTTTTGCGGAGTTATAAATTTAACTGTACACAGCTAACATAAACAATGAATTCTCACATTTCAAGCTGTCTTCTATTTGAGAGGTAGAGCACCACTCTAGAATTTTCCAAAAATTAATTTATTTATTTTTTCGCTTAAAAGGTGCCTAAGGGTCTTAAGAGTAAGATACAACATCATTTATAAGATGTAAAATCCCGACCGATGCCACCTGCTGCGCGCTCTGAGCATGTGTATGGCTCGGCGCGTATATAAACATGTACATATATGATCAATAATTTGGACTGATTGGCGCAGCAAAATTGGTTAGGCAGGCTGCCAGATCGACCAGAAAGGAAGAAGATCAAGAAAATTTCAATTTGAAAAATTATACGGGGCAGGCATCGCAGATTAATATTAAGTAAAGGTATACAACCAATTTCAATGATTTGTCACAAGACAAACTTTAAACCGGTTTTTCTCAAAACTGCTTTTTTCGACACGGCCGGAGACATAAATCGCTCAATTCTTTATCGACTGACCTGAAATTTTGCAGTATCTTTCAAACAAGATTATCTAGAGAAAGACGTAGGGATTTTTTTTATGTTGCATGTTTTATTTGTTGTAAACATTTTTAGTGCATATTTTTAGGTAGAAAACACTTCTTTTTTTTTCAAATGTCCACCATTTTTGTAAAAAGTGATATAAAAAAATCCCTACGTCTTTCTCGAGCTTTTTATATCTAAAATTGAAAACATTTTAGGTTTTTATTCGAGTCCCAATCGGAAAAGAAACTTTTCCGGCCGCGGAGCCTTACATTGATGACGGGCGTTCAGTCAACTATCTGCTCATCCGCCATTTTGTTTTCGATCGCAAAAAAAAAATTATATAAAAACTTCAATGTATCAGTGGCGTGGCGTTCATGGAAGCAAGGGAAGCATTGCTTCCCTTACATTTGGCTGACATAAAATTTAAATTGTTTTTTTTTCGAAATCGTGGAATAATCGCGTTTAAACATTTATTAAAAAAAAAATTTTCAAATCAAATTGTGAACATCTCACACAGTTGATCTGGTAACGCCACAGAATGAAAACCATGAAAGCACAACAACGGCGCTGTGACAACGGCTTGGAAGCAACATAAAAATTGCATCTACGACCGTTTGTTTGACCCCATATAGACTAGACTGTGACGTCATTAAAAAAAAACGTGTTCATACGATCTGTTTGGAAGCAATGAAAATGTTGCTTCCTAGGGGAAATTATCTTCTCAAGAGAGAGACTCAGAGTCCGCTCTGAGTCTCATATTCCTGCGTTCCCCTCACTAGCAGCAGGGTAAATTGTTATTGCTATCATTTTACTTTGCTTGTACAGATTTTTTGTGAATGAAGAATACTTGCTGTGAGCGAATTTGAATTACGATATGTGACAAGCATTGCCAGAGGCTATGGATTCAATAAGTCGTTATTTTATGTGTTTTATTTATGATTTATATTATGACATTATTTTTTTGTATGTTCTATTTTGTATAGAAACTTTTATGAAGGTGTTTTCAATTGGCGAAGGCTTTTAGTCACTTATAGCTTATAGGATTTGGTAGTTATAGGTTAAGTTGTAGACTAGAATTTACTTTTAATTGATATTTGAAATATTGAAAGGTTGAAATAGGTGAATGTATTCACTGTTCTGTGGGTCAAAATTTTAGAATTCGTCAACTTATTTAAATTTTATTTCATTGGATCTCGGTAATTTGCTGAAAAAAAGGCCATCATCAACCAGGACCGATCAAAACCGAATTTGAAAATTGTCTCTATAACAGTTTGATCGCAAAATTATTAAATGAAAAACTCGGAACGGATTATCGGTTGTAATATTAAACAAAAATAGTTTTGCTGGTCATGTGTGCTTTTTTCAAGCGATTCAGACATTTGGTGAAATATCGGATTTTGTAATTTAAATAATGTTTAAGCTGTGAACAGGTATGGTACAAATAGCTCCTATTAATTTCCAAGTTTGATTCCGGTGATTTGAAGAATTGCTGAGTAGTCAATATAAATATTCAGTGATATTCCTCACAGTTAGGAGAAATTGAGAAACAATGAAGATTTTAATAAACATTGTGTGTCATTTAGGATGTCAAGAAGAAGCATTACATAGTCATAATGAAAATGTGTATTCTTGCAATAGGGGTAGATCACCTAAAGACAATAAATCTTTTGAAAGTACGTAACCGATAATTGCCAGCTCACTTGGACCAAGCAAGTGTTTCTTCCGGAACATCAAATTATATTCAAAACGATCTCGTTAGTTGGTTTTCAAAAAAAAATATTGAAAGATATTTGTAATGAAATTTAGAAAAGCAAATTCATAGCAATAATATTAGAAAAAACAACCGATATATCATATCGATCACAACTTTCAACAACCTTTGGTTATATTACTTCTTCCGGTGCAGTTAAAGAAACTTTCATAAATCTCACAGATGTTTCTGATAACCAAACTGCGTCCCGTTCATTTAACCTTGTTTAACATACTGTCCGAAAATTTAAAGCCTTGAGGAGCCTCTGTAATATCTGCCAAAATACCTGGATTGCAGGCATGTACAAAAAAAAATGTATAAAAAAGTAATATTTATTCATTTCTTCGAACATAGACTAAATTTGATTTTATCTAAATCGTTCAATAGTATACGCGAATGTCGATATTTTCCGAATCTATTACTAGTTTTTCAATAAAGAACATGAGTTTATGTGCTTTGTATTTATTCGTCAAAAAATGCTCCCAAAATTAGCTCCAAAACGTTGGACTTTTAATGGTAGGTTATTTTTAAAAAATTTTCTATAATAATTTGCAATTAAAATAGCTCGTGGAATATATAACTGAAAATGATAGTGCTAATTGAGACGGAGAGATCGTTAATAGTGAGAGTGGGCTTTTTATTTTACTTAAAGATTCTTAGTTTATTTTTCTGTTTAATGTTTTTTTCTAAAAAAAAAAAAACAAAAAAATACATACTATTCGATATATTTCAGTTCTAACAAAGTAATATAATGTATCATATTCAGATCTTATACAATCTTTAAGAAACAGTTTCATGGAAATCGGGAACGAATTATGGTCGATTTGCGAAACAGCACAGCGTCGTAAAACAGCAAGGTGCATAATTGACAACAATGAGAATGTTGTACCATTCTTTACAAGTGCTTATGTCGAAATATTTGATAGCATAATCGTTAAAATAAACTCAAGGTTTCATATTTTTAAACATTTTCAATTCTTCGAAGTTTGGCCACTTTCAAAAATATTATATTTCTAGTTCTGGGAATGTTATTATTTTACTGATAAATATTGATATGGTTTCTTATTGTGTGAAGGACTGTGAACTTTTATTTTCATAAGAATACAGAATGTCTATTCTCACGTCCCTGTTAGTAATTCCTGGGTGATTTTATTGAGGGGTTCTATTACACGTAACGAATTTGCGGAAAGCGTAATCAACCATGGACATCAACCAATTGCTTCCCTTCGGTGAATTGTCACGCCACGCCACTGCAATGTATAGGCAATAATGTCCCCTAAGCATAATTTTCATTTTTTTGTTGCTCCACGGAAAAAAATTTTGAAATTAGGTTATTTTTCGTCGCTCTACAGTGGTGTTACCACTTAAAAACTAAAATTGCAAAATTACTACGATTTTTTTCGAGCTATCATGCTTTCCGAATCTTCACTCGTTCGACGGAAATTCGTTTTCAAGCCATACGTATTCATACATATTAACAAAGTGCTTTCCAACCATGGAAAGAACTTTGCCCTAACATGGGAATCTTTAATCACGTTCATTCCACCAGCCACCACACGGTCCCATTCAGACAACTATTTCGGAGAGCTAACTGAATATTATTCAGGCAGAACGAACGTTTTCATGTAGAAAAACCGAGTCAGTGCATAATTTTATCAAAACTCATGAAAATGTTCCGAGACGATGTTTTCGTGTGAAATGTATCCCGATGAAAGGGAATTGGAGCGAGAGTTGGTCTTTTAATGTTCCGATATTGTCGGAAGTGTGAAGCTAAGCTATCTCTGCTCGGTGTATAGGGTGTTTTTGAAAGCCCAAGAGAGCCATACTAACTTTTTTATATCAAAGATTACAGTGATATTCCTTGGCAGTCGGAAGCAATTTGTAAACCAACATCAATTCGAAGTCAAAAAAGTAGCATGAGAAAGAGATTCTGCATCGCTAGTCTGTATCGGATAGACTGAGTCATTATCCAACCCTGGAGATACTGAAATTTTTAAAAGCTCGTTTCGATAAAATACACTCTTTGCGCATTTATGGTGATTCACTTCATTAAACCTATATTGTACGTCGATATAAGTTTGTTTTTTTTTATATGAGATGGAGCATAAGATGAGTGGACAAGTTTAGATACTTCCTTCCGAATTATTTTCTGAATAAGGTGAAAAGAAATCGATATATGCAAATAAAAAGCAGTATCCCACAAATAAGAATGAAAACGAATGCAAATTTAATTTACGTTGAAAAGGATGCTAACTATATATGATACGTTTATATAAAAAAAAAGATATATTCGTATTTAGCCTCAATAGACCAGATAAAAAACATAGAACGTTTAACGTTTAGTTTTTACAACTTTCGCAAATGGGTTATAGTAACTCTTACTTCTTTGTATTAATTTCATCGTCAAACCAGCAGGTTGCGTTGAGATTATAATATCACAGGCGCGCGAAAAATAAAACCGTTACTTATCATTGGTGCGTCAAGATATCATATACGAAGACAAATCACCCAATGCAGATTAACTCCATTAAAAATTAAGATTGAAAGACAATGGAAACCACTAATTCCCAGTAAATTCGAGTCTTAATGGACATCATAATAAGGGTTATATGCTATTTTATACTGACTCAATTCACCCAGTGCTATAAATGTCAATTATTTTCAAGAGAAAACTGCCTTGGATTGAACTCGACAAAGATACACATATTGATTGTATTTACTATTATTTTTTTCTATTCAATTACCTTCTTCAATCATCTGCGAAAGAAAAAAATCATTCTCAAATTAAATTGGACGATTTATGGTCTAATTAAAGCATTGATAAAAATACAATATGATGTTAACACGGGAAGGGTTCATGGATTACTTGATTAAATTCGAATAAATAAGATAGCAGATGTCATCATCAGCAGGTTTGCTTACTATGTGTCAGCGAACAGTATCTTTTCCATATCTTAGTTTGCTAAAGAAAATTCAACATACCGCCGCGACACAACCACTTCATCCCTTATGCGAGATACAAGCCCGCATTCGGTAACATGCTGAGTCGAACACATATGCGCCTTTAATTTCACTTAAATTAGTTCTTAATGAGAGAATGATTGGTCGATGTTGTGTTCATGACTCCGTAATTTCCTAACTATCACAGTTAACAGTTCTTATAAATTTTATGATTTGTTCTCCGTCAAAACCCGCTAAGAGATCTTGCGTGCAGTTTCCAATCAAACCACTAGATTTTGGTTTGGATTGGTAGGAAAACAAATTGAGTGGAAAAATCGTGCGTATAGTGTAACAAACACACTACTAGCAGCTGTAGGATCTTTAGAAACGCAGAGAATGTATAATAAATGTCGTGCGGGTGGCTGTAAAACTGATCAAAAACTTAATTATATCCAATCGATTGACAGTGGCGTAATAAGTACGAAATTCTAATACGTTCCGTTAAATAGCGATCGATTATGTAATATTTGGTGGGGGTGCAGTGCAGCTACGATGACAGACAGCCATGATCGACGATCGTAGGAAACGGCAGGCCAAGGACCTTCTTATTTGGAAAATATGTGCGTAAAGTGCTTATTGAAAATTTATCCATCACTAGTCACTCGTCTGATTAGTTCATATGTCAGCAAGCAATTAGAAGGAGAGTGATCTTAAAGATTCATTAAGTCGTTCCCATCAATTAGAACGGGCAAATATCGCGTTAAGATTTCTAATTGTTGTGAGAAATTTTCGCGGTTTTGCCGTAGCAAGCAACATATAACCCGATGAACACTAAAGATGTGGCACAACAATCATGAACGTTACTGACCCTTACATTGAGCCTGATATTTTATTGTGTTGTGTTTGGGGACGGTTAAGTGGATAGGCTGAATGAAATCTTCCCACAGATTCACAAATCGCAATGGAGCTAACTTACAATTGAAATTATAGTGTTGATGCCGCTTATGCGTCATATGACTCTTCTTACTCTGTGTAGAACGAGCTACATGTTCCTTGCTAGCTGACGGCTTAATTAAAATAGCAATGAGTCTTATAAAGCACAGTCATGAATTGTACATTTAACTTTCATAATATAAAAAGAGTAGTAGTAAGAGTTGCTATCAGATATATTTTAATCGATAAATCTGATTCAAATGAGGTTAAGGCCCGTTTCCAATGCTGGAGTGAGCTTTCGCCAAATCTCAGAATAGAGCTGCTCCCAATAGTAGATTTTCAAAATTCGAAAATGGTGATGATATTTTATTCTTTGAAAACTCAAAGCTGTGGCACTCATTGCTAATTTGGGGCATTTTATGAAAAAATAAAATAATCTGAATTTTTTTCTAGATTTCCTGAAAATAAACGATTGAATTATGTGAAAATAATTTATATAATATATATAATATTTTTTATACATATGTCATATAAACAAATAATTTAAATGTTCGTTTGGTGTTTAAAGACGATAAATTCACTCTTAGAATAAAGCCGCGTTACCAATGCTGGCTTGGAGTCCAATGTATCTGCGTACACATTAGCTCTCATGATTTAAAGTTAAAACACAAGACCCTTTTCAGATTTCTTTACTTCTTGATATTTCAATATCGACTGAAGATAGATTATGCATCAGGAATTTTGGTAGGAATAAATTGATGAGTGGACAGTAACTGGGGCTGCCATTCTTGATTATTTCGAAGCAATGATTTTAGAATAGGTTCGGGTGAAGGTAAAGGTACGTTTGGAGTTGAATGTGCAGATGGAGGTAACTGAGCGGAGCGTATTAATGTAATGGAAAATTACTCTTGCCCATTTACTAATTTCCAGTATTTTTGCTGAGCGGAAAGCACACTAAGTCACTGTCAGTATCTAGCTGAAAAAAAAAATTAAGCCATGCCCAGATTACTTGGTACCCTGATCAAGGAATTTATTACAATTTGATAAAGAAAGGCCGAATCATTTTCCGTCTAGATATGTGTAATGTGCTGAAGCTTGCAAGGAATACTTTAGCAGATTTTCAAATTATCATTGGTGCTCAACATTAAGTAGGTCTGTGGCAGATAGATTTGACTTTTTTCAAAAAGCACATAATAATATATGACTATGATATACACAATTATGAAACATAATGGTTACATATAATGATAATATAGAATGAAAAATTTAATTATTTTTATTATTATTTTTTTTTTAAATTTTGTTTTTATAAGGCAAACTAATCCCATTTCTTCCGTGAATTTCATTTTCAGTAGTATATAATTGTCTTTATCAAGGACTATATTTGCTTTACCATACAATATCGAAAACTAACATTTCACTCGAAATTTTAATGAGTCGAAATTTAAACATTTTTTTAATGCCTCATTTTATTCTTGACCTCCAGGAGAAAAAGGCAAATTGAAATCGCATACGCCTTTGGTTTGTTCATTTGCCGGCAACGCCTACTCCAACCTCACAACTTTCAACACATGAAATCATTCAAATTTGAATTTCGAAGGTACAACGGCATCTGTCGTAACACATATTTGAATTTAATTTTCAATGACTATTCTCATCACAGATGGGTTATGATTTTGTTTCACTATTGATTTAAATGCACAAATCATTCATCCAACTGTATTTTCTATGACATACATTTTTTTTTTAACGCGGAAAACAACACTTTACCCTTCATTATAAGCAGAGCTTTCAGCAATGCCTTATATTGGAAAGTAGTGAATTTAAAAATTCGAAAATATCCGAAAAGCTTCACGCTGGAGTTGAAATAGGTCCTACTCTAGAGTTCAACTACAGAATTTACAGATTGGTTAGAGAGAGAGGAAGATATGTGAAAATGCATGAAAGCAAAAGTGTACGCAAACACGCAAACAAACACTCCAAGTCAGCATTGGAAACGTGGCTTAAAATAAAAAAAACTACCGCATCAGATCTAATTTTCAAAGAAATTGTCTTTGAGTGACAAAAAATTGTGGGAAGACGTAATACACTTTTTTGTACAACCATTCCTTATCCCAAGCAACAAAACTCAACTATAACACAAATGATGAAAATGTTCAGTGCTGGCAACACTTTCCCAACGAAGCAGCAATAAGTTCACCATCGCAAGCTCATACTTAAATCAACTTATCCTTTGAATTTCGTTCTCATCGGATGATTTCATCGAAAGTCTCAGCGGTTAAACGTTGTTTGAGGCTGCCATCTGAAAAATGTTCAAAACTCGGAAAATTTAAAAATTGGTTTCTTATTTTTATCGCAAATGCTTTGCATATGAGTACGTAATTTGAAGCATCTGTTGGTGCAATATTTACGAAAATGGCTAATGCTGGTTACCGTGTGTCAGCAGCAGAGCAAAATATATACCAAATCTGCTCCACGTTAAGTTAAACCCAACCAGTAAATTTCGTTTCGATTCAATCACTGCGCTGGAAGGTATACGGGTGAAAAGAATTTTAGCGTTCCCACCCTCAAAACTTTTCAAATTTTTAAAGCGTTAATATTTGTTGTTAATTTTCATTGCAGGATCATTCTCATTTGCAAATCTAATGACATAATCGCTCAGTACAGAAATTCCAAAAAATTACAAAAACGGTCATAGCTGGCAGCCCTTTCCTGATTTTTGTACGAAATTCCTACGATGTTTACTTCACATAAAGGCCCATTTACTGCATGAACTTCGTTTTAATTTCTGCACTGGACCGGAAGTTATAGGGGAAAAAGCTTTATTTTGCTGAGCAAGTTTGCAAGATTTATGAGACAAAAATCACCACAACTGCCAGCCCTATCCTCATTTTTCAACAAAATTTTCACCAAATGTTACATACAGTAAGTTGTTAAAATCTGATGGCTGAATCGGAAGTTATACACTGAAAGAAAAACTCTTGGTTGGTTCAACTATTTTTAATAGTATTGCAACGATTCATTCAAAGTCGTTAAACGAACTACGGAAAATAGTTATTTTTATTATGTTAATATAGTTAATTTAACGATATAAAAGTAGTTGGTTCTGGTTGTACAAAAAATATCGCAACGTTCATGAAATCAACTGTTTTAATTATTTCATAACCACGAAAATTAGTTGATAAATAGAAAAATTTTCATCAATTCACTCAAAACTTCAACGTTTCGAATTATCAACTGTTTTTATGGTACTTAAACTACTTCGCAATAGTTGATTTCATCAAACGTAATTCAGTGAGCAACGTCTTTGGAATTACTCTATGAAAAGTAGAATGGTTTCAACATTTGGATGTTTTTCATGCTCCGAATGAAATTGTTTACCAACCACGCGTCATGGTGCATAAAAGTAATCAACAATTTTCTTATGGTTGTTTTAACTATAGCCCTAGTTGATGCAAAAACAACTAAGGCAAACTGTTGATTTTTTCATACTCCTCATACTCATACTCCTATTCTATCATAGAAGTTTCATATGCTACATGGCAAAATTGTGTTCGGTTTGCTGTTCGATATAATTCATATTCATGTTATGCGCTGAAGCCTTTATATTTCCCTTCTTCTATTCACAAAATATAAGTCTTCTGTTTGCAGATCACTGTTATAAAACAGGGAGTCCCGAAAACGAATACGATTGTCCCAATGCCAGCAATTGTTTAGCAGTTTCAATTGTTTTCATAGATGCTGCAGCTTGCAGCTATGCATATGAACTCAATTTCACGTCTTACGTCCTGTTTCTATTTAAGGCTTGGATGGATTATGTTGCTATGGTTTATGGCTTATCAATGCTCCTCTAATGATACAAGCATTTAGAGAAAAATATACCAATACATCGTTACCGCCTGAACCAGTACTTTTTTGCACCACGGACGTTGTTTATCAACCACGCGTCATGGTGCATAAAAGTAATCAACTATTTTTTTATGGTTGTTTTAACCATAGCCCGTAGTTGACGCAAAAACAACTAAGGAAAATGGTTGATTATACCAAGATTTTTCTTTCAGTGTAGGCCAAAAAGCTGTTTTTTTTCTCAGTTATTTTTCAAGATGGTACCACTGCCACAGAGTTGCGCGCATTTCAAAATCACTTCTATCAGACCTGGTCCTAGCTAATACCAACATGTCCTGTAAATTTCATTATGATCGGATAATCCGGTCGTCAGTTCCCGTGAACAGAACTTTCAAGTGTTGAAAATTGAGGTAATTTGGTGATGGGTTGCCGTTCTTGTGCAAATCGGAATTTTAAAAATTTCAATTTGACATGATGGAAAAAGGTTAAGATTTATCAATGATTTGAAGTTTTTGTCAAAAATCAAAAATTTTTGAGGAGGGTCAATGATTTGAAGGATTTCTTTTCAGGAGCCTGCCGTAGCTACGGTTACCTGCACTATCTTAAAAATCCATGTGTGTTTAATTTTAGTCAACGTCAATACGCTCTGCGAATATCACGATGATCCAATGTTATTGTCAGATGTAATGACAAATCAAAATTTGAAAAAAATCCTTGCCTAATTTTAGGCATTTAGCACCCACGCACGGCTCAACATTTTCAATTCTTTATCATAGACAAGCTTAGAACATAATTAGTTTTCATTCCCAATACTTTTCTTTAACAAAAATTTACACTGCTTGGAAATATAGGACTTCCTCAAAATTCACTAAAACGCTCGCTGCCGCCAAAAGGTTTAGGATATCTGAATTTGAGAAAGTCATGGACCTACCTATTATATATAACTACGTTCTCCGAAAATTTCAGCTCAATCGGATTGGCCACTCCAGAGATTATCTCCCTTAATCATTTTGCTGATATATATATATATATATATATATATATATATATATATATATATATATATATATATATATATACATATATATACATAAAGAAATATGAATTTTCGGTGAAACGAGTTTAATACTAATGTTCTTCGAACATTAGTAATTAGTGAATGAATTTTGGGCTTGGAGTTGAAAGGCTTACAAGGGGAAAAAATAACTGAAATAATAATTAGAGAAGAGTTTAATGATTTTAACTTAAATTTGCAGGATACTAAAGGGGAAGAATATGACATCGGTTCCAATATGCGTGGCGATAAAGCAGGATGGCAATCTAAAATTAAAAATGTTAATGTCTGATCATTATACGTTCCATGTAGTAGCCACTCTCTAGTTTAATTTCATTAACATGGTTCAAACAGTATATATTTATTTTTTCAGCATATACTTTTCGATGGGTAATATTTATAAAGCTTATGAAAGCCAAGAAATTGATAATTTAATAAGAGACGAAGCTTAGGGTTTATTTTATTGTATCAAACAGTTTAAGTTTAACAAAGGAAATTACTGTGGTATTCGTTTTGTCCGGGGCGACGTAAATGATGGAGCGGGCGATGGTACTAACCATTTCAAATATTTTTCACGATGATCTAGGCGTGACTATTGTCAACGCAAAGTGAGTACCAAGATGCTCTCGAAAACAACAGTGGTCCAAAAAAGATGGAACACTATCCAACATGTTCAAGTTGTCACAAACTGCTGAAAAAGCCAAGGCGACCGTTTTTTCCGACTCAGAAGGGATCCTGTTGATCGATTTAATAAACAATGACATCTCAATAACTGGCAAATACTTTGCTTCAGTTCTAGAGAGTTTAAAAGAAGCCATAAAACACAAAAAAAGAAGAAAATTGACCAAAGGTGTCGTTCTTCTGCACAACAACGCGCCTGTTCACAAGATGCATCGTCAAATATTTTCAGGTACCCATGGGATTAGTATGGGATGCGTTATTATGATTATTACGTAGGAATCTCCTTCGAAAGAAAGAATTGTGGGTTTGGGTGCATTACACGGGCTTTCTATACTTAATATAGCTAGTCTGTATACACCACTAGATGCAAACGATACGGGATTGCTCAAAAATCTCTCAGCCGCATATCTCGAAAACTACTTTTTGTATAT
This sequence comes from Nemotelus pantherinus, assembly GCA_963978885.1. NCBI lineage: Eukaryota > Metazoa > Arthropoda > Insecta > Diptera > Stratiomyidae > Nemotelus > Nemotelus pantherinus. The sequence goes on along the minus strand of OZ022266.1, from coordinate 86,649,877 downwards.
GAATTTGACATATGAAGGTTTCGTGCAAAATGTTTATGCTAAGCAAATTTGATGTGAACATAAATTCAAGCAAAATCAATAGCTAGCCAGATATTTAAGAAAAATTAATTTTCCTGCCCTTTGACCTTTAGTAACTTTTGTTGCGCATACGGCTCCGTAATGGAATTTCTACATTATCTTTCTCATATCATTATAAACATATTTCCGTTGGAAAATCTCTACTTGGATTTATTCGGCAGATTGGCTAGTTTTTCGTCTAGATTTCCTGGCCTAAAAAGGTAGCTACGGGTATCTTGTTAATCGAATATGATTATCAGATTAATAATTAACGAGATATGAGATGACACCAACGTAGCTTCACAAAATATAGTAAGAATGAATTACAATTATACAAAAAAAATATACGAAGATATCTCACAAAGTTCATTCGGTTTTGGATCGATGCGATTTTTCGAAATATTTGCGTAAAACGTCCAACTTAAGGTAATTGGTTTTGATTGCATCCCTAATCACGTGGATGATAAAGAACATTAGCTTAATTTTGCGGCGTCGTCACAACTAAGAGTTATCGGTTTTCCCGTTAATTATTTAACCGTGATACCAGATGATCGGCTATATTTATCGAAATTCCGAATCGTATTGGCTAGAATTTAATTTTCTATTTTATAATGTTTTGGCAAGCACTGAAAGAAAAATCTTGGTATAATCAACCATTTTCCTTAGTTGTTTTTGCGTCAACTACGGGCTATGGTTAAAACAACCATAAAAAAATAATTGATTACTTTTATGCACCATGACGCGTGGTTGATAAACAACGTCCGTGGTGCAAAAAAGTACTGGTTCAGGCGGTAACGATGTAATGGTATATTTTTCTCTAAATGCTTGTATCATAAGAGGAGCATTGATAAGCCATAAACCATAGCAACATAACCCATCCAAGCCTTAAATAGAAACAGGACGTGAGACGTGAAATTGAGTTCATATGCATAGCTGCAAGCTGCAGCATCTATGAAAACAATTGAAACTGCTAAACAATTTCTGGCATTGGGACAATCGTATTCGTTTTTGGGACTCCCTGTTTTATAACAGTGATCTGCAAACAGAAGACTAATATTTTGTGAATAGAAGAAGGGAAATATAAAGGCTTCACAGCATAACATGAATATGAATTATATCGAACAGCAAACCGAACACAATTTTGCCATGTAGCATATGAAACTTCTATGATAGAATAGGAGTATGAGTATGAGGAGTATGAAAAATCAACAGTTTGCCTTAGTTGTTTTTGCATCAACTAGGGCTATAGTTAAAACAACCATAAGAAAATCGTTGATTACTTTTATGCACCATGACGCGTGGTTGATAAACAATTTCATTCGGAGCATGAAAAGCATCCAAATGTTGAAACCATTCTACTTTGCGTAGAGTAATTCCAAAGACGTTGCTCACTGAATTACGTTTGTTGAAATCAACTATTGCGAAGTAGTTTAAGTACCATAAAAACAGTTGATAATTCGAAACGTTGAAGTTTTGAGTGAATTGATGAAAATTTTTCTATTTATCAACTAATTTTCGTGGCTATGAAACAATTAAAACAGTTGATTTCATGAACGTTGCGATATTTTTTGTACAGCCAGAACCAACTACTTTTATATCGTTAAATTAACTATATTAACATAATAAAAATAACTATTTTCCGTAGTTCGTTTAACGATTTTGAATGAATCGTTGCAATGCTATTAAAAATAATTGAACCAACCAATAGTTTTTCTTTCAGTGAGGCTGAGCACAAGTCTTAAATCAGCTGTCGTACGTTTTCGAAGTTTTCCAAACATAAATTGGTACCTTTAAATACCCGAAAAGATATGACTCAGATATCCAAAACAAGTGGGAGGCATCAATAGGGCGACTATTTACAGGAGTCAAACTCATAGCGTAGCTGAATGTAAGTCGTCACACTACTGTAAACATTGCCTTAATTCTGAGTCGTTTACATTATTAGTTTTAATTGAACTAAAAAGAGAAACCCTAAAAATGACTGAGTAAACCCCATTGATTAATTTATTACGTGAAGAGCGTGAGAAGTTGTCAACATAGATTTTTAAGTTCGAACGAAATCCAACAGATACAGTGTGCCGAGCTGAACGAGTGGAGTGGAGAATTTTCAAAAGCCGACAGGCGAAATTAATCTCAATTACAATGTTGGAGATTAATTGAGTTTAATTGATTTGCAAAAGTTGTGAATGCGAACCATACTGACCCAAACTGGCCATATAAACCAAAACGATAGCTTTCAAATGGAGTGATAGTTTGTGAGTTAGCATTGGCTCTAATTTACGAGTTGAGTTCATTTCAGAAGCATAGTACGATCATGCACTTGTTCTATGGACGAATATGTGTCGAAGAGGTTGACTTTTTTTGCATTTCATACGATTTAAAATCTGATGTAAGCGGATAGTTGCAGAAAAGAACATAAAAACACTTTGAATCTGAAATAAGACCGAAATCTCAATCTTTGAAAGAGCTAAGCATACGATCTTCAAAATGAAATGATTCCAACTCTGCGAACGAATTCAGAACACTGCATCACCCATAGTTCCGAGCTCAAGCACAGTTCTTTGGTTTTAATTGATGCCGCCAATTATACTATCCTAAAATGATTGCCTACAATCTCATAGTATTTGACTTTATAAACTATGAAACCGCCGACATTTCTGAACGCAATCTGAACGCATAAAGCCTGTATAGATGTCTGCAAGTGTACATTGTTGCATTACGGTCGCTAGTAGATACTGATTGCCTTGGCTGCTAGATTTCAAGTAAAATCCACATTAATTGTGAATGATAAACATGATACGATGTCTTGAATTAATTTCAATTTTGAGCATCTCTTATGAAAGAAGAGTGGGGGTGATTCACCACAACACCAATAATATCGATAATTATTGACATTAATACTAAAGCAAAATATGTAAACTTATTTGTTTCATATGGCATTCTTTATGGAAATGACGTTTGTGGAAGGAAAAAATGTAAAAGTTTTTTCTGATAAAAAATTTCCAATCCAAGATTTATCAAATGACTCATTTCTCGCCATCAGATTATTAAACATTGCAGGCAGAGATTTAACTCCACCCATAACACGAAGACCATTCAGCCAATGTCCTTGCTGGCAAGAACGCAAGTGCGAAGGCCATGTGCCTCGTTTCACATGCAGGAAACTCCTTACTTTGCTGAGATTCAACACAGTTGCCTATCCTTTTCCTACCTCGCTCTATCTTATTTCGCCACGAAAAGCATATCCTGTGCTAGATGAGAATGATTAAGGTGGGCTATGAAATAAGAAACGATCGATTTGGTTCGTGTGTGGATAGAGTGGGTATTTTAATAAAATATAAGATAATAATAGAATTGACCTATACCTGGTTTCAAATTCAATTCAAAAACAATCTTCTTTATTTTCATATCTCACACACACAAATATACAAATAACTTGATTTAGAGATAAATTGACATTTCTACATCTATGTTTGATTTTTTGAGAGCTGAATACTTACATATACACTTGCTATAGAATTCGTTTGATATATTCTCAGCATATTCAAACAAAATTTAGCAAAAACCTCGGTTGAATTTTAATATGATTATGAAAACTCAACTAATGCGTTGAATAATAAGGCCAGTAAGTTAAATAAGCCAAAACATTAAGAAAAAAATGTAGTGATAATAAAAAAGAAAAAGGAGATCAAGAGCAAGCGTTTAGCTTAGACTTCCAGAGAGTATAGAATCAGAGGATTTTCAGAGGTTGATGCTCTGCGAATTTAGGGGTTCAAATTTCTGCCAAAAATTTAATAGGGATAAGGCGTTTAGATTGTGCAATTTCTTGATCAAAAATCAAACTGACTTGCGAAGAATCATTTTGCCATATTTTGTAGTTGTCGTGTTTTTCCGCAGCCCCGAAGCTTGAGAAGCCTATTGAGTCAAGCACTGGCTTCTTGTGTGTCTCTGGTTCGCATCCAGGTTCGGACCAGGGTCCGCACACCAAGCTTTCTAGCTCTGTATAGGTACCTGAATTACTCAGGGGTAAAGTTAGTGGTGGATTGATATTGATTGTAAATTTGTGATGCAGCTCTGCAGCTTCAACCCCTAGACGCGTTCAAGGATTGTCGTGCGATTACTTTACTTATCGAGCTCAGTTTAGAAGACTAGCATGGAAACCAACAATTCCTCGCCCAGTAGTCTGAATGAAAACTTTGCTTTTTATCTATAATCCATGGCAATGCAACCTATAATATGCCTATGTAGAACCTACTCCTAGAAATTTTTCGCCATGCATTATGGTGTCAGGTGCTATTTTTGATCACAATCCCGAAATCAACTTAATATGTTACATAGCGCCAGAAGTATAGTTATAAATTATGGTCTCTGACACTACGGTTTGCTAAGCGCATATTTTTGATTTCATTTAGTATAGACATCATGTTTTTTAATCTTCAAAAAAGCTTAGTATTGTCTTCGATTGAGAATACCAGCCTTAAGAAGCGAATGCGAAATTATCTCCACTAGAATTAATTTCGGGTCTTGACAATTAGAGGTACTAGAAATTACATTTCCTTTACTAAAATTTGATTTCTCGATTTTTACTTTAAGTGCGTTTTTTTGCTCCTCTATCCAGCACAGAACAGAACAGACGCATTGGAAACAACAACACTTCTGTAATAGTGAATTCACTAGTACAGAAATTCTATTCCTCATAAGTAGTTCACATGCTGAGCTATGGAATGTGCTCATAGAAAAAAGAAAAACTCATGAGTTTTCTTTTTTTCAAGGTTACGTTGAATGTTTTTGTAGTTAGGAAATCAGAAAAAGCCCTCATAATGTGTAGACAATTATAAGAGGTAATTTTCTGTTAGTTCTTTTTCTATTTTCTATCAATTGTGGTAGTTTATACTCCTTATTTGCTCCCTTTATTATCAGCTGTTTTGCGCTACCACCGCAAATACAGCAATCTTAGCGAATGCACTGCTGTTTTGTACTAGATCGTTGTTTTTGCGGCCAAAACATTCAACGTAACCTTGAAAAAACCAAAGAGACCTCATGGCAAAAAGACAACTTCTCATGAGATTTTCTTTTTTTATCAGCACATTCTATAGTTCAGCACGTGAACTACCTATGAGGAATAGAGTTTCAGTACTAGTGAATTCACTGGTACAGGAGTGTTGTTGTTTTCAATGCGTCTGTTCTCTCCTCTTCTGGATAGAGGAGCAAAAAAACGCACCCAATATTTCACATCATTAAATAGCATGATCGATAAGTCACAACCATGCTGGGTTTCAGTTTTACGTTTGTTTTAACCTGACCATTTTCTAATCTCTGGAAACATAAAAACTTTTTATGAGGTGAGAAACTATAGTATTGTCCCAACAGCCGCGGAATAAACATTTTTTTGGTTTCAATGTGTGATTTTTATTTGCTTTGGGAATTGGCACAACAACTTCTTTCTTTCCGGCTGATGGGAAATATGATAATGCCATGCAAAGATTTGATATGAAATTCAACAAGGATTGCATTGTTTTAGTGCTACTTTCGGGATGCCGTCAATGCCTGCAACTTTTTTTTAGAACTCAGAGATCCTACGACTATTACCAAATACATGGGCTTTTAAATTGCACTCTATTGAACTAAAGATTTATTTGGACAGCTCGTCGATTGGCTGTTAGATTCTTAAATTGATAACAAAGTTACCCATAGTTTTAGTTTTATGGTGAATGCACGCATTCCTTAGTATTGTCTTAGTTTGTTCGTCAAAAGCAAGCTAATCGTTTGGGCCTTGGATCGTCTTTGAGGCCCTTTTCAATAGATTTTGTTGAGTCTCCACATAAATTTTGCACCTCAGATGATAAAGCATAAAGCCCCACTTCATATTTTTTTAGGCATTTAATTTTGGTGTGAATGCCTGTTGCGAGTATTGTAGACCCATGCCCTCCGTCTTAGTTTTGAACAACCTACCGGTTTTTTTCTTTCCTGTCTAGGTCGGCCCAAATATTAATGTTAAAACAAGTCTTTGGTGACTTATATGTTTATGATTGTGCAGTGCAGCCTTGATAATCTTTGATTTGTTGTTCTCTAAGATCTACTGGCCGTAATTATTAGACCCGATTGCGGATATGAAGCTGAATGAGAGTCAACAGTCACCGCTGTCGCCTTTTAATCAGTTTCTATTTTCAGGTTTATTTTTGTTTAAAATCATTTTGTTATCTTAATGATTCCAGATTGAAGTTAAGATATAATATCAATGTATTTATACAATTGCATGTTATAAAGTTCGCTTTTCGGAAAAATTGTATCTAACATATAAACAGTTGATTTTATGGGTTTGGCTTCGTGAATGAATCCATAATAACCATCGTAAAATGATTTTTAAAAAACGCTTGCTTACTTTTATTGACAAGAAAATAGGCGAAAAAAGTTTATAAGTGCCAAGTCATATGTTTAATTTAATATAATTGATAATCCTAACTTATTCGTCGTTAATATGAAATCACTTGGTATTAAAGGATTGGCCGGTTTATCAAAATTAGGCAATGTAACTGTTAGTAGTGGTACGTTATGCCGTTTGCAAGCAATAACAGCATCGTCTCAATGTTTTGTATGTAATGTTTGTGTGCTATTTTATGGCTAACGATTTCAGTTCACGTGCTGCTTAAAGGTACGAGGCCACACGCATTTTCTATATAATTTAGAACACAATAATTATGACAGTTCCGAAAACCGACAGCTTTGAATCATTTTTGAAGCTTGCGTAGCCTAGTAGGGAGAGCACTGGCTTCTTGTGAGTGGTCCCTGGTTCGAATCCAGGTTCAGGCGAGGGACACCGAGCTTTGAGTTAACCTAGCTCTGACTAGATACTCGGGTTAAACAAGGGTAAAGTGAGTCGAGGAACTAATCAGTTCACACTCGTATTCACATTGATTGTAAATTTGTGATGAAGTTCTCTACCAGCTTCAACCACTTGACCCAACAAGAGTTGTCATGGGATTGCTTTTATGTAGCAGTTTAACTGAAAAAGGTAGTAATCCGTCGTTGTTCCGTTGAAATGAAGATATCCCGTCCAAACACTGATAACGCAAAACATTTTTGTTTACTTTGCTTTGGCATTTCAAAGTTGCTCTTAAAATTGTTATAGTCACTAATTAGTCACTAATATGCAACGTATGGAAAATGATAGGATGCGTAACTTCAGTAGACTTATTGATTCAAAAGCTGTATCTATTCAATGCCATTTTACTTTTCTTTTTAAATTGACAGACACACAAACGAATTTAATCAACAAAGATATAGAGGTGTGGAAAATGCAAACACTATGATATTGCATTATTTTTTTAAATTACTTTGGCACTACGTATTTCATATACCTTTCAGTTTATGCTAATCCCCGCCGTGAGATAACTACATTCAGTCATTTACGCGCAAACGTACTTGTATAACACACCCCAATAATCCTTATCAATGCTAATATTTACTTATCTGCTCGAGCTATCTATCGAAAATCCAATATATTATTTCAAGAAATCCTGAACAACGTCTTCAGGGTATTTAGATTGGGTTATTTTGGGCAGTAAATATGTCAATCAGACTTTTCCTAACACTAATCACAGATTTTCTACTATGCGTCGTCTTTTATTCATAGTATACGACATGATTATTAGGTAAGTACTCAAATCTAATATTTTGAAGGTATTTCGTTAAGACTCAAATAAATCCTTCGTGATTTGATAAATATTGAAGGGGAATCCAACGAAGAATATAATACATAGATAGGTGCATAGCCGTGAAGCCCAAAGTGCAAATATTTGTGGCATTGCTTTCGTAAGTAGGTAATCCGTGACATGTTAATATAGGCACTTATGGAAAGTCGAAATGTAAGCACTCTCTCAAATTCCTTTTATCGCTAACTTGAGCAGTTATGTCTTATCAATGTATGACCTTTGAAACTGAATGCTTCTTCAGATGGTACTCAAGCAACTTTTTTGCTAAATTACATGCTTGCAATCATGCGGGACCAAATAAATCGTCAATATAAATTTTGGAACCTTTCACGAGTCATGATTGCCGTATGATTTGAGGCTTTATGATAGCCTTTATATCTTTATTGACAGCAATCGAAAATCGCTTTTGGATCACCAAATGATGATTATCAGTCTTGTGAAATCAATTTCTAATCAAAGCTGGTGTTTTTGCCAGCAATCACCTTCATTGTCGCCATAATTTATTTTTATTGCCCGTATTTTTGTGTTGTATGTAGGAATATACGTTCTCTTAACACATTTTTCGAATGGTACCTATCTTATCGCGCTACAGATTTGTTGTTGTTTTTTCGTATGGCGAATAAAGATTAATGGCGAGGTTAATGCATCACCAAGTGAAATAAATTATTAAATATTCTAGCTATACGATTGTGATAATAACTAAAATTTGAAGCAATAAAGGTATATTTGATTAGTTTTTTTTTAGGTATATTGGGTGCAATTGAAAAGTTGTTCACGGTTAATGCCTATAACAGATATTTTAGTATGAGAGATAATTTTCAGTTTGAATTACTGAATCGTGATTTTTATTCCCTCCGTTCGTTGATTACGGGTGTCGAGAACGATCCCGAAGCAATAAAAACATGGCGGTCACCCCTTAAAAAACGCTACAACCCCGTCAAATACGGAAATTTGAATTAAAGAGAGCATAATTATGACTATTATTAAAAAAATTTAACTAAAAAAGGGATACACTTTTTGAAATTTTTATACTCCGCTGAACCATGAACCAGTAAATGCCGAAATTTTGTATGGGCATGTGATAAGTCGCTTTTTCTTTTTATTAATTATCTTCGGCGCAATTGCGCTGCAATTTTCCACTTGGTTGCTGATCCACACATCCACAATAAATCGCATCCCCGGGGGTGGACCCAAAAACTACACCCTTTAGAGCCAACGACAAGTATCAATCAATTTCAAATATTTGAAAATGATATATCAAAACCAACTACATATGAAATAAATGTTTCGGTTAATATACTTCGTGTGCATCAAAAGTAATAAACCATATAAATTAAGAAATATAATAGACTTAGCTTTGATATCTAAATCTTGTTAATAAAGTTAATTTTGAAATCTAAAGAATTACTGAGTTTTACCCTTTTCACAACCCATCTTTTAATTTTCAATAAAGATGTACATACTTTGGCTTAATTAGCCCCAAATCTTAAATCACTTTTCAGACTTCAGAACGCTGATTGTCGCCATTTTTCAAGGTACAGGTATCGGCACAGTACACACATCTGTACTGTGTATCAGTTCTACCAACTGAATAGAGGCGTTGTCATCTGTGTTCGATTTGAATTAGAAAAAAAAATCTATGAAACTGAGATTGCATCAATGTACTTGAATGGGAGTGAAGCGATAAACGATTGCAGTGGCATGGCACTCGTGTTGTCTCGCTCGGCGCTGTCGCTGTTGTAAGTAAACAAGAAGCAACAGTTTGTTGGCGGACCGCCTTCCAACATGGTGGTCATGTACAATATATCGTTGGAGGAGCGATAAGATTGATTGTTGGAATGATTTTGTTAGGGTAGAGAGGTAGCTTGTACATAAGATAGGCGTGGCGTCGAGAGCTCCTATTTTGGCTGCTATTCCATTCACTGTTCGGTAATTGTGGAATACTTGAGAATCAGTTGTGTGCGATCTGGTTATGAGTTGGTCAGGATTCGGAGCGACGGTTGGCGCAACAGCGAGCACCCATGGCACGACAAATCAGTGTGACCGTCCGCGGAATCAATTCGAGAGTTGACTTGTTCCGAAGATGAGACAGTGAGACAGTATTGAAGTGGCGGTAGCTGATTGATTGACTTACGTGGCGGATGGTTGAGTTCAAGCGTCGGGACCTCTGTGATTGCACAAATACATGAATATATTGGACGGAGGGGCGACGAAAATGTCCTGCCGAAGACTGTTCTGGACACTAGAGCCGTAATTGTAACGCAATTTTAAGGGCGAAGCAATCAAAGAGGAAGTGCTGCTTGGAGCGGATGTCGGGTAGTCAGCTCTAAGTGATCAAACAAGCGACTGCATGGGGTGTTCGACTTCGAAATTTTAGTGACATAAGGTGATGAGTGAAATGTGAATGAAGTGCTATAAGGTGTTGGTTGAACCGATGAGTTCCGATGTGAATTGCAGCACAGGCGAAACTCTACTCTGAATCGTTAAGATTAAAATTGTCAAAATTAATTCCATTGTTTAGTGTGATACGACCGTGAGGTGTCAGTGAGCGGATTTTTGTGAATGCTGTTAAGTATAAAATAAAAACAAAGTGTAATCCTGACACGAATAGTATAATGGCACAGAAAACGATGCCGCTTGATTACAGTATAAACGTAAAGAATGAATCGAGCGATATGCAACAATCGTTGCATCTACAGTACCAAACAGATTCCCCTGTTTTGTCTGCATCTATTCCAGTGCCTACGTCTGCTGCACAGGTGCCTAGATCGCATATTCCCTCGTCATCGCCAAACAGTAGCCATCAGCAAACGGATACTAGTAACACAGCTGCGGTTGGATCGCCATTGATTTCAAGTGCTTTCCGGGTGGTGACACCGAAAACGAAAACCGACGGTAATTTTAAACCAACTTCTCATGCATATTTCACGCTCTTTCCCGATGACCAATCAGCCTACAGATACAACTTTTACGAAACCAGCAACTAATCTCAGGTGGCCGATATACTTCTATCTACATCTGTGGGCAAAATGCCATAGTGGTAGGAGCCGTATTGGTACATAGTAGCTTGGACGATAGGGTGTTTCGCGAAATTAATTTTTGGGTCGAATGTGCTGAGACCATTGATCCGCGAAAATGAAATTTTGAAATTATGCAGGTGAAATAATTTGTGGGTAGTGTACTCTTGGGGGCAATTTATCTAGCCTTGACGGCCATAAAACACTGACGTTCTGGCAACATTACAATTGACGGCGTTTGGCAAAAAGATGATGACTTGCTAATTGTGTTGAGTGCATGGGCGTTTTGAGAACAGTCTCTATTTTGGTTATGACGATAATATGAACATTACACACTATCGTTGAAAAAGATGAATTAAAAAGTTAGTTTTGTATGAAAAGTTGTTAGCCAACTTACGAAGGCAATTTCGCTTTTTAAAGTTGAATCCTTTAAATACTGCTAGAGGTGATGTACAACTAAATCGGGTCAAAAAAGGAATTGACGAAACTTAAACTAAAAGAGAAAAAAACTATAACAAATAAATGGCTTTGTTAAACACCTTCGTTTTAACAAAGTCGTGTCTAATTTTGCGATTGTGCTCTTGTCTATCAGCAAGAACTATTACTATTTAGACTTCATACGAGACATTCCATGAAAAAAACTATTTTCAAAATATATTTAAAAATTGTTGTGAGCTCCTTCAAATGTTCGAAGCCTGAGACTGTGTAGTGTAAAGGATCTACAAATTGATTGGCGTACTTGAAGAGAGTAATTATGTTCAACACCTTTCGAGTAACTTTTTTTCTGTTCGTGATCCTTCTCTAAATTGCTTGCTTCTGTTTTAGTATCTTAGGTGAAACCAATGGTTTAAGCAATGCGAGACTTGAATTTTAATTAAGATTAGTGGTAAATACTTTCATTGTGGTAGATACTTTCATTCTATTCATTAAAACACTACGCACTCTGTCTCAATACTTTAAAAAATGAGATGATTCTGAGTTCATGACTTATTTTGAATCAAACTTACACTCCATGAAACTTTTGATGAGTTCATAATGAAAATAAGCAAATGATTGAGGCTGTCTTTGAAAAACTGATTATGAATGAAATAATTCTGGCAAATATCAGATTTCACATTGATAAATTATGTTTTCGAATTGACCTCTAAAGTTGTAAATGCTTAATGCATACCACATCTATGGACATGCATAGATTTGCTGTTTTCATAGCAAGAACAGCTTTGCATCACATGTGTTACACTATTAGAAATTAGAAGCTTCATCCGGTTAGAAATTTAGTCACATCAATGTTTATCGAGCCGACCGGGTTTCACGGCAAAAAATGCGAGCACTCGTCTGTTTGCATATGTTTTCCATTCTGGACGCAATATTTAAGTCTTGATGACACATAGGAATATTAACGAGAAAAAGTGTAGTAGGCAACATACGTTAAATGTTTCATATGATCTTTAAAGAAGCTATGTGAGACGCACGAGTACTTTGGCCCAATATTGAATCTTCACAGAAAAAAAGAACGTCCAAGTTTGCTATGATGATTAACAGAAAGTAAATGAAATATAATATTTGATTTTGCCGTTTTCATCAGTTTGTGATATGATGATGGAAATCAACGAGTTTACGTTGAGAATCTTAATTAACGTAATGAAGATAATGAAGTTGGGAGAATTTTTACAAAACTTATTAATATTTTTAATCATTGGCTCCCTTCAACTCATAGAAATATATTATTTACACTAATAAGACTTTGATCTATTACCTGAAATCCTTCTATATAGTCTGTCTTAAAATTTCCAGTTTAAATGAGAAGAGGCTAAACTATGATTTCTATTCTTAAAAACGTTGATTTCTTTTCTTAAAAGCTTTGATTGTTGAGCTCTTATTATATTGTTACAAGACTAGCGTTATCAAAATAACTTTGAGTGAAAAACTAGGCTTTGCTGGAGTTCAGCTGATTTTCATGTAACATAGACAAGAACTACCAAAAGTAAATTCTGCATTAATGCATTCGAATTCAATCGATAGCAATTAAAATATTTTCAAAAGATTCTCTTGAACGATATCAAGTGTTTCTTCTCGTTTCGCAACGACTGAATGAAAGGTGGTCTTAGAGATCTAAATATAAATCTGTTGCACTTATGCCTTTATGCAAATGGGATTAAATAATGATACAGACCAGAAACATTTACTTGTCGCTTGGGTTAAATGAAGAGTCACATTGATGCAAGTGAATATACATACGATTACATTGTGTCGAATTGTGTCCTTTAGAAATTAGCATGCTAATTTACTTCGATCTGTGGCGTACTTAAATGTATAATTAAAAATATGAGCTGTATGCACTGAACAATCTACATAGCGCCCAGTCTTATATCACATGGCGCATTACTTAGGCGTGCTATGCACATAGTAGCCTGAGCTCTGCAATATAGCTCCCGGCGCCATAATAGCACTATCTACATAGTGCGTACTCCTATATAACATAGCGCAGCATTTATGGTCCCATATGCTATTTTACATAGTACCCTAAGTCATGCAATATAGCTTTCACTGTCATCATATCGTCGGCTTACAATCAAAACACATTAAGTCAAAAAATGAGTTTTATTTCCGAGATGGATATTTTGAACGCGTTGGTTTTTTTTATGAAATTTCCACGTAAGTAAATGATTAATTATGTGCAAGCATTATTTTGTCAATGATAGAACAGAACATCATAGACTTAGCCTGTATAAAGAATGGGCCATACACTTCAAGAAATTTTATATCGGTCAAAAGTTTAAAAATTGATTTTGTGATGGTTTGCTTGTAAGCCGCCGATATAGAAAGCCGATTTCTGCTATGCACATGGTCTCCAGTCCTCCCGAGTCCTACGAAGATAGTCATAATGATTCGATCTGCAGTTGCTCGAGTCATGTTGTGTTTGTTTGCGATAGTGAAAATTCCCAGTTAGAAGTGAATCTCCTTACACAGACGTGCGGGGTCATAATACATGGCGTGGTGGGCTATAATATATGGCGTTCAGGGGTATAATACCTAAAGCCTACTCTTATGTACTTTTCGTGATGTACTATGGCATCTGACGCTATATTTTATTGTAATCTCGAAATCGGATATGTAAATAGCACCAGAAGCCTATAAATTATAACCACTGGAGCTATGCGTTTTTTCAGTGTAACTAAAGTCATATTGTTGATGCCGAGTAATTTATATTAAAAAATAATCCAAGGTGATCAAATCGACGCAGTCTATACAGACTTCAGCAAAGCATTCGACCGAGTTGACCACTCCATTTTGATCCCCAAGCTGAAACAATTTGGAATTGCAGGACCTTTACTAAAGTGGCTTGGCTCCTACCTACACGACCGCTTGCAATTCGTGAAATTCCAGGGTCTAATTTCTAAGAAAGTTGACGTGAAATCTGGTGTACCTCAAGGTAGTCATCTTGGCCCTCTTCTTTTTAATATTTTTATATCTGATATATCGGAGGTTTTATCTGACATTCCCCATTTACTATATGCGGACGACCTCAAAATCTACCATGTCATCAGGACACCATCTGACGCTACCTTTTTTCAGTCTAAACTGAACTCTCTAGACCATTGGTGCTCCGCGAACAAGCTCCCTCTTAATATTGATAAATGCCGCGCAATCAGCTTCTCTCGCAAAACTGCACGCGTTCATTATACGTACCGCCTCAACGATAAGTCACTCAGCAGGGTTGACAACATATTAGATCTCGGTGTCACCCTGGATGAAAAGCTCCGCTTCAATCTTCATTACGATAGAGTGCTTTCCCGAGCAAGTAAACAACTTGGTTTCATTAAGCGACGGGCCAAAGAGTTTAAGAATCTCTGGGTTACTAAATCCTTGTATATTTCACTCGTGCGTCCTCTTCTTGAATATGCGTGCACTATCTGGAATCCAGCTTTTGAAATTCATAGCCAAAGATTTGAGTCTGTGCAGAAGCAATTTTTACTATTCGCTTTGAGGGACCTTTTCAACCCTTATGATTTCAGTAATCTACCATCATACGAATATCGCCTTAAATGTATGAATTTGTTACCCCTTGCGTCGAGAAGATTAATGTTATCTGCCTGCTTCAGCTTCGATGTCATCAGAGACGTGGTTAATGTCGTCTACTTGAAAGAAAAGTTTGTACTCAATCAGCCCTTGAGAGTCACTAGATCCCGACGATTGCTTATTGAATACCATCACAATACAACATATGCAGCAAACGAGCCAATAAATAGGTGCTGCAAGCTATTCAATAGCATGAGCGAGAACTTTTCCCCTACGGTTTCTAAATCAACGTTTAAAAATAACATCATCAAGGCTCTCTCTTTATAGTCTCCCCACCCCCCACCATACTAACATATATGTATTGTATGTTCAATTTAAATTTGGTATTTATTTTGTTAATCATTCATTTGCCATTTATTTATTACTTTATTTGTTGTCTGTTTATATCTTATTTTATTTATACACTATTTAATTTGTTAGTCATTCTTTTGCCATCTGTCATTTATTTTTCACTTTATTTGTTGTCTGTTTATAACTTATTTTATTTAAGCACTATTTATTAGTCTTGTATTTATATAGTTTGTTTTATTTTTATTTTGTTTCGTAATTTTATGCATGTACTATTTTATTTTATTCTTTTTATACATGTAAGCCTTGCTTGGTAAAATAAATAAATAAATAAATTGTTTTCAAACAGATGGTATATAAAAAATACAAATGAACCTAATCACTTTTATGTTCAGCTTGAAAACTACGATTTCGTGTTAGCTTCAGCAGCTCACGAAAAAATGTCTTGCTCACCGTCCAATGTTTTAAAGTAAAAGAGAAAGGGGGATTTAGATATCTTGAGCTTGTTTAATTGGTTTTGGGTCAAGGTTGGAAATACGTATAATTCTTGAAAATTTTAAAAAATAATCATTTATCTCACTATCTACTATTCAGTAAAAATATTTAATTAACACAATGAATGAAAATATTATTTAAATTGGAAATTGACATGACCCCAGTTTACTGTACACCTAAAACCATCTTGTCAATTTTTGTTCCAATGTACATGATTTACTTCGTTATCTTACTATATGTCTTTCACACCAGGATTTTGCTGATTCTGTGGGTATCTGCGCTTGCACCTAATTTATTACATAATTATTCAATTTGCATAATTCTAAGTCTAAACTATATCTATCTATATGTTAACTAACCTACACTGAAAGAAAAATCTTGGTATAATCAACCATTTTCCTTAGTTGTTTTTGCGTCAACTACGGGCTATGGTTAAAACAACCATAAAAAAATAGTTGATTACTTTTATGCACCATGACGCGTGGTTTATAAACAACGTCCGTGGTGCAAAAAAGTACTGGTTCAGGCGGTAACGATATATTGGTATATTTTTCTCTAAATGCTTGTATCATTAGAGGAGCATTAATAAGCCATAAACCATAGGAACATAATCCATCCAAGCCTTAAATAGAAACAGGACGTGAGACGTGAAATTGAGTTCATATGCATAGCTGCAAGCTGCAGCATCTATGAAAACAATTGAAATTGCTACACAATTTCTGGCATTGGGACAATCGTAATCGTTTTCGGGACTCCCTGTTTTATAACAGTGACTTGCAAACAGAAGACTTATATTTTGTGAATAGAAGAAGGGAAATAAAAAGGCTTCACTGCATAACATGAATATGAATTATATCGAACAGCAATGAAACTTCTATGATAGAATAGGAGTATGAGTATGAGGAGTATGAAAAATCAACAGTTTGCCTTAGTTGTTTTTGCATCAACTAGGGCTATAGTTAAAACAACCATAAGAAAATCGTTGATTACTTTTATGCACCATGACGCGTGGTTGATAAACAATTTCATTCGGAGCATGAAAAACGTCAAATGTTGAAACCATTCTACTTTGCGTAGAGTAATTCCAAAGACGTTGCTCACTGAATTACGTTTGTTGAAATCAATTATTGCGAAGTAGTTTAAGTACCATAAAAACAGTTGATAATTCGAAACGTTGAAGTTTTGAGTGAATTGATGAAAATTTTTCTATTTATCAACTAATTTTCGTGGTTATGAAACAATTAAAACAGTTGATTTCATGAACGTTGCGATATTTTTTGTACAACCAGAACCAACTACTTTTATATCGTTAAATTAACTATATTAACATAATAAAAATAACTATTTTCCGTAGTTCGTTTAACGATTTTGAATGAATCGTTGCAATACTATTAAAAATAGTTGAACCAACCAAGAGTTTTTCTTTCAGTGTAGCCGGACGTAAGATTTATCATAGGCCTTCTATTCATAGTTGCATAATAACAACAAATATATTAAGGCGCTGTAAATTATTATTTTATCGTTATATATTTCCCACACTGATTAGGTACTCGAAATGCGACTAACATCTCCCCATTATCATTTGAATTCCTCAACCACTATCGAAGACTATTGCCAATGGGTCCTGCGGCAATTCGGAATAATACAGAAACAAGTATTAGGCAGCACGTTCAACTTCAGCACAACGCCGATTTAGCGACACTACCTATGGAGTCATCGTCTCTACTTACAGGACTAGCAACAGATAATATAGATGCAGCCACCCCAGTAAAGGCTAACGAAATATCGCAGCATCCCGGAGCTACGACAGTGCCGCTAAACTCACCTGATAATCAACATCAACGGCAAATCATTCAGGGTAAGTAAACAAGACATTTATTCGATTTAGTTCGTTACATGCTAACCTCTTAGAGCTACACCGTCTCTTATGGTATATTTATTCTTGGTAAAAATAACTAAAATCCGAATCGTTTACCAAATATATTTAATCTTCAAGTGGTCTTTCAATGCATTTTCGTTGATTTTGCTCTGGCTTTAGGGTCCTCATTCTTTAGTCAGATAGTTTAAACAAGCGAAAACCAGTTAAAATGTTTTCATAACTGCGATATCTTAATAAGGAAATGCAATAAAATCTAACACAAGGCTGCGCAAATTTTACTCTGCTTACTAGAGAGCTACGCCTAAACAAAAATTGATTTTTTTTTCGATTGAGACGTGAGTTTTATGAAGATAGGACGGTAGTTCGAAAGCATTTAATGATCACTTTCCGGTTTTCTTAGGAAACAATGAAAATCGCAAAGGGGAATCAATGGGTTTCTCATACGGTTCTAACTGTGTATAAACACGGATTCTCTTTCGCAATGATTAGCGTTCTTCAACCTATCACCGTTGCAAAAACGCATTCGCGAAATTTCGTGCACATGCATAATAATGTTGTTGGACTGTCTGTATATGCATTTATCAGAAGTATAGCAAAATCTAACAAGCACTGTGTGTGGCATTTTCTCGGATGACATCAATAAAATGATCAATCAATCGGAGGAAGTGAATATAGAACTAAGAGCTCCGATCGTTTAATGTTGATCACGCAAGTTGCTGGCAATATCATCATGAATTTTGCATGCCTTCGGAATTGACTTCAGGCAGTTAAATAAGATCGCAAAGAAAGGAAACAAAAAGCCGTTGTCTTTTGATTTAATTGATTCGTACTAGGTTTCAATAATTGGAACTTCCTCATTTGAAAGGCCCAAAGTTGGGTATTTAATTGAATTCTCCATGCAGTAGGTAGATTATTATGATCGATATTCACATTGATTTCGATTGCTTCAAGTGCAGGGTGAATGTGATAAAATCAACATTAGATACTTTGGTAGGTACCTAGTTACCCTATACACTGTCATCGGCTACAATCTGAGCCTGAGCTTTCTAGTTTAATCGACTTAAATTCTGGTATATTTCATATTTGTGTGTACAAAATGTTTCCAAACATTTTTCGTGTGACTTTACACCAGTCGTCGATTAATGGTCGCTTTAAACTAAGGATGGGCTCAAAAACGCCAAACAGTTTGCAAAAAACGTTTGGCTGCAAAAAACGAACGAACAGTTTTTCCAAATAGCGACAAACAGTTTTTCTAAAACGAACATTTTTTCTAAAGTGAACCGTTTTAAACTGATCGTTTTTCTATAATGAACAATTTTTCTAAAAGGAACAGTTTTTCTAAAACCCACCATTTTTCTAAAAAGAAACCGGTTTCTCTGCAACAAATAGTTTTTCTAAAGCCAATCGTTTTTCTAAAATGAACCGTTTTTCTACAACGAATAGTTTTTCTAAAGCCAATCGTTTTTCTAAAACGGACCGTTTTTCTACAACGAATCTTTTTTGGTTTTTCTAAAACGATTCGTTTTTCGTTTTTTTTAGCGAACCGTTTTTCGTTTGTTAAAACGAACTGTTTGGCAGTGCAAAACTGTTTAGCTGCAGAAAACAGATTTTCAGAGGCAAACTATGTATGTATGTATATATGATACGAGTTTTTCAGACTTATTAGGTGCGTATTTTTGCATCTTGATCAAGAGCTGGTTAGGATAGGTAGCATTGAAAACAACAACAGTTGCTGTTGTTTTGAATGCTGCTTACCAGAACCAGCTCTCGATGGCATACGACCATGTATGTTGATTCTTTACGATCATGTGTAGTGATTGATGTATGATTATACGGTTGATCAAGTAGATACTATGTTGGCAAATTGGGGCAATACAAGTATCAAGTCAGTTTGGAAGCGCTTAGACCTAGCAATGAATGTTTACGATACGATGGTGGAAGAGATAATACATAATATATATATATATATATATATATATATATATATATATATATATATATGTATATATATATATATGTATATATATATATATTTATATATATATATATATATATATATATATATATATATATATATATATATATTTATATATATATATATATATATATATATATATATATATATATATTTATATATATATATATATATTTATATATATATATATATATATATATATATATATATATATATATATATATATATATATATAAGAAAAACTTAATACTAAAAAATTAATTGTACTGAATAAATTGAAGATTATTCAAATTATAAACGATGTTTCTGAATTGAACTACATACATTTTAAATATTTTTTTTTATCGCATAGCATAACATTTATTCTTGTCGTTAACAAACTGTTTTTTTGAGCAGTTTAAAAAACAGTTGTTTTATTTTTTAAAAAAAACAGTTCGTTTTTTTTTTTTTGAAACAACAGAAACGCCCATCACTACTTCAAACTCGAGTCGCTGTCGATCATAAAATTTCTATAAATTAATTTCATGTAAATATGTTTGATGATAATGCGTAGAAAATTTTTATTTTCTGACGTATTGATGCTTGTGACGGAGGTTTGGGCGTGATTTGTAAAGCAAAAGTTTGATTTGCTTTCAACATTCCATAAAAAATGTACTTATATTTCAATCTGAGATTTAGCTCAAACATGATAAATGTTTTGAATGGATAATGCAATGAAAACAGTGCGATATTTCTTGATAATGGCTATCTTAAGGTGTAAGTACAGAAAAGAGGTTGCATAAACACGATCTTTTGCGTACCCCTACAAAAAGAATTCCAGAGACGTTAAATCGCTTAGGGATGTTTTATAAATCTAACGGAAATCAAGCAAATTTCGGAAAGCCGACATTGTTCGAAATTTTTTGAGAAAACAGAGCAACGAATGTAAGATGTGAACTTCAAAAGACAATGTACAGCTTTGATAGGTACGAAGAAATAAAATATGGAATAGATTCCTGAGGATTCGCCGTTTTCTAACTTGCGGCTGCTGCGTCTTTTCCTGTAGTGTCCCCGTCTATTTACTGCTTTAAATTGTTTCAAGAGTTTCGAGGCACGCTAAAATGTGTTGCTCAAAGCGCTGTAATATATTCCTCAAGCTTGTAAAATAGTTATTTAGATTTATTTGTCACTTTAACTATTTATTTCTAATGAAAAGCATTTCAAATTGAATTAAATTATAATAAGCATAAATCTACTGAGAGAAATGCTACTGAGAGAAATGTATTTACACGATGGTTCTTATAATCAGTTGGTTCTTTTTGAACAATGAGGCATTACTCATTGAATAAGTGCAAACACACTGATTTCAGGTGATTTTGACTATTGTTTGTAATCTAACATCCACCAATTTAAAATCTAAACCATTCCTAAAACTGTTGATGGCTTAGATTTTAAAATATCTGCTCTCATTTACAGCGTCTTTACATTAATCGTTTCATGTAAACCATAACTGGCTGTGGGCAGTGGCGTGCACTCCATAGAAGCAAAGAAGCATTGCATACCCTCTACAAAATTATAAAAATTTACAAACCAAATCCATAGCGCTCATAATATTTTTTCTTGAATTTAATTTTCGCGTTGTACTGTATACATTGATACTAACTCGGCATTTTGTATACATAATTGTTATATGCACACGCTGTGCTGCATCCACTCGTAACGTAAGGTAAGCACAGATCGCTTTGCTTCCACCTTACGCACACTGCCATACGAGACAATTATACCGTGGAGATACACGTATAGTGTATAAACCATTGTTTGGTTGCGATGTTTAGGCGATATCAAATTTGCATGTGTGTTTGTAACTTGGAAGCATGCTTCTTCGCACGTTGGCTTGGGATTCGAGCAGCGATATTAGCGATGAAGTCTCATGTCTCTCAGCCGAACTTTTCAGCACGATTTTAGCTGCATGTTCGCTGTGCTCCGGTGTTCAAGCAGAGGTGCGCGGACGGCGCTGCTAAAAGATTTGCACTTTTGTGAATGAATTATTTCACTGCTACAGTACGACGAAAAATTTTATGTGCTATAAAATTGAAAATTGTTCAAGTTATATATAAAAATTTTTGACGTGATAGAACTACTTTTTTAGCTCTAGAATAAATAGAATAAAAATAAAAATAGAATAGAATAAAAATAAAATTTTAATTTAAAATAAATAGATTTTGTGCAAATTAAACAAAAAAATAATAAAAGAAATACGTTAAAGATTATTTGTGTTAAAAGGGCTCGTTTCACACTTAAAGGGGAGTGTTCACACAAATTCATGATGTGGAAACATGTAGTCAAACATGTGCTCAAACAGTTAACAGTTCAATCTAATGCGCGGCTTTTGGTACATAGTGTATTTTAAAAATTTGTTTTTACTTTTTTATGCAAGAAAATACACATGTACTTCTATGGCTGAGTATATTTTGACAGTTGCATACCTTAGGTGATAAGGCTGTGCACGCCACTGGCTGTGGGAAAGGGTTTAAAATGAGTTAAGTATCTAGAATATTTTCCATAGTTTTTGTTTTGCTACCGATGATGCGCCAATTACTCACATAAAAAAGACGACAGAATAATGAGTGAAATAACTCTTCCTATTCTTTTCTGATACATAAGATAGGAGTAATACTTTCATAGAAATGTCCGGTATTTTTTAGTGTAAATAATATTTTAGGAAATAGATATAGTTCGTTTGCACCATAAGGATAGTAGACTTTTTTCTTCTTGACTTTGTTGTTAAAAAAAGACACTGCACATCGTGTAATTAAAAACATTCAGGAGAAAATAAAACATCATTCGGATAAACATTAAATAATGGCATGGGATATTAAGAACAACTATTGGAATAAAATATTCACCAGATTTAGGTACACTCCCGTGATGTATTTCGTTCGCAAAACTGGTGAATGTATGCATACACCCACCATATAATTTCCAGAATACTACTATTTGATAAAATTATAAAATTTGTATTTTTTAGTTATGAAATCCTATGTTTGAAAACAATGCTTTATTCGGACATTGAATCGTCGATGCTTTGAACATGACTTAATTCAACTGGTTCTGGTTAACTATAAAAAAAACTCAGTGTTTTGAACTTCTTGATATATATGCTTGATGGTGTTTGCACTTTCCTTTAAACACAGTTTGTAGGTTGACCAACAAATCATTTTATATATGTGTAGCCTCACTTAACCGGCCTGCACTCAAAATCAAACTGAGTATAGCGATTAATAAAATAATTTCATCCAAAGTATACATTAAATGCTGCGGCTTGTTATCAATTTCACCACACTGAAAGAAAAATCTTGGTAAAATCAACAATTTTCCTTAGTTGTTTTTGCGTCAACTACGGGCTATAGTTAAAACAACCATAAAAAAATAGTTGATTACTTTTATGCACCATGACGCGTGGTTGATAAACAACGTCCGTGGTGCAAAAAAAGTAAGCAACCACAAACAATGGTTTTCCAACCATATACATAGTACGAAATATAGGCAGGGGAGGCGTGAATGCCGCAGTTGAATTTGGAGAATCACAATGCAGCGACAATGTCGCTGTCAATGCAACTAAGGCACCTACCAAAATTAATTTTTTTTTCTTTCGTATTGCTAAATCCTGTTGTACGAGGATTAGGTTGGCTTATCATAATACTCATCAGCCATCGCTTGTCTATTCCACCAGACCATTCAACCTAATTCAAATAGATTTAATTCAACCTAGTGGTGATGCCAACTTATGGTAGGTATCACCGCTAGCGGTGCGGCAAAATGAGAAATTTGGCAAATTCTGCTGCTGCCGCAAATTCTGCCGCTGCCGCAAATTCAGCCGCAGCCATTGTGCGCGTTACCATACAAAACAGTGCATTCTAATTTTTTGACTGCGCTTTGCCGCAGCCCACTGCTTTGCAACAGCGGAAAACGCTGTACTGTGAATAAAATAGCGTCATACAACGTAATATAAAGGCTTCACAGCATAACATGAATATGAATTATATCGACAACAAACCGAATACAATTTTGCCATGTATCATATGAAACTTCTATGATAGAATAGGAGCATGAGTATGAGGAGTATGAAAAATCAACAGTTTTCCTTAGTTGTTTTTGCATCAACTAGGGCTATAGTTAAAACAACCATAAGAAAATCGTTGATTACTTTTATGCACCATTAAGCGTGGTTGATAAACAATTGAACAATTGACTCATTCGGAGCATGAAAAGCGTCCAAATGTTGAAACCATTCTACTTTGCGTAGAAGAATTCCAAAGACGTTGCTCACTGAATTACGTTTGTTGAAATCAACTATTGCAAAGTAGTTTAAGTACCATAAAAACTGTTGATAATTCGAAACGTTGAAGTTTTGAGTGAATTGATGAATATTTTCTATTTATCAACTAATTTTCGTGGTTATGAAACAATTAAAACAGTTGATTTCATGAACGTTGCGATATTTTTTGTATAACCAGAGCCAACTACTTTAATATCGTTAAATTAACTATATTAACATAGTAAAAATAACTATTTTCCTTAGTTCGTTTAACGATTTTGAATGAATCGTTGCAATACTACTAAAAATAGTTGAACCAACCAAGAGTTTTTCTTTCAGTGCAGGTATAATAATAGTAGAATAAAGTCAACAATGCAATAGTACAATAAAATCAACAAAGACATGTACTCGAGGATGGCTTCCTCGGTAGCCAAAAAATGAAGTCTATACCACCATCGGCTTTAACTCTATCAATGAAAGGCTATCCGTGTCGAAGCGTCCATACAACCCGATTCCTTCCGGCTTTCCTTTCGAAAATATCGACCCCCACTGAGAAAACACATGGCGCCAGACGCCCTAATTTATAGACTTCTGGCGCCATGTACATAGTCGATTTAGGGATTGTGATAATATAGCGCCACACGCCATAATACATGGCGAAAAGTACATAGGCCTACACGCCATGTACTATAGTCCTCCACGCCATGTACATGGCGTGGCGGACTATATTACATGGCGTGGAGGACTATAGCACATGGCGTGGAGGACTATACTGCATGGCGTGGAGGACTATAGTACATGGCATGGAGGGCTTTAAGCATAGCGTCTGCTCCTATGTACTATGGCGTGTGGCGCTATATTTTATCACAAATTGACCATGTACATGGCGCCAGAAGTCTATAAATTATGGCGTCTGGCGCTATGTGTTTTTTCAGTGCATCTGATATGGAAAATACATATTTGCCGAGCCCAGGCGAAAGCTGGCGAGCCCGATTGTGGGGACGGTCCCGCCGGCGCTCGTGCGACTTCCGATCGGAGTGGGTTTTGAGCACGAGTCAACGCGATTTCATGACGAGCTGTCAAATGCCGTCCACATGTTGGCGGTCTCGTCTGACCTCGGCTCAACAACAAAAGGCCACGAGCCTTCTAACTTCTAAACATCTGAAGATAGAGCAGTTGATGATAGGTGATGGAATTCACCTATCAACAACTGCATCAAAGACCATATCATATCCTCTGTTATACTCAAGAAGCTTGCTGATATTTATACATCTCCTCACACAGCATGGCTGCGAGTTATAATTGTAGTGCCATGAGCCATATAACATGGCTCATGGCACTATGTAATATGGCGTGTGGGGCCATAATTTCTGCGCCATGTAATTATGGCGCTGGGAGCTATACTGCATGGCTCAGGGTAGTATGTACATAGCGTGTGGCACCATAAATGCTGTGCCATGTAACATGGGACCACGCGCTATGTAGATTCTGACATTATGGCGCTGGGAGCCATATTGCATGGCTCAGAGTACTATGTACATGGCGTATGGGGCCATAAATAATGCGCTATGTTACATGGCTCTGGGCGCTATGTGGATTTTTTTCAGTGCACATAGAATTTATCAAAGCATGTCCGAGTATGCATCTTACTATACAGGTAACACTTTAATTGACAAAAGACCATGCCCCTGCATGGCTACAAAAACGTAAAAATTCCCCTTCATAAGCCGAAATTTTGGGGCTTGCAAATTCTTATTTGCAAGTTACTAGAGCCTTGCACCAAAAGTGTGTTGGCTGCGCTCTGTCTCTTTTCATTCCTCGCTGAAATGTTAGCAGCGTCTCGCTTTAATATGTGAAAAATAAGCCGTGATGGATCGACTTACGAATGGATCGAGAATCGAAGAAGTTCCGATCGGTTCATTCAGTATTGCCGTTGTGCTATTTTCATGTTGCTTATTTTCAATAGCCGAACGTAGAATAAACATCTGTATTTTAGTAATTGTTGAGTTTATTGAAGATTTGTGTTTTTCTAAATGCTGCAGATATGAAAATTTAAACACGGAAACAAATACGTTGATTTGAGGTTACATCTAAAGTAAAAGTTTTCACGCTAAAAGTACAAAATGTAATCAAATAATAAAAGCTTTCTCTTGCCAGCATGCAGATAGGGCGTTTATGCTAAGTAATGGAGGCCTGTTTTGCAGATAGGGCATTTTTCAATATGAATTTAAACATACTTGCGCATAACATAGGTATTTCATATTAAGTAAATTGATGTAATAGAGTACAAAATTTTTAAATCTGGTCTATGCTAGTTTCTAGAAATTATAGATGTTTATTCGGCTTCCCTTCATAATCACTTCACCCCTCGCCACTGAAGGCTATGCACTCTTCGCGTGCGAGGCAAATTTGCAAACAGGTTGAGCATCCCTCATTGACTAACCAAGGTATAATGTAAAAACCATCTTGGGAGATTTTAACACCAAAATAGGTCAGGAGCCGGTATTTAGTCATTATGCAGGCTCCCATAGTTTGCCTGAGAACACTAATGACAATGGACTTCGAGTCATAGTACTAGCAGCATCGAACAAGTACCATAAGACAACCTGGATATCACCTGATGCAGACACTCGTAACCCAATAGACCACGTGTTGATTGATCTCCGCCACTAATCGAGACTGATGACGGTACGAACGTATCGAGGTGCCAACTTAGACTCGGACCACTATCTCGTTAGTATCGTTCTCCGAGCGCGAATTACTTTGCATAAAAACATTGCATCCGCGAACCAGGCTCGAATCAACACGGCTGCCTTACATAATGAGACTACCAGTAACACCTTTAGTCTTGCGTTGGGACTTGCCATTGAAGAGCTCGTTGAATGAATAATAAGTCCTGGGGCCAGGATGACAGGCGTAGATGAGAAGTAGACACGCCATAAGAATACTGTCATTAGTACTGCTGACGCCATCTTAGGCAGTAATCGCAAAGAACGGAGCGACTGGTTTGATGATAAATGCAAACTAGCGAATGAATGTAAGAATGTTGCATACCGAGTAATGCAGCAATCTCATAGAACGCGGGCACGTGAAGAATATAAAATCAGAAGAACAGAGAAGACACTGCACAGACAGGGAGCCTGCGAAAAAGACCTGATTTGTGAAATAGAAAGAGCTGAGGAGCGTGATCCGCAACAGGCGCGGAAGTTATACCAAATAGTTCGAAAAATGACACAGACTACACCACGCTGCAGGTACTGTTAGGACAAAGAGGGTAATCTGAACGCCGATCCTAAAGGCATTCTGGAATTG
This sequence comes from Nemotelus pantherinus, assembly GCA_963978885.1. NCBI lineage: Eukaryota > Metazoa > Arthropoda > Insecta > Diptera > Stratiomyidae > Nemotelus > Nemotelus pantherinus. The sequence goes on along the minus strand of OZ022266.1, from coordinate 86,622,765 downwards.
GTAAACGGTTAGCTCAAAGAAGAATTGCAGTCTCCACCAATGCAAGAAGAATACCTTGTGCTGCCGCCACAAAGCATATAAAAGGTACGAACAGCCATAAGTCGGCTGAAATTTAACAGAGCCCTGTAGCTGATTAAACATGGAGAGCCCACGTTACACCAAACAATGCATTAAATTATATTGCACATGTGGAAGCATGAAGAGATGCTAGAAGACTGGCGTAAAGTTATAATATGCCCCACACATAAGAAAAGATATGTAACAATGTGCAGAAGCTATATGGGTATAACATTGTCGAGTACTTCCTATAAGATACTTTCCTGTATACTGCAAGTGCGGATATCCCCATACGCTAAAGCCATCATCGGACAATATCAATCTGGCTTCATCCAAAAAAAAACCGTATATAATCCGTGGTCGACTGTACCTTGTTTACTTTTGCTCCGTATTTAAATCGGTTTTACGCAGTTCAACCCCTTGTATCTAAATCGTATTTTGGAAAATCCGTTTTCTCTTGAATTTTTTCACGCCGCTTCGCTGTTCTTTTATATTCTATAGAAATAGTTCCGACAATATCTTACTCTCAAGCAGTGCTGTCGGTTTATTGCAATTGCGATATATCTGTTGCAATTTGATGCAGTTTACTCCAACATTGCATTTGAGTTTCATCTATTGCATTTTACAAAATTTACTACTTTTTTAATCTAGCTAGCATATTTAGTAAGTTAGTTTCGCTCTGTTTAGTTCTAGCTATATGCAACTGCTAGCCATTTTGAACTAAGAATGAACAGGAATTTCCCCAATTCTTAATCCTGAAGATATGACTGTATATTGCAATTTATTTTCTTTAATACGGAAAACTGAAATTAACAATAGTATGTATTTTTCACCAAACGACTAAACTCGAATCTGATATCTTTAAAAACAAATTATATATTTTTTTTGTTGAATATGCTTTGTTATATTTTTCAAATAGCGATAGTTGTATTTTAAATGCATGCTAGTAGACTTATATATGTTCACATATGTACAGAGTGGCCCAAAAGTTTCTCCCCACAAACTTTTTGTTATAAAAAGCAAACCAACAAACATAATTTAGTAATTCAAATTTATTTGTGATGTTAACATAATACAGATTCTTATTCTTACTACAAATAATCCGTATGTCTACCGTTATTATCTATACACTGAAAAAACACATGGCGACAGACGCCATAATTTATAGACTTCTGGCGCCATGTACATAGTGGATTTAGGGATAGTGATAAAATATAGCGCCACACGCTATAATACATGGCGAAAAGTACATAGGAGCAGACGCTATGCTTATAGCGCTCCACGCCATGTACTATAGTCCTCCACGCCATGTACCATAGTCCTCCACGCCATGTACCATAGTCCTCGACGCCATGTACTATAGTCCTCGACGCCATACACTATAGTGCTCAACGTCATACACTATAGTCCTCCACGCCATGTACTATAGTCCTCCACGCCATGTACATGGCTTTGAGGACTATATTACATGGCGTGGAGGACTATAGTGTATGGCGTGGAGGAATATAGTGTATGGCGTGGAGGACTATAGTGTATGGCGTGGAGGACTATAGTGTATGGCGTGGAGGACTATAGTGTATGGCTGGAGGACTATAGTATATGGCGTGGAGGACTATCAGTGGCGGCTCCTCAGAGGAGGCAAGGGAGGCAGTGCCTCCTCGGCTAAATTTACAAAATACATAAATTAATCAATATATAATATTTAAATTCATAGCAAAATCAGCATTTTGCTCCCAAGTCTCCACTATTTTTGTAGTTGTGCATTTGTAAACATTTAAACCATTTGAGACCAGTGCCTCTACACAAGCAGCCGAAAAAAAACGTGAAATTAATCCTGAACCCAGACCAGAGCACTGCCTCAGCGCAAAAAATGTAAAAAAATGCACCAAAAAAGAACACCGAAATCAATTTTGCACCCAGAGCACTGCCTCAGTGTAAAAAATAAAACAAAATTATCCATCAGTCCTAGCCGCCATATACCACGTCGATTTCGAGCACAACGAAAACGAAGGTAGAGAAATGAAAATGAGGCAGATTCACATCTGCCTCATCTATTGCATTTTTATCAATGAAAACGTTGTAGTATGTATTTTCCCGTCATTCATAAATGATCAAGATGATCATGATTTTGATTCAATGATTTGAGGCAAGCCTCAAAAGCAGCAATGTATGTGCTTTGTTGTTGTTTAGCGAAAGGTAATTATTTTAGGGCAAAGGAGGAAAGTAGTGGACAAATTAAGAGCTATCGAAATTAATAAGTCAGGTGCTTTGTATTTTTATTTCGTCTATTTGGTTAATGAAACATTTACAAACTATCAAATAGAACGATAAAAAATTGATGTATGAAGAGAATGAATAATTATTTCACATATATTTCCGAAAGAACCCTTGGAAACCATTTGTTTGTGCTTTGAGGAAACAGTATTTTATTTTGTATGTATACGCTAAATTTAGATTTGGTAACATAGGTGATCTGTGAAATTTAGTTCACTACCAGTTTAAAACTAGTATGTATATGTAAAAGTGTTCGAAGTATTTTATCGTGCATTTTAAGTAGCATTGAAGAATTTTTCTTAAAAGCTACAACTATTTTCTTATTACTAATTTCAATTATTGTCATGTAAATCAATTGTATATATAATAATACTCAAAATGAATTTTATGATGATTTACAAGTTACTTACAATAAACTTATCCGGAACATTAAAATTTAAAGAAAATAGAAAGCCTGCCCCAGAGTTATAAATCATTAGAACGATAGGAATGTTGAGCTTTTATTTAATGTAGAGTGGTATAATACAATTTTCTGGTAGCTTGACCCATGATAGCTTGACCAATTAGAAACTTCTCATGTGATTCGAATTCCACTAACAATGTGTGGTCAAAGCAACGTTTCAATGATTTAGAAAATCTAAATGGCACCCTATTAAACGTAATTAAGCTCACTCAACGAATCGTAAACCAGGTGAATGAAGGATGTGATATAAAAAATAAAAAAAATTTGTTTATTGACTTAACGTTACTTTAACCACGTCTGGACTTGCCATTTAGAGGTCACAATGAAGCAGAGGCGTGTAATGTATATGGCTAGATGCAAAAAGTCGGTTAGATGAATTTCACAAAATGGACTTTTGAGCCTCATGGATATAACTCAGTCTCTCACCATTCAAAATATGCTTCAGAAACTCTCGTTTGAGTGCGTGCTGTCCATTTATGGTCTATTCCTCAACCGAAAAACCTTAAAAGTAAGTTCTTTGTTCTGTACGCTACTAAAAATTACAATAAAAGATAAGCTAACCATAAATAATAAAGTCAAATTTTAACATTCCGGCCACTTCAGTAATTTTTGAGATACCATTTAATGATTTAATGCGTTGAAAATAATTAAGACTAGTTTTCGAAATATCGTGAGTCTACACGATTATTGGAGCTATCGCTGCGAAATATTGAAAAACTTTTCTTCAAGGAATTGGAGGATTAGCACAGCTGTATGACAATTTCGTTTAACATTTTGTCAAAATAGAGCCAAATATACATTGCTCTCAAATAAAATGTTTCTACGGTGTAGTTTACATCGTATTTCATTACCTCACCACTAAGTCCCACAATATGAATTTGATATTATATTGTTATAATATTATTTAAGTATCTTAATGATTCTTAAATTCACTGCCTCCCCGTTTCTAAATGTCACGAGCCGCCACTGAGGACTATAGTACATGGCATTGAGGACTGTGGTACATGGCGTGGAGGACTATAGTATATGGCGTGGAGGACTATAGTACATGGCATTGAGGACTATGGTACATGGCGTGGAGGATTATAGTACATGGCGTGGAGGACTATAGTACATGGCGTGGAGTGCTATAAGCATAGCGTCTGCTCCTATGTACTATGGCGTGTGGCGCTAAATTTTATCACAAATCGACTGAAATCGACCATGCACATGGCGCCAGAAATCTATAATCTGGCGGTATGTGTTTTTGTGCATCAGTGTACCAAATATAAATTCCACCAAATATAAATTCCACCAAATATAAATTCCACCAAATATAAATTCCACCAAATATCAATTCCAGCAAACATAAATTCGGTAAATTCGAGTCAACATACTCACTATTGAATGTTCCTGCTCCAGTGTGAAAATTCACCGGTCGAAGTATCGAAAATATCGCAGCCAGTACGTCAGTTCAAAATGAGTCAATTATGTAAACATAAACTCTAATGTCACTTGCTGACATTTATACGTTCTCTCACACAGCATGGCTGCGAGTTATAATTGGAGTGCCATGAGCCATATTACATGGCTCATGACACTATGTAATATAGCGTGTGGGATCATAATTTCTGTGCCATGTAATTATGGCGCTATATACTGCATAGCTCAGGGCACTATGTACATAGCGTGTGGGACCATAAATGCTGCGCCATGTTACATAGGACCACGCGCTATGTAGATTCTGACATTATGGCGCTGGGGGCCATATTGCATAGCTCAGAGTACTGTGTACATAGCGTATGGGGCCATAAATAATGCGCTATGTTACATGGCTCTGGGCGAAATGTGGATTTTTTTCAGTGTACATTCTAAAATACGTCGTCCAAAACTATCACATAAATTTTCTAATTCGGCCTCGGTGTAGCTGCTCCCTTCTTGCTGTCCTCTTGCAATTAATTGTCGTCTTTTCTTCGGCATCAGATGTCTTAGTACACTTTTTTGAAGTCTAACCCAAACGTGTTCCATTGGGTTAAGATCAGGAGAGTTTCCAGGCCAATCTTCCCAAACAGTTGAAAACATCGATTTTGCCAGTGTCAATGTTGCCTTTGCTGTATGCGCTCGTACCCCATCCTGCATTAGAACTACCCAATTTTCATGTGGAAACTGTCTTCTGTCAACCTAACATGCTGGGTAAGCTGGTAAAATGTTGTTCCGGTAATAGGATCCTTCTACGGTTGTGTTTTGCTCAACAAAATGAAGTCTCCACTTTCCACGTGAGCTGATTCCTCCTGCAACCATTATGTTGAGGTCAAATTTGGCTTTTGTATGGGTTGAATAGTGCTTGGATAACTTGTTCTTACTCTCATATTTTGCCTATTCGGCGTAGGGTGCAAAACAATTGGGGATTCATCCGTTAAAAGTACGTTAGCTCTCTTAGACCTTCCAAGAGCACTATCTTCACAGAATCTTTCGCTTTGCAACCTTCTACAGAAGTTAAGCCTATGTGGGACATAGTTTTCAGTAAGAAGCGGCTTTACTCGTCTCACGTAGGCATGTCTTCCCCAATTCGTCGATTTAATGTACCGTTGAACCGTTGATCGGGACGTTGTCTTTCGCCGTTGTTGGTAATTTTCGGATTGATGTATCTTTTTGGTCGCTGTCCTTGTTCCAATGCCTGGCTTGTTTCCCACCATCTTCCTTTTTTTTATATTTGTTGTAGGTAAAAGAAGTGTTGGTCGACCGGAACTTCCTCTAACCTGTATATAACCTTTCCTCCTTTCTAGCCATAACCGTACGGTCTTCCTGTCGACGCTTAGTGTCCTTGATATTTCGGAAATGGATTTCGGCAAGAGTTTGGATTTGAATCCTTGTCTGTATCCCATTCGAAGCCATAATGAAAAAAGCACAAAAGTCCTCTAAGATAGACTTTAAAAATATAATGATTTTTCAGGTAAATCAAATTAGCTCAAATTAGCTTGATATAGAATACGTCTCTGTACCTGACTATAGGGAAAAATGCTGTTTAATGTTTTTTCCTGGAAATGCACTATATCGCTTTTCACAGCTAAGCACAATATGATCTTTATGATAGTTAAGCGCAATATGATCTTTACGATAGCTGAAGAGTTTATATTTGACCTCCGCTTAGGGTTTTTGATAAACTGAGAGGGGATAAATTTTGGCAACGGGCAATGAATAATGCGTTTACTTAAATAGGTGGGGAGAAACTTTTGGGCCACCCTGTATATACCTATGAAAAAATCAATCTATTGCAATTTAAAGAAGTCTGCTGCAACTTCAGACTTTCATTTACTGCACAAAGAAAACTAAAACGACAGCTCTGCTTTGATCTGAAACATTAGGTGCGTTTTTTTTTGCTCCGATGAACAACAGAATAGAACAATGACGCTTAAAAACGATTCAGTACAGAACAGCTGGTACATGCACTATTATTGCTATAGGTTGCTGTATTCGCTGTGGTAGCGCAAAATAGTTGAAAATAAAGGGAGAAAATAACGAGTATAAACGGTAGAACGATAGAAAATTTAAAAATAACTAACAGAAAATTACTTCTTTTAACTTTCTACAAAATATGAAGGCTTTTTCTAATTTCCTTACTACCAAAACATTCAACATATCCTTGAAAAATACAAAGCCACTTCACGGCAAAAAATTCTAGCGCACCTGAACTGCTAGAAATACTATTGGTCGATGAGCAATAGAAGAATCGTGCAGATTTTGAGTGCATATTATACCACACGTGCTCCAAACTGTTTCGAGGGCAAAATCACTTTGATCTTAACCATGCATTTAAACTCATAAGGCGGAAAGGATTTCAGGGCTACCATTTGTATGAATTTCAAGATTAAAGAAAGTCAAACACTGCAAAACTTTGAAAGCAGCATTACATAACATAAACAAAGAAAATGCTCAGTGCTTGCAACACTTTACCAGCACTGTAACTAAAAGTAATCCACAATTGCCTCGCGTCAAAATCAATTTACTCTATCAATCTCGATTTTATCCGATGATTTCGTCAAAAGTTACAGGGATAGAAAGATGTTTGGGATCAAAAAACGAAAGATATTTGAGACCGAAAAATTTCTAGAACGAAGAAAATTTAACTTATTTTCATTGTAAATGTTCGTAATATGAATACTTAATGTAAGCATTTATTGATATGAAAATAGAGAAAACGCCTCGCGCTGGCAACCCTTCGCTAGCATCAAAGCCAAAAATATATCACACCTGCTGTACATTGAAATCAACCTGCCCTGCGAATTTCGTTTCGATCCGACGACTGCATTGGAAGTTATAGGGAGAAGTTTCTGATGCTTAAAATATAGGTAAATTGGAGGAGGGTTACCGTTCCTGTCCGATGTGAAATTTCGAAAGTTTTGCTTTGGCTGTGTATACAAAGCATAAGATTTCTAAATGAGTTGGCTTTCACAGTAAAAGACGAATATTTTTCAGGAGAGTCGATGTTTTGACGGTTTTCACTGTCAATGACTTCCGTTGCTGCAGGGTTGCCAGCACCAGTCTACAACTTAGTAATATCAATATGTCCTTTAAGTTTCGTAATGATCTGATAATCTAGTCAAAAGTTATTCAAAGATTTTCAAATTTTCCCAATCTCATTTTAGGCGCCTAGCGCACACATAACGTTGAAAATTCCAAAAACATCATATTCGTATTTGAAACACGTTTAAAATTCATTTCATAAACTTTATTTTTGCAAAAGTTA